>OX465297.1:57569815-57570885 GCA_949987735.1 Leucophora obtusa
TTATTTATTTATTTATTTATTTATTTATTTATTTATTTATTTATTTATTTATTTATTTATTTATTTATTTATTTATTTATTTATTTATTTATTTATTTATTTATTTATTTATTTATTTATTTATTTATTTATTTATTTATTTATTTATTTATTATTTATTTATTTATTTATTTATTTATTTATTTATTTATTTATTTATTTATTTATTTATTTATTTATTTATTTATTTATTTATTTATTTATTTATTTATTTATTTATTTATTTATTTATTTATTTATTTATTTATTTATTTATTTATTTATTTATTTATTTATTTATTTATTTATTTATTTATTTATTTATTTATTTATTTATTTATTTATTTATTTATTTATTTATTTATTTATTTATTTATTTATTTATTTATTTATTTATTTATTTATTTATTTATTTATTTATTTATTTATTTATTTATTTATTTATTTATTTATTTATTTATTTATTTATTTATTTATTTATTTATTTATTTATTTATTTATTTATTTATTTATTTATTTATTTATTTATTTATTTATTTATTTATTTATTTATTTATTTATTTATTTATTTATTTATTTATTTATTTATTTATTTATTTATTTATTTATTTATTTATTTATTTATTTATTTATTTATTTATTTATTTATTTATTTATTTATTTATTTATTTATTTATTTATTTATTTATTTTTGGTTGAATTTATCCACTATTTTGATCTTTAAAAATAAAGGCAACGAGAATAAAATTAGCAAAAATTTTAATGTACCTATTATATTGATCATATGTGTATATGGTAGCATATATTATCATATCTGGAGCTGTATTAAAAATGTTGTTCATAAGGTTCCATATATGACCATATATTGTTAAAATGGCATAGGCGTACCTAGACCATTTTTCTGGGGTGGGCAAGCGACCCATTAATTTTCTGCTGTTTATTTGCCCATTCTCACACTCTTAATCCCAACAAACACTTGTGGCATTATGCTTACAATTTTTTCACACAAAAAAAAAACTTAAAAATGATTCCTTGCCTTCTAATAAAATGTT
>OX465297.1:58201085-58356085 GCA_949987735.1 Leucophora obtusa
GATTTTTCTATATCTAAATTTCTTAATCTAATATGTATTTTCATACATAGAGAAGATTCGTGGTGACAACCGAATCCATCAATTTGTTACATTGCGATAATAGAAAATCAGTTGATACAACAGTTATTTGACTGTGATAAAAATATTTTAATTATCCGGTTGTCAGCTACTGTCAGAATGATTCTGTTTTCTGAGTGTGGAAAACGACCACAAAAGCTGAAGATTTTTTCGTACAAAAATCCTTAAAATCTGAAGATATATATCGTATGTGGGTATTTCTATGGAAAAATTTTCGAATCATTTTTAAAAATTTTACGTGTTTTGTAGAAAAACGTAGCTAAAACGTGAAGGTTTTCTATTTCAGAAAGCATGCAGAAATTAGCAGAGAGAAAAAAGATTTGTTCTGACAACTAAATTTGTAGCAAATCAATTGGTTAATTTGTATCTACAGAAAATTAGTTTAGACAACGCAATTTGATCGTGACGACAGAAATTCGTTGGCCTGAATAAAAATTCGGAAGAATTAACGTTCATCCTATCCTGGTGTCATATTTGACTCCATTCATAGCATAGCTATATTTCATCGATCTGTTACAAAAAAAAAACTAGAAAAGGAATGGTAACAGATCATTGAAATTTCTTAATAATGGGTCCGTTTCCTGTACTTAAAAAACTGAATTTTTTCATGCAAAAAAAATTGTTTTGTTTTGGGGTCTGTATAGGAAGAAATGTGCTAGGTTTTTTAGGATGGTATGATGGTTAACCGAAAAATTTTGTTTTAACCAAACCATTCGGTTGACAACAAATTAGGTTGGCTGCATAATAATTTTTTTTATGATAATATTTTTTTGAAATTTGTACTGATTTGAAGTCAGAAAAAATGTCACCCTATATTAGTTAAAATATTAAAAAAAAATTCTGCTGATTTTTACAGAGCAAATTGGTATTTTTAAATAAATCTTAACATTTTTTATATTGATGGCTCAATTCGAAAGGCTCTTCAAGTTTTTATACCCTACACCACTATGTGGTCAGGGTATTATAAGTTTGTGCTGATGTTTGTAACACCAAAAAATATTGGTCGTAGACCCACCTTATAGTATACCGATCGGTTCAGAATTTTTTTTTATTTCGATTTAACGATGTCCGTCTGTCCGTCCGTCCGTCTGTCTGTCTGTCCATGCAATCTTGTACGCACTCTACAGGTCGCACCTATTAAGATATTTCGATGAAATTTGGTACATAGACCTATGTTGGCCCAAGGACGAACAAGTTTGATTTTTTTGAACATCGGTCCATGTTTAGACCTAGTGCCCATATAAGGGTCCTACCAAAATTATATTGTTTATACGCTGCAGGTCGTAAATATTAAGATATTTTGATGAAATTTGGTACACAGACCTATATTGGCCCAATAACGCAGCCTATTGATTTTGGTGAACATCGGTCCATGTTTAGACCTAGTGCCCATATAAGGGTCCTACCAAAATTATACTGTTTATACGCTGCAGGTCGTAAATATTAAGATATTTTGATGAAATTTGGTACACAGACCTATATTGGCCCAATAACGCAGCCTATTGATTTTGGTGAACATCGGTCCATGTTTAGACCTAGTGCCCATATAAGGGTCCTACCAAAATTATACTGTTTATACGCTGCAGGTCGTAAATATTAAGATATTTTGATAAAATTTGGTATACAGACCTACATTGGCCCAGTAACGCAGCCTATTGATTTTGGTGAACATCGGTCCATGTTTAGACCTAGTGCCCATATAAGGGTCCTACTAAAATTATATGGTTTATACGCTGCAGGTCGCAAATATTAAGATATTTTGATAAAATTTGGTACACAGACCTACGTTGGCCCAAGGACAAAGCCTATTGATTTTGGTGAACATCGGTCCATGTTTAGACCTAGTGCCCATATAAGGGTCCTACCAAAATTATATTGTTTATACGCTGCAGGTCGCAAATATTAAGATATTTTGATGAAATTTGGTACACCGACTTATGGCAGCCGAAGGACGAAGCCTATTGATTTTGGTGAACATCGGTCTATGTTTAGACCTAGTGCCCATATAAGGGTCCCCCCAAAATTGTATTGTTTATACGATGCACGTCGTAAATATTAAGATATTTTGACGAAATTTGGTACACAGACCTATTTTGGCCCACGGACGAAGCCTATTGATTTTGATGAACATCGGTCCATGTTTAGACCTAGTGCCCATATAAGGGTCCTACCAAAATTATACTGTTTATACGCTGCAGGTCGCAAATATTAAGATATTTTGATGAAATTTGGTACACAGACCTATATTGGCCCAATAACGCAGCCTATTGATTTTGGTGACATTAGTTGGCTTTTACCCAGACTGGTGTAGGGTATTCTATAGTCGGCATGCCCGACTTTAACCTTTTTACTCGTTTATTTTAAATTCAATTTTTATTTTATATAAATTTAACTTAAATAAATTGTCACATTTAAACATATGTAGTCCAATTAAGTTCTATGCTGTAATTCATAAGATATAATCTTGTAGCATAGAAAATCAATTAAATAAATAAATCAAATCAAACCCTTCTGTATATTCTGTTGCAGTAATAATCATAAAGGAGAGGAGGAAAAAATTCCCACCGTTTTTTAATACTGTAAGGTAATATAATTACGAATTTGATCGCTGTACCAAAGAAGTGCCTATGATTATTGGCAGACCTAATAGTTTAATTTATACCGAGAGGCCCATTAATGACTGTTTTGGCTGTACATTTTCAACACCTATTGCAGTAAAGCCTAATACTGAGAATTTATTGGAAAAGTATTTTTCTTTTGGCGTTTGTATAATTAGAAGCCGCTAATTTCTATATAGTTCTCTAGTCCATATGCAATCCGAAGCGGAAACTATTCAATGCTATAGCATTTTGATAATTATTGGTAAATATGTAGTATTCTGAAACCACGTGTTTATACCCGAATTGTTTAAACCTAAATTTTAAGATCATTTAATGAGAATTGTTAAAAATAATTTTTCATAGAAAAAAAAATCTACTAAAACTCCCGTTTTAAACTTTTAAATTGCTTCAGAATTTTTTTTTACAATTTTGAAAATTAGATTATAAAAGAATTAAAAAAAAATTCTTTTGCTTTTACTATGATTTTGCTTAAGCCCCGTTCACATTATAACGCAAGTGCTTATACTTGTCTTCACACAAGTATGACAAAAAGTATGCTGACATTTTCTGGTTGTTAAAAAAGTATAAAAGAAAAGCTTTTCAGTGTTCAGATTGTTATCGACACACACAACAAATAAATTAAAACATTTATTTTTTCTTCTATTATTACTTTTTTTCGCCATAAGTTGTTTTTAATCTTTGTTTACATTTATTTGTGAAAAACACAACACTTGTGTAGAGACAAGTGGTAACTTTATGAAATATTTCAAAAAATAAATCTTGTCAAAAAAGTGTGACCGCATTTTAAAATGTGTGCACCCCTTTTGACATGTGTTTAACGAACAGTGTTCACACTATTATACAATTTCGTTATACAACACCACAGATTATACCAGATATGAATCAGCTGATTTGGGCAATATGGCCGACAGAAAATGAGCAAAACAAAACGCAAAAATTTAAGAAAAACACAAAATATAAAGCACAATAATCTAAAAAGTAGTGTTTCCAATTCGATTAATCGATTAACCGATTCCTCGATTAATCGCCTCTATTTCGATTAATGTCGAAACAAATAATTTAAAACTCAAATAATTATTCGATCCGAATAATCGGTTAAAACAGGTCGATTAACCGGTTACAATTTTAATATGGAATTTTTCCTTTATTTTTTCCCAAAACTTCATAATTTTCTTAACTGTGGCTAAAAAATTACACGAAAAGCTTAGAATAAACATAAACTTACAAAAATACCATCAAATTCTTTTAAAATTGAGTGAAAGAGGCCGTTAAGCCTTTAGATACCTTTTTTAAGCAAAATAAAGTTCCCAAGAAACATTTTTACGGACACTCCGGCACATACGGAATCATGAATCCGGCTTTTACGGCACATTAACGGTTCGTAATACACGTGTCCGTCAAAGCTTGTACGTATACGGAACATTAACGGGCCGTGTAATCGGATTTTCGAACATAATACGTTTTAACTCCGTTTCCGTACCGTAAAATACGGACTTAATGGATTTTAATTTGTGTTCAAAATAAAAACAATTAAATTCTTTTAAAAACCTTTTGTGGCGATAAATTGGTGGCGGTAGCTAGAATATATCCAACACAACACAATTAACACATCATCAAGTCGCATACATATATTAGATGGTAAGATTAATAAAATTTAGTGCGTGTTTTACAATGGTTTGTGGTTTATGTAAGAACCTTTGTTTTTATAACAAAAGCTCTGTTCCACGTACGTTAACGCGGCTACGCAATTTTTCCCAAATTGTGTGTAAATTGTTGTTGTTTCGAGTAAAACGCCATCGTAAATACAATCAATTAAACCATAACTAATTTATTTTTCTTTTGCATGTAGATGATCGATTCTATTATGGGTGACTGTCGTGAATTGATGCGCTAGATAAAGAGGTAAACTGAGGTAGTGTAAATGTAATTAATATCGTTACAAATAAATCTATTAAAAATCAAAAAAAAAAAATTTACTCAAAATTAGTCAATTTAGATAGATATACAAGTCCGTTTTTGGTCCGGAGTCATTCCGGTTATACACGACATAACGGTCCGTAAATGGTCCGTCAATGACGGACTTTCAACGGACTTGTCCGTTTTTTACACGACACAACGGTCCGTCAATGACGAACTTTCAACGGACTTGTCAGTTTTTTACACGACATAACGGTCCGTCATTGACGGACTTTCAACGGATTCGAATCAGTTTCGATGTTCCTTAAAATCCGTTTTCTGGTCCGTATACGTATCCGGAAAACGGTACGTAAACGGAGTTGGATTCCGTTTATGACGGACCGAAAACGGTACGTAAACGGAACGATTTTTTTGTTGGGTTGTTTCTAAAACTACCCAAAATACACGAAGTGTCTGGCTGGATCAACGTCGAAGTGCTCTATAGGCTTTAATCAATACAGTAGGCGATTTTTGATTCTGTTCTTTTAAAAATTAAGACTAATGTAAATTCTATTTCTATGTCCTTCAAGGCAAGGTTGCATTTTTATTTTATTTATTTTATTTTTTCAAATATGTGTCCCACAACTGTCATCTTAATTCTGTAGAAACTCTACATTTTCTCACATCTCCAAAGATTCAAAACCACATCTATTCTACAACATCTCCAACTACACCATTTTCAGTTTTATTTCAAAATTGTTTAAAAATGTTTTAAAATTATCCAAATATATTTTAAAATTGTCTAAAAAGGTTTTAAAATTGTCTAAAATGTTTCAAAATTATCCAGAAATTTTTTAAATTCTTCCAAAAATATTTTAAAATTGTCCAAAAATCACTCAAGAATGTTCAAAAATGTTTTAGAATTATCCAAAAATCTTCCAAAATTGTCCAAATATTGTCTAAAATTGTCTAAAAAACTTTGATATTTTTCCAATTGCATTTCCAAATTGTCCAAAATGTATTTTAAAATTTTCAAAATGGATTTCAAAATTACAAATATATTTTAATATTGTAAAATTGTTCAAATACATTTCAAAATTATTCACTTGCGTTTAAAAATTTTAAATATGTATTTCAGAATTATAAAATTGCATTCAAAATAATTCCATTTGTATTTCAAAATTCTCCAAATATATTTCAGAAATTTCCAAATGTATTTAAAAAGACTCTATTTGTATTCCAAAATTTTCCAAATGTATTTAAGAAAATTCCAATTGCATTTTAAATTTTTCCAAATGTATTTCAGAAAATTTCTACTTTTATTTTAAAAGCATTTTTACAAACATACATGTTTTCTCTTTCATAATGAAAATTTTATAGGAATTATGAGAATTAAGAAAGCATGTATATTTGAAAAAATGCTTTTAAAATAAAAATAGAAATTTCTGAAATACATTTGGAAAAATATACCCCTAAATTCATAAATGCTTTTTAAAGTTATAGCAAGTTAACAAAACGTCATTTTCCTACAAAATTTGTTCAATAAACCTCCTATAATTTTACAAAGCGTTTATGAATTTAGGGGTTAGAATTTTATTAAATACATAAATAGAGAAGGGAATGTTAGCTCAAACTTTGGATAATTTTGTTTATTGTCAATGGCCCTTAAAAACGGAAAAAAAGACTGAGAAATTTAACAATTGTTTATGATATTCTTTAGTCTACTAACTCTGCTATTCAGAAAATTTTTGTAGAGTAAATTGGTATTTTCATTTAACTAATATTTTACTCAAATGGAACTAAATTTCTTTTTATTTGTTCAGGGGAGGAGGAAGAACTTTGGATAATAATTTTTTTAAATGCAATATTATATTTTTGGTAGTATTGATTAAATTTGCATTCAAAGAAATTTTGTATCCAAAGTTTTACAGATTAAAAAAAAATTTCGTAAGAAGTAAAAAATCTACCTTGAGTTATGCTATTTTTAACTTAGGTACTAATATTTATAAAAAAATCTCCTAGTTTCAGCAGTTTCTTTTTGCCATTTTTAACTAATTTTTAATAGCTTCAGCTATATTTTACATACATTTTTCTATTATTTATTTATTTATTTATTTATTTATTTACAATTTCAAACCAAGCCCATAGGGTCAAATGTGGCTCATATACAACTCACTAAAAAAATACTACTAAACAAAGTATACATTTATAATTAACAACATAGTAAAATTAATTAATTTACAAAAAATAAAAAAATATTTATGTATTTAAAAATAAAAACGATACAAATGTGTGTAGAATTCTTTCTCTTTATATTTACTTTTCCCTAATGATTCCCTGTAGATTATTGCGTTCAAATATATAAGATATAAATGATCAAATTCAACAATAAAACGTTAAATAATTATTAAATTAATTTAAAGATTGTTACAGTTGGCATATTCTTTTAGTTTGGCTTTAAATACATTGACTGAAAAGTTAAAACTTCTAAGTAATAAGGGTAAAGAATTCCAAATTCTAGCTACCCTATACAGAAATGATCGCTGAAGAATCGATGTGTTATGAACAGGATAATTTAATTGAGGGTTCCTTAAAGAACCTGAAAGTATAAAATATTCTAGTAAATATTCCGGACATTTGGCCCTGAAAACTTTATAAAAATGTATTAACAACCGAATATGTACAAAACTTTTAAAATTGCTTCCTAGAAAGTCTACTACATAATCAGAAACGTGGTCACGGTATTTAAGGTTGTAAATAAATCGAATAATTCGATTGAAAAGAAGGTTGTACCTACGCATTACACGACCCTTGACGCCTGTAAACACTTCAGCACAATACAACATATTTGACATCAGCAATGCGTGTGCAATACGCTTTTTAATATAAACAGGTAGATAAAGATTCAATGAATATAATCGGCGTAAAGTTAATAGTAGAACACAACCGATTTATATGTTGATCAAAATTAAGCCGTGAATCAATTAAAACTCCCAGACATTTAATACATTCTACAAACTCAATTTTATCACCGTTCACCATAATATCTAAATTGACGTCATACCTAGGAGATTTAAAAATCATTGCCTTAGTTTTCGCAGAATTACCACAAAGATTACAACTAGACATCCAATCTGAGATATCAGACATTATAAAATTTATCACACGTTCCAAAACATCTGTAAACTGATGTTCACCAGAAAAAAGAAGCTGAATGTCATCTGCAAAAACAAAAATTTTACAAGAAAACCCTTGCGTAACTGTCAGAAGATCATTCATATACAATAAAAACAACATATGCCCAATCACTGATCCCTGCGGGACACCACTAGTCACAGTGGACCAATCAGAAACAGACTCCTTACAATGGACATATTGACGTCTTTCCGTCAGATAAGAATAAATTAGAGTACAAGCCGGTCGAGAAAAATTAAAGAAATTACAAAGTTTACGAACTAAAACTGCATGACTGATGCGGTCAAAAGCCTTGGATAAATCGAGTGATAACAAAATGCCTATCTCATTTTTATCCAAAATTCTTTTAATCGAGTCTGTAAGACCTCCTAGTAGGGATGAGGTGTTATAACCCTGGCGAAATCCTGACTGATAAGGACTAATTAAGCAATTTTCATCCAAATATTGTACCATTTGTACCTTCATGACGTGTTCAACAATTTTGGACAATATAGGAACTATAGATATCGGCCGTAATTCATTTACTGATCCATTTTTACCAATGGGAACAACTTTGGCAACTTTCCAATCCGTAGGAAATACAGAGTAAGTCAGAATATTATTGACCAGATGTAAAAACTCTTTTTGAATATATGGGAAAATAATTTTCAAAAATCGTAATGGCAGACCATCAGGGCCCGAAGCATTAGATTTAATATTAGAGAATGTAATACATAATTCCTCCAAATCAATAGTACGAAATGAAAAACCATTATCAACAAAGTTTAAATTGGAATTAAAAGGGTTAGTGGTATCAACAGTTCTATGACACAAAAATTCTCTATTTAACTCACTTACATCTAAATCACCTACAGATTCTATAGATTCCATAATCCCATTAGTCCTTAAAAATTTCCACATACCCTTACCATCAAGGTTTTTAAATTTATCTAAATGAGCATTCCTTTTCGCATTACGAATAACAGTTTTAGCCTTATTTCTCGTTCTACAATAAATTCTCCAGCTCTCCTGTGAAGGCAAACGAAGATATTCCTTAAAAGCCAAATCTCTAAGATATAAATTAAATCGAATAGCTGATGTATCAAACCAGTTTTCATTAGCTACGTTAAATTTACACCTTTTGGTGGGGACGTGGGAATGTAAAATACCAATACACTCCATCAAACTACAAAGTTGGTTGTCAATATTAGGACTCCCAAAAAATTCAGTAAAATCATATTGGAGCACCTGATTCTCCAATAATTCCATGTCAACATTGTTGTAGTCCCTAAATTCGACATATTCATCGACAGGGGTAATAAAAGTAGAAACACTCATGAAAATAAAGGAATGATGAGATATAGCCGGGCACTGCATCTGATTAGACAATATGACAGATACAGAAGGACTTACAAGGAAAAAGTCCAATAATGAAGTAGATGAACGAGATACATCAAAATGAGTCGGTAGGCTATTATGAAGACAATATAGTCCCAGCCTCTGACAAAATGAATGAACAGAATGAGATTTTATTAAATTAAACAAATTCAGATTAAAATCACCCATAATTATAACATAGAGTATCTCACCAACAGATCACTTAATCTTTCCTCCATAATTTGAATATTCTCCGTATTCTTATTAGGAAGATAAACAACACCGAGTAAAAACTTAGTACCTCGTGTATCAACTTCAATAAAAATTGCTTCAAATTTCCCATAATCCTCCGATTTATAAACTAATTTAGCCTTAATTCTGTTAGAAACAAAAAACCCTACACCTCCGCCTCTAACTTTATCAGATGGTCCATTTCCAATTCGAATATCACGATTTCTACCTACACCACCAACATCAACTCTTCTTTCACCAGGTCTATCGTTCCTGTAGAAAGTATATCTAGGAATCGAAATGACTTGTGAAGCAATATTTGGCTTCAACCACACTCAGGGAATTATGTAGGTAAAATCAACTGCAAATGACAGTTAAAATAACTGCATTTGCACTTAAAAAGGTGTAGACTACATTTGCAGTTAAATTAACTGCAATATGAAGTAATTTTTAACTGTTAAAAATCAACTGACAAATGTAGTAAAAACAACTACAAATGCAATTGAAACAACATACATGCAAATTATTGTAAAACTGTACAAACAACTTGCAAATGTAGTTAAAAAAACATAAAAAAAAATTTTTTTTTAATTATTAATTTAATAAAAAAAACAAATTTATGTAAACACTATTAACTTAATTTTATTCTATAAAAAATTTAAAATTGAGAAATCAAAATTTACACTTAATGTCACTTTTTTTTCACTATTAAGATACAACAATATCATGTCCGTATGTGAGGGATGAAATATGCTGTTGTTTGGCTTCCTTTTTTTTCTCCAGGTGGAAAGGGATGAGAATATAAAAGAACTGAAAGAAAATAAATACAATATTTTTTTAACATTCCCCGTAAATAATTTTATATTATAAAACTTACCTTATTATTTTAGTAATTTAATAAAAAATATATAACCTTTTCCGTATTACGCGTGCTCACTCTTTGGCGTTGTTTTATGACTAAGACAAGAGAAAACATGTTATACTCATATTCTTTCACTAGAAATTTCTAAACAAGTGATTCATACACATACTTCTGTTTGTTTCGTGTGAGTGCATACACACTTGAAAATTTAAGTATTTGTAAATAAAATTCAAAATAACTGCATAAAATAAATGTTACTACAATGTAGTAATTTTTGTAGTTTGTTTAAAAAAATAACTGTCAAAAACATTGAAAAATTTTGTTTTAAGTAAATTAACTACAATTGTAGTTAAAATAACTACAACCGCATTACTACATAAATAACTGTCATGTAGTAACTGCAGAACTTTTCTGAGTGCAAGTCTCACTAACACCTACAATATCTAAAAGACAATCTCGAAGAATATGCCTTATTTCATCAAGCTTTGAAATGTTTCAATTTAGATAATCTCAGATTCCGGAACTTTTCAACCTTAAGGTACATTTACACGCGAGAGAAAACTGCTAGAGATGGAGCAAAAACACTCAAAAATAGCTAAACTCATTCAAAATAGAGCTAATTAGAGGTGATTTTTGTTTTATCTCTAGCATTTTCTCTCCAGTGTAGATGTGCTTTTTTAATTCTAAAATTTTTTTTTAAATACATCGTGTTCATGTGTCATGTTGATATTTAACAAAAACAGGAATCTGTTACGGTGGGTCTCATACTGTAGGTTTAACTTTAACTTAACTAAAAACAAAATACAATGTCAAAAAAATGTACACAAAACAACAACAAATTTTTGGGTTAACTATTAACCTAAGTTCAAACATGCAGTATGAGACCCACCGTTAGTGTTTTTGTTGGTAAAAAGTTAAGGAAATACAATAATTTTGTTTTAAACGACTAATCGATTAATCGCCAATTTTCTCGAATAACCGACCCGAATAACCGATTAATCAGTTTTGGTGATTTTTAGAATAATGCAATAACCGGTTAACCGCCTATGTCGAATAATTGGAAACAGTACTAAAAAGAGACAGATATATACAAAAAATGCGCAATACAAAATGTATGGAGATTTTATATTGTTATCTCACTCCTGACTTGACTTCCATGTAAACAAAACCATACGGTTCGAGAATATTTTTTTGACACCTGTCATTGGTTTCACATCTGGTATTAATCTGTGTACAACACATTTCTGCCATGTATAATAGTGCTGGTAAAAATATGAGTAGTGGGTATCGAGTATCGAGTATTTGTCTTTTTTTTTGGTACTCGATACTCAAAATTACTACTCCATATTTTCAGAGTTGCATTTTGGACAGAGAAAATATATAAAAATGTGACTCTGCTAAAATATTTACCACAAAAATGTGACTGCTAAAATATTTGTCACAAAATTGCAACTCTGCTAAAAGAAAAACTCAGAAGTAAAATACTTAAAATAATATGTTAAAAAACTATGAAAAACGCAATGAATAGTTGGTGGAAAAGTTAAAAAATATGTTTATAAATTTAAATATTGAATTACCATAAACATTTTCAAAGAATTTTACCAAAAAATTTCAAATTTAAAAATCGTTAAAAGTATCGAGTAGTATCGAGTATCCAAATCAAAAATATCGAGTAGTATCGAGTATTGAAAAGTAACGGAATTTACCAGCACTAATGTATAACACACTTGTGTGATAATCTAAACGGGGCTTTAGGGAGTGAAACCACCCTACGGGAAATTTTAACAAACTGTCACCGAACTGGCCCCTTTATATGAAATAGACTGGTCACTTTTACATGGCGTTGTCATAGGAGGGGGAAATTGACCCCTTGTGACATGTCACAAGACAAATCCTAGGACAGGTTACTGAACTCTCATAAAAAACAAAGTTCAGGAACCTGTCCTGGGATTTATCTTGTGACATGTCACAAGGGGTCAATTTCCCCTCCTATGACAACGCCATGTAAAAGTGACCAGTCTATTTCATATAAAGGGGCCAGTTCGGTGACAGTTTGTTAAAATTTCCCGTAGGGCAATTATAAACAATAAAGTAAAACGTAGTAAAGTTAAATTTCATTCATTCTCGTTCTCTCTTTTACATTTCATTTATCCATTGATGTTACTAATGATTTTTTATACCCTACACCACTATGTGGTCAGGGTATTATAAGTTTGTGCTGATGTTTGTAACACCAAAAAATATTGGTCGTAGACCCACCTTATAGTATACCGATCGGTTCAGAATTTTTTTTTATTTCGATTTAACGATGTCCGTCTGTCCGTCCGTCCGTCCGTCTGTCTGTCTGTCCATGCAATCTTGTACGCACTCTACAGGTCGCACCTCTTAAGATATTTCGATGAAATTTGGTACATAGACCTATGTTGGCCCAAGGACGAACAAGTTTGATTTTTTTGAATATCGGTCCATGTTTAGACCTAGTGCCCATATAAGGGTCCTACCAAAATTATATTGTTTATACGCTGCAGGTCGTAAATATTAAGATATTTTGATGAAATTTGGTACACAGACCTATATTGGCCCAATAACGCAGCCTATTGATTTTGGTGAACATCGGTCCATGTTTAGACCTAGTGCCCATATAAGGGTCCTACCAAAATTATACTGTTTATACGCTGCAGGTCGTAAATATTAAGATATTTTGATGAAATTTGGTACACAGACCTATATTGGCCCAATAACGCAGCCTATTGATTTTGGTGAACATCGGTCCATGTTTAGACCTAGTGCCCATATAAGGGTCCTACCAAAATTAAATTGTTTATACGCTGCAGGTCGCAAATATTAAGATATTTTGATGAAATTTGGTACACCGACTTATGGCAGCCGAAGGACGCAGCCTATTGATTTTGGTGAACATCGGTCTATGTTTAGACCTAGTGCCCATATAAGGGTCCCCCCAAAATTATATTGTTTATACGATGCACGTCGTAAATATTAAGATATTTTGATAAAATTTGGTATACAGACCTACATTGGCCCAGTAACGCAGCCTATTGATTTTGGTGAACATCGGTCCATGTTTAGACCTAGTGCCCATATAAGGGTCCTACTAAAATTATATGGTTTATACGCTGCAGGTCGCAAATATTAAGATATTTTGATAAAATTTGGTACACAGACCTACGTTGGCCCAAGGACAAAGCCTATTGATTTTGGTGAACATCGGTCCATGTTTAGACCTAGTGCCCATATAAGGGTCCTACCAAAATTATATTGTTTATACGCTGCAGGTCGCAAATATTAAGATATTTTGATGAAATTTGGTACACCGACTTATGGCAGCCGAAGGACGAAGCCTATTGATTTTGGTGAACATCGGTCTATGTTTAGACCTAGTGCCCATATAAGGGTCCCCCCAAAATTATATTGTTTATACGATGCACGTCGTAAATATTAAGATATTTTGACGAAATTTGGTACACAGACCTATTTTGGCCCACGGACGAAGCCTATTGATTTTGATGAACATCGGTCCATGTTTAGACCTAGTGCCCATATAAGGGTCCTACCAAAATTATACTGTTTATACGCTGCAGGTCGCAAATATTAAGATATTTTGATGAAATTTGGTACACAGACCTATATTGGCCCAATAACGCAGCCTATTGATTTTGGTGACATTAGTTGGCTTTTACCCAGACTGGTGTAGGGTATTCTATAGTCGGCATGCCCGACTTTAACCTTTTTACTCGTTTTAATCTTGTATTGTTCTTTAATTCTTATTGAATGCTTGAAACAATTTAGAAGGAAAGAATGAATGAAAAGTAACTCGAATCAAATTGGGTACAGCACAACTGCATTATTTTTTTTTTGTATTTATGTTTCTTAAGATTTCAGTTTAACAACGTTCTGTTCGTAATAGTGTTTCCAATTCGGTTAATCGACTAACCGATTCCTCGATTAATCGCCACTATTTCGGTTAATGTCGAAACAAATAATTTAAAACTCAAATAATTATTCGACCCGAATAATCGGTTAAAATTGGTCGATTAACCGGTTACATTTTTAATATCCGTGCAGCTGGTTTTGACAGCGATAAAACGTTCCGTATATATGAAAGCCTAAGTATTGAGAATAGGAAGATACTTCAATTAGCCGTAAAGAAGAAAACTGAAGGCAAATTTTGGAGCGTATTTTCTGCCAGAGGTAAGGTGTATGTTCGTCTTGCCAAAGGTTCTGTAGCGGTTCACGTTCTTGATGAGAAGGCTTTGAATGATTTTATATCTGAGTAGATCTTAGATTATTATTAATATTATTTACTGTTTTTATATTTTTTATTTCCTTTTATTATTTAATTTGACTTTTTTTTTAATTTTTATTATTTAAAATGAAAAAAATGATTGTAAGGCTATCTAGTTTTTTTTCTCTTATCTATTCATACCTTATCTTTCAATTGAAACTTATTCACAATGTTAAAACTGTTTTCTCTCGATCTATACATGAACCAACATAAATTTGGTTATGGCGTTGGCGATAATCAGTCTGCTATTTTAACTGTATTGTGCCGACAACGATCTGGGCTGAACATTGTACATTTTAATGCGAGAAGCTTGCATGGTCTTAAACTTGATCATGTAAGATACTTATTTGAGAACTCAAGCGTCGATGTAATATGTGTAACGGAAACTTGGTTTAAACAGGATGTATTAGAAAGTTACTATAAAATAAATGGGTATACTCACTTTCTAAGGTGTCGGAATGGGAGGAGGAGAGGTGGTGGGGTTGCAGTATATTGTAAGAATAATCTTAAAGCAAAAATTGTTAATGTGTCGGATGATCCTAATATTGAATTTTTAAATGTGGAAATTTGTGATAATGTAAATAAGATTCTTGTGTCATGCGTGTACAACCCTAATAAGTTATTAAGCCTTGAGCCTTTTTTCAAAGATTTTGAACGCCGTGTCATTGATTATGACTTTTACATAACTTGTGGGGACTTTAATGTAAATTTGCTGGTTAATGATAAGTATAGTGATGAATTGTGTGATTCTATCAACTCTGTCGGGTTATCGATCGTAAACAGGAAAATGCCCACACGTTTTTCACCAAATAATACGCCTAGTTTGCTTGATTTATTTTTACTTTCGGATCCGTACTTATTGCTCTTGTTTGATCAGATTTAATTTGTTTCTGACCATGATCTTTTATTCTGTTCAGTTAATATTAACCTCAGTAGGGATGATAGTCCTCGACTCATAACATATCGCGATTACAATGCTGTTGATTTTCCGTCGTTAATCTCTGAATTGGCCATCGTAGATTGGACAGGCTGTTGGTATCAGGCATCAGTTGATGGAAAGTTGGATATACTGCTTGCATCTTTACACGATTTTTATAATAGACATGTTCCTGTGAAGAGTTTTTATATTAAAAACAACTCTTGTCCCTGGTATACTGCGGCTGTCAAACAGTCTATTCGTGATCGTAATCGGTCATATAATGTCTGGAAACGTAAACCTACATCGCTGAACAAAACTTTATACCATATAGCCAGAAATCGCGCTAATCTAGTGGTTAGGCAGGCCAAGAAATCGTACTTTGCTCGAAAACTAAATGTCTCCTTACCTTCAGGCCAACTTTGGAATAATGTCAGGAAATTAGGTGTCCATTCTCGTGGTATACCTGATTGTAATTTAGATCCGAATATACTCAACGATTTCTTTCGTTCGAATGAGACAATTAATGGTTATGGTAATGACCTTCAACCCTCCCTATACTGCTCAAGCAGTTTTGTGTTTTCCACTTTCTCCGATTCTGATGTTTTTAAAATGGTTATGAATGTTCGGTCTAATGCCATTGGTGAAGATGGTGTGTCCATTAGATTTTTGAAAATTGTGTTGCCTTATGTTGTGAGATCACTTACACATATATTTAATCATATTATAACTACATCCAACTTTCCTAGGTTGTGGAAGATTGGTCGGGTTATTCCTGCTGCAAAAATTCCTTCTGCATCTTGCCCTAATGATTACAGGCCAATAAGCATTCTCCCTGTTCTTGCGAAAGTTTTTGAATCACTCATGTCTGTACAGATCACGGAATACTTGAACTCGAATGTACTTTTATCTCCGCTCCAATCTGGTTTTCGTGCTGCCCATAGTTGTACAACTGCTGTATTAAAAGTAATTGATGATTTAAGACCTGAGTATGATTCGGGAAATATATCTTTAATGTGCTTATTGGACTTTTCTAAGGCTTTTGATAGAGTTGATCATAGCATTCTTTGTCGAAAACTGAAATATTATTTTGGTTTTACGGATAGTGCTCTGATTCTTATGTGGAACTACCTGTCTGGACGCGTTCAGAAAGTCATTGTTGGTGACAAAGAGTCGGGTCTCAAGGAGATTTCTTCTGGTGTCCCCCAAGGTTCTGTTCTTGGCCCCCTTCTGTTTAGTATATTTATTAATGATATTTTCAGTGTTGTGGCTCATGCTCGTGTACATGCATATGCTGATGACATCCAATTGTATATTTCAAATCGCGTTGGTATGTTGGAGGATACATGTCTTAGACTGAATGAGGATCTTAATTCTATTTTAATGTGGGCTAAAGTTAATAGGTTGATGCTTAATCCTAATAAATCTTTAGTTTTACCAATTAGTAGATACCAGCTTAACTCTATAGAACTTCCAATTTTATACGTTAATAATACTGCCATTGAATATGTAAATAGAGTCAAATACTTAGGATTTCATATTAATTCTGCTTTGTCTTGTACGGATCAAGGCAATAGTGTTGTGCGCTCTGTATTTCTTACACTTCGTAATTTGCGAATGTCTTCTGAATTTACACCTACTGATGTGAAGCGAAAGCTTGTTGTCCAGTTAATACTTCCCCTTATAACTTATTCTGCTGAAGTTTTCAGCAAACTAGATTCACATTCACTGCATAAGTTACAAGTATGTTTTAATAATGCAACAAGATATGTGTATGGCTTGGGTCGGTATTGTAGTGTATCGTCATGGAGGAAAATGATTCTTGGATGTGATTTAGTGGATTATCTGCGCATGCGAAATCTAATATTTTTACATAGATTATTATGTGAAAAGACACCTCATTATCTTTAGAAACTTAGTTTTGGTAGATCAGCCAGATGTGCAACATTAAATTTGCCTAATTACACCTATTTGAACACTAGTAGATTCTTTTTCGTTAACGCCATTAATCTGTGGAGAACCTTACCAACAAGGTTAAAACTTATACAGAGAGGAAACAGTTTTAAAAAAGCTCTCTTTGATTATGTTACTCGAAACAACTAGCTTCAATTACTCATTTTTATTTTCCTTTGGCCTTTAACTTTTTATAAATTATTTTTTCTTCACTCTTTTCATTTTGCTCGTCTATTTCTCCATCTTTTTCTTCTTTTCTTAACTAGCTAGCCAAATTCTTAGAATTTCTAGAATTTTTATTTTAATTTTTGTTAAATTTTAAATTTTATTATACTTATGATATATATTCTACTGTTATATTTATGCTATACTGTTGTCTTGTCTGTATGGACGCTTTTAAATGTCGTTACTATTAAAATTATGACTTTGTTTTATGATATACCGACTTGAACTATAAAAGAATTATATTCTTATTGTTCTAATAATGAAATAAATAAATAATAATAATAATAATAATAATAATAATAATAATAATATGTAATTTGTTGCTTTATTTTTCCCAAAACTTCATAATTTTCTTAACTTTGACTAAAAAATTGCAAGAAACGCTTAGAAAAAAAACTAATACTAACTAAAATACGATCAAATTGTTTTAAAGTCGATTAAAAGAGAAGCCTTTAAATACAATTTTTTGAGCAACTCCAAGTAAGTCGACATTGAACATGGGTTTTAAGAGACCCTTAAAACGGATTTGTTTTACATTATCGCATTTAATTTTTAATAAAATTTTTTTTTAAATTTTTTTAACAAAATAACAAAGTTTCTATTTCTAAAAAAAAATGCTTTAACACTATGTGTCTGGCTTAAGAAGGCTTTAGGAAATACAATAGACAATTTTTTTATTTCTATTTTAATTCTTTAAAATGTAAAATTAATTTTCAAAAGTGAGAGCAGTTTTTCAGCCTCTAGTCGATGATTTTATTTATATTTATTTTAACAAAAAAAGTGCGGATTAATTTTTAAAATTTTATTATTGCAAACATAGAATTTTGAAAAGCTGGAAAAATCTGTGATAAAGTTCGAACAAACAAATCTGTTTGGAATTTGACATCTGTTACTGCACACTGAGGCAATTTTCTACATGATTTTTATGAATTTTTATTCATATTCATATTACAGTAGACGCTCGCAAATTAGAGCTTTCAGTAATTCGAACGTCCAGAAATTAGAATCAATGTTTGCAATACATTAAACGCTCTGAAATTCGAATTTAAAATTCTAATTTCTAAACGTTTTTTTTTTTTTTTTTGTTATTTGAATACACAGGAAATCCCCAATTTATTTTTATTCTGTTTGAATAAAGTAAAACTAAAAAGGTGAATCACCAAATTATATATGTTTTTCCCTATTTGTTTTTTTTTTTGTCGCATTTATGTACATTTTTGGCTAGTTTATTTGTGAAATTTGATACGCGTGTACATATTATTTGGCAGTCTCTATTAAATAGTGAAAGTGTATCATTTAAAATGTTAAATAAACGTAAAAAAACACTTTATCATTGGAAACGAAACGAAAAAAAACGTCCAGAAATTAGAATAATTCAGAAATTAGAATTGCCTCAAAAACAAAGCGGTTCTAATTTGCGAGCGTCTACTGTATTTGATTCAATGAAATTTCGCTGGAATTCGTCTATAGAAACACGGAGGAGATTGGAAGATAAACAAAAATCTAAAAATTTAATGCTTGTATGTGTCTGCGTTGATCACTTCTGAGTAAAAACTATAATAGACTGAATAGGAAAAAAAACAACGAATTAGTTACATTGCATTCAAGGCCTTACTTGGCTGAAATGGTTAATCTGTCGCACTTTAGTATAGTTACGTTTGTAATGTGGGAGCATGTCTTCGACGGGTTGTTGAAAAAAATTTTCTTATAGAGACAATCTGAAAATAAAAACATATAAATAATTAATTAGAAATTTATTAGTTCAGTCCGAGGCCAATTTCCTTATTATGAATTAACATAATAAGTACTATTTTAAAAACCTGCTATTTTTCTTCATCAGGATATTCTCCTAACAAATACTTCACAGAGTTTTTGCTTTCAAAAACCTCTACACTTTCAGGAATGAAAAGACGATCGTTTCGGGGATATAAATAATTAATACAACTTAATCGAAAATCAAAAACTAGATCTAGTCTCATTTGAAAATTATAAACTGATTACAAGTTTTAGAGAAAAAGGTTTATTCTTCTTCTCAACCTCAAATCTACAATATTAATTGCAGCTGTCTACATGACGTTAAAACAACACAGTACTAAAATTTTCATTGAATTGTTTTATGAGAAATTTCGTATTATTTATTGAAAATAACATACACCCAATGAAAAACCTTTTTCGTAAAATTTATTTTGCATTAACTTTGTGAAGAAAATTCATTATTTTAGTGAAAATTTTCATTAAAACTCGTCCAATTAAATTCTCTCTGCGTAAATTAGCTCAAAATTTGTTTATTGTTAATGGACCTTAACAACCGGAAAGACTGAGAATTTAACAATTATTTATGATATTCTCAGACTACAAATATTCAGTAAAATTTTTAGCTGGTTTTTGCAGAGTAAATTGGTATTTTTAAATAGAGCTTAACATTTTTTATATTAATGGCTCAATGTAAAAGGCTCTTCTAGTTTTTAATATTAAAAAAAAGTCAGCCCTTTGTGTTTTTATAGATAAAAATTTAAGAAAATACATTAATTTTGCATTAATCGATTAATCGCCAATTTTCTCGATTAACCGACCCGAATAACCGGTTAATTAATTTTAGTGATTTTTCGATTAATGCTTTAACCGATTCGTAATCCCGCAACAGGCCTAATGTGGATACACCCAGAAAATTGTGTAAGTCACTAAACAAAACTTATTGTAAATATTTTTATATAATTTTCAATTATGATAGTGCTTTAACTAATTAGAATTTTATGATATATTGATATGAATTATATCAATTTAATTCTTTAACCTAGGCCATTAGGGTGGCTGTTTAAATTCCAAATTGTTTGTATCATATTAAATATTTATTTTTATATAATTAACCTAAATGCTTTTCTTAGAACTTTTTGAAACGAGAATCAAAATGAATTTCGAATAAATATAAATATCTTTGTAATCTAATGTAACCAAACCTTGTCTTTGTATTTATATTTGGGTTACCAAAAAAATGTTCTTTGGTAACATGGTAGGGACAAGGGCTAGGGGAATGAAATCATCTTTTCCCCAAACCTGTTGGTAAACCACATTCCACAAATAATATTTAGAATCAATAGTAAATAAATCTAACTTCATTTTACCTATAAGCACGTGATATCTTATGTAGTGCGGTTTTAAAGTGACATAGCAAAAAAACCCCTCCCCATGCGGCGAGCTAGACCCTTCCTATAAGCACGTGCTGACACGCTATTGTCACCTGAAAACATTCGGATACGACTCCATCCGTACCGTACCATTACACCCTTATTAATTGCACGGAGCTGTATATGCTGTACCAGGATTTATAAAAACCGAAGTCGCAATAAAAATACATGTAAATTAAGCAATTATATAGGTTTGGTTTTTTATTCAACAACACTTACGTATTGCCCGTGTACAAAATATTTTTTCAGAAATATATTCGGAACATTAGTAGAAATCGAGCGTCGAATCCCCCCCAAACTTCGAACTCGCAAAAAAATACACGTAAATTAAGCAAATATATAGGTTTGGTTTTTTTTTCAGCAACACGTACGTATTGCCTGTGTACAAAATATTTTTCAGAAATATATTCGGAACACTAATAGAAATCGAGCGCCGTGCTGGTCATTGCTGGGAAATTAGCCGATTAGCGGGAATCCCCCCAAAACTTTGAAGTCGCAAAAAATACATGTAAATTAAGCTTTTATATAGGTTTGATTTTTTATTCAGCAACACTTACGTATTGCCTGTGTACAAAATATTTTTTCAGAAATATATTCGGAACACTAGTAGAAATCGAGCACCGTGTTGGTCATTCCTGGGAAATTAGCCGATTGGCGGGAATCCCCCCCCCCAAACTTCGAACTCGCAAAAAAATACATGTAAATTAAGCAATTATATAGGTTTGGTTTTTTATTCAGCAACACTTACGTATTGCATGTGTACAAAATATTTTTTCAGAAATATATTCGGAACACTAGTAGAAATCGAGCGCCGTGTTGGTCATTGCCGGGAAATTAGCCGATTAGCGGGAATCCCCCGCAAACTTCGACTCGCAAAAAAAATATATGTAAATTAAGCAATTATATAGGTTTGGTTTTTCATTCACCAACACTTACGTATTGCCTGTGTATAAAATATTTTTTGAGAAGTATATTTGTAACAAGCTGTGCTATCAGTGTAATAAATTAAACAACTTGTTAATTAATTAGTATTTAATTAATTATGTATTTTATTTAACCACGTTTAATAACTACTTCTTATACACGAGTCTAAGTACAATTCTCTTCTTACGTATATATAATACCATCAGCTGGTTAGCATATTACAATGATGCTAACTTAGCGACTTATAAAAACAGCTAGAATAATAATAAAGGGCATAATCATTACATACTTTTTTTTTTTTTTTTAATTATTTTTCATTTAATTACTTAAGCTATTAGCGTTTGGACCAAGTTTCAACTCCATAATCCCTACCATAACGACGTGGAGGCCTAATGGCACGACCACTTCTTGTTACTACTGGTTCCTTAACCTGCTCACCTGCCGTTCCAGAACTACTCGTCCCCGACCCAGCTGCTTCGGGAATTATTCGTTCGGAAGGCATTACTACCGGGGTCCGAGCCTCAACTGGTTCATTTACATTACGACCATCCTCATTACCCCCTGTAACCTCCACCATCATCGAGCTATTACCCCCAACAACTTCACTGTTCAGATTGCCCAAAGGAATATGATTCGAACTTTCGGCATCATTCTCCTGATAGTCCCTAATATCGTCCTCGAATAACAAATCACTTGCACTAAAATCGTCGTTCCGAGTTTTAGCAATAAAACGCCGATTGCGTCGGAAGTAATTAGCAAAACTATCCCTAATTAAGTATGCCCTACCATTATGTGATGAAATTATCCTGCCGTAATGCCATTCCCTTCCGTTTTTCTTAAAAATAACCTAATCCATCCTTGGATGCATCAGTCTGTACGACCACGGGCACTTTTGGATCATAGATCGCAAGCACCGGCTCAGACGTAACTATACCAAGCAACTTTCCAAATTCCCCATCATGTTCCTCTGTCCATTTAAATTCCATATCATTCCGAGTTAGATTCCGCAATCCCGCCGATTGCTTCGACAGATTCGGAATAAATTTAGCCAGATATTTAAGAAGACCCAAGAATCTCAATACGTCCGATTTATTTGCCGGTTTTTTCATTCCCAATATTGCGTCCCGATATTTTAAATCCGCTTTAATTTTTCCCTTTGATAAAATATTTCCCACGAATTTCACCTCGCGTTGCCGGTATTGAATCTTGTCCGGATTAAATTTAATATTATTACTACGTGCCCTATTCATGAGTGTCACCCGATCATGTTCCCCCTCACTATCCGCGTAAATAACTATATCATCAAAATATACCAGTACACCCTGTATATCCCCAAAGATTCGTATCATTTCCTGCTGAAACATTTCCGGCACACAATTAAGGCCAAACGGCACACGAATAAACCTGAACCTACCGAAAGGTGTTAAAAATGTTGTCAGATCCGAGCTTCTCCTATCCAACTCCATGTGCCAAAACCCACTCTTCAAATCGAGAACCGAGAAAATTTGCCCATTTGCCAGTTTCGATGTTAGGTCATCGATTGTCGGAATCAAAAAATATTCACGTTTAACACATTCATTTAGAGCCTTTGGATCCAGACATATTCGAAGCTCACCGTTGGGCTTTTCAACTATCTGTAAATTGTTCACCCAATCGGTTGGATAATCGACAGGTGCAATGATTCCGTCCGTTACCATTTTCCCTAGTTCCGATTTTAACTTTTCCGACAGTGAGTTCGGTATCCGTTTTCTGTAGTGAAGCACCGGCTTCGAATTCTCCTTCAACGCGATCGAAAAAGTTCTCGGAAATTTTCCAAGTCCCTGAAAGACATCCCTATATTCGCCCATGAATGATGCTTTCGACCCCGTGCATGCAATACTACTCACGTCTAACCGTTTAATTAACTGAAACTCCTTACAAGTTTCCAATCCGAGTATAGGTTCGCATTTGTCACTGACCACAACAAATTCGGCTGATTTTCCTGACTCCGAATTAAAATCCACGCAATTAAGTATACAAGTACCAAAAATCTTTATTCTATTCTCATTATAATCAAACACTGGAAAGTTATTCTCCTGATCGTACAATTTAATTCCTAATCTTTTCACTAAACCAATTGGTACGCAGTTCACGTCCGCTCCAGTGTCCAATTTAAATGTAACGACTTCATTAGCTATTAAATAATTCTTGGTCCACCGCTTATTTTCCGATCCTATAGAATTTAACCTAAGAATACGTTTAGAGCTTAATAATATACTTAATTTTCTAAATTTTTTACAAATATTACCTCGCACGTCACTCCAATTGAGTTCGGCTACTTTTTGCTTGTTGCTATCATTTACGGGTACACTCAGGGAATTATGTAGGTAAAATCAACTGCAAATGACAGTTAAAATAACTGCATTTGCACTTAAAAAGGTGTAGACTACATTTGCAGTTAAATTAACTGCAATATGAAGTAATTTTTAACTGTTAAAAATCAACTGACAAATGTAGTAAAAACAACTACAAATGCAATTGAAACGACATACATGCAAATTATTGTAAAACTGTACAAACAACTTGCAAATGTAGTTAAAAAAACATAAATAAAAAAATATTTTTTTAATTATTAATTTAATAAAAAAACAAATTTATGTAAACACTATTAATTTACTTAATTTTATTCTATAATAAATTTAAAATTGAGAAATCAAAAAGTTCACTTAATGTCACTTTTTTTCACTTAAGATATTGTTGTACATGTCCGTCTGTGAGGGATGAAATATGCTGTTGTTTGGCTTCCTTTTTTTTCTCCAGGTAGAAAGGGATGAGAATATAAAGGAACTGAAAGAAAATAAATACAATATTTTTTTAACATTCCCCGTAATTAAATTTATATTATAAAACTTACCTTATTATTTTAGTAATTTAATAAAAAATATATAACCTTTTCCGTATTACGCGTGCTCACTCTTTGGCGTTGTTTTATGACTAAGACAAGAGAAAACATGTTATACTCATATTCTTTCACTAGAAATTTCTAAACAAGTGATTCATACACATACTTCTGTTTACTTCGTGTGTGTGCATACACACTTGAAAATTTAAGTATTTGTAAATAAAATTCAAAATAACTGCATAAAATAAATGTTACTACAATGTAGTAATTTTTGTAGTTTGTTTAAAAAAATAACTGTCAAAAACATTGAAAAATTTTGTTCTAAGTAAATTAACTACAATTGTAGTTAAAATAACTACAACCGCATTACTACATAAATAACTGTCATGTAGTAACTGCAGAACTTTTCTGAGTGTAGTTGTTTTGCATCTGATGATTGCTTTCTAGATTTACGGCACATTCTCTGAAAATGACCCTTCTTTGAACATGAACGGCATATGATATCTTTGGCTTTGCATTCATTTGGGTGCCCGATTTTCCATGGGCCCCCACAGTTAAAACAAAACCGATTAATTGCACCAATTGTTGTTAATTCAGGATTTTCACTCGCTTTGACGGCGTTAACTACTGAGTGTTTTGCTTCCAATATACCTTTATTGGCATTTGCTGCTTCATATGTTTTACATATTTCGATGACACGTGCTAATTGTTCATCCCGACCGTCCAACAATTTCAATTGCAATTTATTGTCATGGACTCCCACAATGATTCGGTCACGCAACATACGATCCTCGTACAACTTTCCACAATCACATTTAAACTCACAGTAGCGTAATTGTGTTCGCAGTTCAGTCTCAAATTCCATAAATGTTTGCCGTTCCTTTTGAGAGATGACGTTGAATTTGTAGGACTCCATGGCAACATTGCGCTGTGGTAAACAGTGTTGGTCAAATCTTTCCAAAACCTCATCTAGTTTGCGTTGAACCACTGCATCCCCTGCTCTCACAGTACCCAACAACGAATTTTGTGTTCCATCATTTGGAAACAGCGTGTTGTAAATATTTGCACCACCTGTTCCAATCAGCCATATAAAATTTGCAATTTTTGTTGCTTCAGATTGTGTTGCTTTCCCACTGGCAATCATATAAACCATAAAATTGCGTTTCCAGTCTGGCCAGTCATTCGCTAGGTTCGAACAATCTAATTCAGGTGGCAGACGGTCGTTTGCTGCCATGTTGATAAAGAAAACGGATGTACGTATGTACTGATTTCAGAGTAAATTCTTATCAAAATGACTTATTTGAGGAATGTGCTCGTCGATAAAATTGAAATTTTTATCCGATGCTTACAACAATGTTGGATTTTTTCCGATTAAAAATAGTCACCTTGCAGTGTAACAGGTCCTACACGTGAATTTTACTGCTGACAAAGATTACTCAGTTTGAATGATTTGTAAACAAAATTTTTTTACTTCTGACACCATGTAACAAGCTGTGCTATCAGTGTTATAAATTAAACAACTTGTTAATTAATTAGTATTTAATTAATTATGTATTTTATTTAAACACGTTTAATAACTACTTCTTATACACGAGTCTAAGTACAATTCTCTTCTTACGTATATATAATACCATCAGCTGGTTAGCATATTACAATGATGCTAACTAGCGACTTATAAAAACAGCTAGAATAATAATAAAGGGCATAATCATTACAATATTCGGAACACTAGTAGAAAGAACAACTTTATTAGGATCTTGGACTTCAAATAAAAGTCATTATATGTATAAGCAGTTCAATATCGCAATATGGTCGCGATATTTGTTAATGAAGTCAAATTTTTTGAATATATCATAATCTCCATGAAAAGGGGGTTTTGGTGTTTCTCCTAAACTAATGAAGATAGATAATTGAAATTTGGCATATAACTTCGTTTTATGACGAGAAGAAAATCAACCAAAGGATTTTTGGCTACTCGAATGTTTAAGGGGTAAAACGTGGCTCAGAATTATGAAAAAATCAAATTTCGCACGTCATTTTTTTCTAATTTGAGGACCCTTAACAAGAATCTGAAGTCAAAATAACAATACATCCGCAAACAAAAAGTCGGTAGTGAAAGGGTTAAGCAATTATATAGGTTTGGTTTTTTATTCAGCAACACTTACGTATTGCCTGTGTACAAAATATTTTTTCAGATTGCTGGGAAATTAGCCGATTAGCGGGAATCCCCCCCAAACTTCGAAGTCGCAAAAAATATATGCACGCAAAAAATAAAAAGGGGGAAATCACATAAAATAAGGGTATAAGTTACCTAGTTTTAGTAAGTTACCTAAGTTTTGGGTATAACTTATATAATATGCTTGGCAGGCACGTAGCTAGGGGAGGCCCGAAATAATTTGACAAATTTTGAAACCTCCCGTGTAAAAAAGATCAGATCTGACCAGATCCCATTAGATTTGATTGTACCAGATCTAATTAGATCTCAAAATTGGGGACAAATTTGAGATCTAATTAGATCTGAACAGATCTATATGGATCTGGCGCACAATTTGTAATCAGATCCAATTTAATCTGGACTTATAATATCATATCGATAAAACGGAAACTTTAAACTTCTTTAAAAGCTTTGATGACCATATCTAATAATTTCTGGTGTCATATCTAGTTATGGGACCAAATTTAAGATATCATGTTTGTGAATGGAGACAACTAGATACTTAGAGATCTAAATATTCCATGTCTAATATAATGCAATTAGAAATCTAAGAAACAATTTCGCGGTCCAATATTTTAAATATTGTGATCTAAATTGGATGTTTGCTAGATTTAAGCCATATGTACAGTTTTACATTTTTGATAGCTTTATTGTAAAAATAATGTGAACTACTATAAAAAATGTTGAAAATTTTAAATAAAATACAAATGACAAAATTTAAAAACGCTGTTACCTATTTGAAATTAAATTTGTTTACAAATTTTTTTGATACCAAATCTGGTCAGATCTGCTCATATCTAAACACAAAAATCAATCAACTTTCAAGATCAATTTAGATATGAACAGATCTGGCACTAGATCTGATTATATCTGATCAGATCTGACATTGAAATGTATCACATATGCCATATATGATCTGATCTGGTACAAGATCTAATTAGATTCAATAATATCTAATTAGATCTAAACATATCTGGTCAGATCTAATCTTTTTTACATGGGCTAACAAAATACGTCGAAAGCAACAACATTTTCAAAAAATGTAATAAAAAATATTTATTTTTTGTTGAAATCAAACACCAAACGGCCAAGTTTCTTAAGTTTTCATAAATAAAATAGACTCTAAATCCAATTGCGAAAACTGCTTTCTCAAAATTGTTTTTATGGGTTTTTTTGTAAAAATCTTGAACAGTTATGTGTACTAGGCATAATCAAAGAGGTTAGAAAATAAATAGAATGCAATCCTCTCTTTTACTTAGAAAAAATTTATAAAATGTGACTGCAAATAGTAAACAGAAATTTTTTTCGCAACTTTTAATTGATAAGTGGCTATTTTTATTGTTACTACCCGAGTAAAAAAGTTTTGATATAATCACATATTATTTTATCTAATTGCATATAGTAACTTATAGTTACATATGGCCACATATGCTTTTAAATTCAAGCATATATACTTTTATATAGTCATATATTAGATATTTTTTCCTCAAAGGTTTTAATATGGAGACATATGTGATTTTATATTATTACATACTGGCCTACAGATATACAGTGGGGAGCGTTATTGAGTACATGTCAGTACTTGAGAAAACTTACAAGTGCAGACATAAAAATATCAGTCAAGGGGACTAAAGTATACTTTTCTGAAAGCAAAAGGTTCGCTTAATCTAAATCTGGCCTCAGAAATGACCTTCCTTATCAGACTTTAGAGCTATATAAATGGGAAAAACTTAACTTTTCTTCAAAATATTTCGAATCGTATATTTTCTTGAAAAATATTTTTAACAAGATTCGTAACGGCATCTGAATATACTACTCTCCTCTTTAAAATGATTTTTGAATTCTTTTGATAACATATTTTTTTACGGATATATCAAGGGTTTTCACAAGGGGTGTACTATTTGTTGTATCGTTGTATCGTCCTAACAAAAAACAGAGTTGTTAAAAATTAAATTGAAAAAATACAACATTTGAGAATAGCACGATACAACATTTTTACGTATGTTTAGTGTCCTATGTTTGAGTATGCCAACAGAAGAAAATTGAATAGAAAATCGTTGTTAAACACAAATAAAAATTTTAACAACTCTGTTTTTTGTTAGAACGATACAACGATACAACAGATAGCACACCCCTTATGAACAACCTAATCGTTTATTGAAATTTGGGCTTTCACCGCAATTTCAAAGTAAAATTGTAAAAAAAATAAAAGACCTAAATTTCAAAAAACGATATATCCGTAAAAAAATTTGTTATCAAAAGAATTCAAAAACTATTTTAAAGAGGAAGAGTAGTATATTCAGATGCCGTTACAAATCTTGTTAAAAATATTTTTCGAGGAAACATACGATTCGAAATATTTTGAAGAAAAGTAAAGTTTTTCCCATTTATATAGCTCGAAAGTCTGATATGGAAGGTCATTTCTGAGGCCAGATTTAGATTAAGCGAACCTTTTGCTTTCTGAAAAGTATACTTTAGTCCCCTTGTCCGATATTTTTATGCCTGCATTTGTAAGTTTCCTCAAGTGCTGACATGTACTCAATAATGCTCCCCACTGTATGTATGTGATATATATAAGTACATAAAGTAACATATAAAAGATATAATTACATATACGTTTATATATAATTTAGTATGACACTATACATAATAATATAAAACTATGTGGAAACCATATAAGAAATATTTTATAATTTGTGTTAGTTATGATTATATATTGACGAATAAGAACCCATATATAACTTATAACGTTCTTTATAAAATATATATAAATATATCTTCCCACATAGGCAATTTTTTCAAAGTGATTTTATATAAAAATATATAAGGTCCATATAAAAGCGTATTATATTATATTTGGTTCCATATTATCAATGATTTATAAGTAGTTTTCGATTTAGTAATTACTAGGGATTGGCACGTGACACGAAATGTTCGTGAGTCACGTTATTCACACGTGATCGTGAGTAATAATTACTATACTTAAGTGAGCATGAGTAAGAAAAACCCGTGCATGATTCGTGTGTGAGTTTATTTTTTGCATCATGTTTTTAGTAATTTTTACTGTTTTGCGTGAGAATTTTCTGATTGTAAGTTTTTAATATACTCATGTGTGCTGAGTAAGAAACGAAATGCTCGTGCGTGAGTAATTTGTATTTGTTTAGGAGCATGATTCAAAAATGGCTTACGCACCCATAACATTAACAACACTGAAGCTTTAATACGAAATTCTCTATACTATACGTACACTTGACTTATTTCTTTTATCTTGGTTGTATATCATAATCCTATTGACTTTAAAATTTCAGTGTTGTTAACTTTATTTTAAACTTACTAAATTAAAAGAAAATTTTTTTCATGTTTATTGCACTGTCATGATAAATCTGGATAAAAGTAAGGGAAGATTTATCGAAATTATAAGATCTCCAGCAGACCTGGGGTTAACCATTACATTTTGTAATTAATTACACATGCAATTACATGTAATTGTGATTGAAAAAAACACATCTACAATTATATATTATTTGTAATTGTAATTCAAAAAAGAACAATTACAATTACAAGTAATTGAAAATTTTTTTTTATTTAAATAAATAATTTTTGTATGTAGATTGTTAGATATGGTCCTATATAATATGATAAAAAGTATAAGGTTAATATTTAGAAATAATTGTATCAAACTATATCCACTTTTATAACATTTTATATAATTTTATACAAAAAGATATAATTTGATGAAATTGGATGAGGACAAAATTCGGATACAATTATATCGAATTGCATAAAATTGTACCAAATTGTATACAATTGTATACCATTCGATGCAATATGATACAATAAGACGTTCTCATTTTTCGGATATAATTATATCTAATTACATAAAAGATTACATATTATTAAATATAACTTCATATGGCTCCATATAATTTTTTTTTACTTGGGTACTAATAGTTTTCGACATATTTATTATATAAACATACAATTTCGTCATATAAACATAAAATTGATAAATTAATCTTCGGTTTTTCTTAAAAATTACAGGTTTCCTGCTTGCAGGCACAAGCTGTTACTATAGGGCAGGGCTGGAAAAACTATGACACGCGTGTCAGTAGTGGCACGCGACGTTTTGTTGGATATTTTCAAAAAATTTAAACTATTAGAAGACCAGCAAAAAATTCAGTTAAATGTTAAATTTCGCTACAAAAATGTGTGATTTAATTCCATTATGGTGAAATTTTTCATAGAGCTTGTAAATCGTCTTTTAAAATGAATAAAACTCTGTATTGTCACCACTTTTTGTTTAAAAAAATATGGCTAATTCAGAACTCGCAAATTCGATTATCAGAAAATTCTGCGAAAATTTCTAAAATTCTAGATTGAAAGTTTAAATGTTTCGATGAGAAAAAGCCCCATAATCGGATAAATAAAAAGTATCAGAAAATTGCAGAAAAATGGAAAACATCTTGTAATAAAATTTTATCTAAAAAATTAAGTTTTTTTAAGGTAAAATAGGTGGTACGAAATAACCCTCAATGAAATAAAGGCTGAAAATAAGTTTCATAATGAAATAACCCCCTTTGTTGAAATTTGAAATTGTGTTTTGATCGTGTTTCGCCGAGCCATTTCATCTGAAATAGAAATTTCTCTGTTCAAATCCATAATATTCGCTTTTTATTCATTATTATGATGATAAAAACCGCGCGATTTATTTTAACAAAATCAAATTTTTGCTCGAAGCACATTTTTCAACTATTGTAGTTTCTTACGTACTTAAATAATTTTTGGCGCTCAATAATTTTACTTTTTTTAACAAAATGAAAAAACCACCAAAAATGGAATAACCCCCAAAAAAATGAAAAGGCAATAATGTTCAAACTGTTTTAAATTTATGTCATTGGGGATTTTTTCATAATGAAATAATCTCAATCTTTAAAGATTAAATTAATCCCCAAAAATTAAATAACCGTCAAATATTTTTACGTAATTTCTTGGAAGTTATTTAATTTTTCCCTTTGTGGGTTATTTCATGGGGGTTATCCGTAGCGCTGATAAATATGTACATCTGCGATGCTATTTTCAAGAGAAATTTTCCAAATTTTAAAAATTTGTAAAAAAAATGATTTTTAAAAGACAACCAAAATTAAGGTGGCACGCGAGAAATTTTTACAAAAAAAATTTGTCCGTTTCTGGCACGCAGAGGAAAAACCTTGCCACCCCTGCTATAGGGTGATAATTTGGCATAATTCGACATTTTACAATTTTTTCCACCCTAAGTTAAGCATTATAATGTTGGATTTTCAAATTTTTTTTTTTAATTAAAATTATTAACTGTCCATGAAAAAGTGTACTTTAGGAGAAACAAGAAATTTATTCTGGAAGTGACTGTAATTTTTTTTTATATATATTCTGCGGTTTTAGAAGATCCTGAAAAATGATCATCGCGGCCAGAACCCTCAAAGTGTTTTCCAAATCTAGCTCGTTTTTTAATTTGATGGCATCTTGAAACATGTGTCTATTTTAATCACGTTCTCGTCACAAAGACGCACTATCAGTTGCTTTTTATTCATATTGTTTGTTATTAGCAGTTTGGTGTTAAAAATTGTCGAAATCTATTCTATTTTCCCAATTCCAACACAATGCACTAGCATAAGTAGGGGGCATCGCCTGAGTGTTAGTCAATCGTAAAAAAAAATTAGAAATAGTGAATAAAAATGTGAGGACACTCGGAAATTCTCACACAAAATAAAACATTTTGTACAAACAAACAATCGCAATAAAAATTACTAGAATTTGGCATTATAGTTCAGCGATAAGTGATCTATTTCTGTTTCGAATGTATGTGATTTAAAACAACTTTCAAAAATGTATATACATATAATGTTGTTTTTTTTTCTTTGTAAATCCATTTGTTTGTAAATTACGAACACTCAGAAAAGTTCTGCAGTTACTACATGACAGTTATTTATGTAGTAATGCGGTTGTAGTTATTTTAACTACAATTGTAGTTAATTTACTTAGAACAAAATTTTTCAATGTTTTTGACAGTTATTTTTTTAAACAAACTACAAAAATTACTACATTGTAGTAACATTTATTTTATGCAGTTATTTTGAATTTTATTTACAAATACTTAAATTTTCAAGTGTGTGTGCACACACGAAGCAAACAGAAGTATGTGTATGAATCACTTGTTTAGAAATTTCTAGTGAAAGAATATGAGTATAACATGTTTTCTCTTGTCTTAGTCATAAAACAACGCCAAAGAGTGAGCACGCGTAATACGGAAAAGGTTATATATTTTTTATTAAATTACTAAAATAATAAGGTAAGTTTTATAATATAAATTTATTTACGGGGAATGTTAAAAAAATATTGTATTTATTTTCTTTCAGTTCTTTTATATTCTCATCCCTTTCTACCTGGAGAAAAAAAAGGAAGCCATACAACAGCATATTTCATCCCTCACAGACGGACATGTACAACAATATCTTAATAGTGAAAAAAAGTGACATTAAGTGTAAATTTTGATTTTTCAATTTTAAATTTATTATAGAATAAAATTAGTTAGAATATTCTTCTACCTCAAGTCCAAACTCTAATATGATATTGTCATATTAGATTTTTATTTGTTGTTTCAAAAAGGGTTGATCATTTTCATGATAGACAATACAATTGTTTCGTAGACATCACTCTACTCTTCAGTTGTCCGCTAAGAAAATGATAACTTTCCTACTCAAAACGAGACATTACATAAGGTACAAAAAACCAACGGGATGAGAATTTTGTACTTTCGTATATGAACTGTCTGATTTGGTAAAACCAGTTATAAATCAACTCCTTTTTGAAAGCAACAATTACATAAAAGTACCCTTTGGGTACTATTTATATGTATGTCTGTTGTCAATACATTTTGTAAAAACAACTAATTTTAAACTCAAAACAAAATAAATATTTGAATGAGATTTTAGCCGTGGTGTGCTTATTTTCAACAATTATTTTAATTTTTGCATTAAAAAATACAAAAATTGTTTTTTCGGACTTTCTATATTTTCATATATTTAGTTAGAATATTCTTCTACCTCAAGTCCAAACTCTAATATGATATTATCATATTAGATTTTTAAACTAAATATATGAAAATATAGAAAGTCCGAAAAAACAATTTTTGTATTTTTTAATGCAAAAATTAAAATAATTGTTGAAAATAAGCACACCACGGCTAAAATCTCATTCAAATATTTATTTTGTTTTGAGTTTAAAATTAGTTGTTTTTACAAAATGTATTGACAACAGACATACATATAAATAGTACCCAAAGGGTACTTTTATGTAATTGTTGCTTTCAAAAAGGAGTTGATTTATAACTGGTTTTACCAAATCAGACAGTTCATATACGAAAGTACAAAATTCTCATCCCGTTGGTTTTTTGTACCTTATGTAATGTCTCGTTTTGAGTAGGAAAGTTATCATTTTCTTAGCGGACAACTGAAGAGTAGAGTGATGTCTACGAAACAATTGTATTGTCTATCATGAAAATGATCAACCCTTTTTGAAACAACAAATAAAAATCTAATATGACAATATCATATTAGAGTTTGGACTTGAGGTAGAAGAATATTCTAACTAAATATATGAAAATATAGAAAGTTCGAAAAAACAATTTTTGTATTTTTTAATGCAAAAATTAAAATAATTGTTGAAAATAAGCACACCACGGCTAAAATCTCATTCAAATATTTATTTTGTTTTGAGTTTAAAATTAGTTGTTTTTACAAAATGTATTGACAACAGACATACATATAAATAGTACCCAAAGGGTACTTTTATGTAATTGTTGCTTTCAAAAAGGAGTTGATTTATAACTGGTTTTACCAAATCAGACAGTTCATATACGAAAGTACAAAATTCTCATCCCGTTGGTTTTTTGTACCTTATGTAATGTCTCGTTTTGAGTAGGAAAGTTATCATTTTCTTAGCGGACAACTGAAGAGTAGAGTGATGTCTACGAAACAATTGTATTGTCTATCATGAAAATTATCAACCCTTTTTGAAACAACAAATAAAAATCTAATATGACAATATCATATTAGAGTTTGGACTTGAGGTAGAAGAATATTCTAACTAAATATATGAAAATATAGAAAGTCCGAAAAAACAATTTTTGTATTTTTTAATGCAAAAATTAAAATAATTGTTGAAAATAAGCACACCACGGCTAAAATCTCATTCAAATATTTATTTTGTTTTGAGTTTAAAATTAGTTGTTTTTACAAAATGTATTGACAACAGACATACATATAAATAGTACCCAAAGGGTACTTTTATGTAATTGTTGCTTTCAAAAAGGAGTTGATTTATAACTGGTTTTACCAAATCAGACAGTTCATATACGAAAGTACAAAATTCTCATCCCGTTGGTTTTTTGTACCTTATGTAATGTCTCGTTTTGAGTAGGAAAGTTATCATTTTCTTAGCGGACAACTGAAGAGTAGAGTGATGTCTACGAAACAATTGTATTGTCTATCATGAAAATGATCAACCCTTTTTGAAACAACAAATAAAAATCTAATATGACAATATCATATTAGAGTTTGGACTTGAGGTAGAAGAATATTCTAACTAAATATATGAAAATATAGAAAGTCCGAAAAAACAATTTTTGTATTTTTTAATGCAAAAATTAAAATAATTGTTGAAAATAAGCACACCACGGCTAAAATCTCATTCAAATATTTATTTTGTTTTGAGTTTAAAATTAGTTGTTTTTACAAAATGTATTGACAACAGACATACATATAAATAGTACCCAAAGGGTACTTTTATGTAATTGTTGCTTTCAAAAAGGAGTTGATTTATAACTGGTTTTACCAAATCAGACAGTTCATATACGAAAGTACAAAATTCTCATCCCGTTGGTTTTTTGTACCTTATGTAATGTCTCGTTTTGAGTAGGAAAGTTATCATTTTCTTAGCGGACAACTGAAGAGTAGAGTGATGTCTACGAAACAATTGTATTGTCTATCATGAAAATGATCAACCCTTTTTGAAACAACAAATAAAAATCTAATATGACAATATCATATTAGAGTTTGGACTTGAGGTAGAAGAATATTCTAACTAAATATATGAAAATATAGAAAGTCCGAAAAAACAATTTTTGTATTTTTTAATGCAAAAATTAAAATAATTGTTGAATAAAATTAAGTTAATAGTGTTTACGTAAATTTGTTTTTGTTTATTAAATTAATAATTAAAAAAAACATTTTATTTATGTTTTTTTAACTACATTTGCAGTTGTTTGTACAGTTTTAGAATAATTTGCATGTATGTTGTTTCAATTGCATTTGTAGTTGTTTTTACTACATTTGTCAGTTGATTTTTAACAGTTAAAAATTACTTCATATTGCAGTTAATTTAACTGCAAATGTAGTCTACACCTTTTTAAGTGCAAATGCAGTTATTTTAACTGTCATTTGCAGTTGATTTTACCTACATAATTCCCTGAGTGAATTTATTAGAGATTCCATTTTTTATCTCTAAAAAAACAAAATATGTAGTTAATTTTATTCACGTACTTTATTAATTTACGATTATTTACATATCCTTTTATTATTCGTACATATTTTAAAAAATACTCCAATTACAGTTCCCATTGAAAAAGGGAAGGAAATAAAGAATTGGATCCCATCGAATCTCCTGGACTATGACCCAAATATGAATTATTTTTTTCACTAAATGCAAATATATAAAACTTAACAATTAAAATGTATTGTTAAGGATCTATGTAATTCGCTCGCGTACAGCAAAGAAATGTTAATAAAATTTGTTGCAATGTTAACACATTTTATCGTGTAAAACATACCCATCAAGAGGTTGGTTAACAGAGGTTACAATCCCTTATTCGTTGCTTATACACAAAAAGATCTATAAATGTCACCTTGAAAGTCGTAAAATCAAACTAAATAAATAATTCTATAGTGACAAAAAATATATTATTTCTTCAACTAAAAAATAAATCTTAAAAAAATTACTGCCGTCAACTTTAAAATGTCAAGAGGAGTTTCAATTTAAGTTCCAAATTTTAATTAAAGTTAAAATTTGGTAAACTATCTTCTTCAACATAAGAATTTAACTAATCACGTATTGCAAATTATAGCATTGGAACTTAAGCGTTGTTTAATAAAAACGTTGATTTTCAGCTAACGATGGTTGCCTTGCAAAATTCAAATGACGACATGGTATTCACCTTCGAAATATGTTTGGGGAAAAACTGTCCTCCAATGGTTCTCCGATTCTTTAATGAATTTAAAGCTAAAATTTCAATCATAGATCTGCGGCATGAGCAAATTTATAATGATGGCCTTATTACTGTACACTCAGGGAATTATGTAGGTAAAATCAACTGCAAATGACAGTTAAAATAACTGCATTTGCACTTAAAAAGGTGTAGACTACATTTGCAGTTAAATTAACTGCAATATGAAGTAATTTTTAACTGTTAAAAATCAACTGACAAATGTAGTAAAAACAACTACAAATGCAATTGAAACAAAATACATGCAAATTATTGTAAAACTGTACAAACAACTTGTAAATGTAGTTAAAAAAACATAAATAAAAAATTTTTTTTTTAATTATTAATTTAATAAAAAAAAAACACATTTATGTAAACACTATTAACTTAATTTTATTCTATAATAAATTTAAAATTGAGAAATCAAAATTTACACTTAATGTCACTTTTTTTCACTATTAAGATATTGTTGTACATGTCCGTCTGTGAGGGATGAAATATGCTGTTGTTTGGCTTCCTTTTTTTTCTCCAGGTAGAAAGGGATGAGAATATAAAAGAACTGAAAGAAAATAAATACAATATTTTTTTAACATTCCCCGTAAATAAATTTATATTATAAAACTTACCTTATTATTTTAGTAATTTAATAAAAAATATATAACCTTTTCCGTATTACGCGTGCTCACTCTTTGGCGTTGTTTTATGACTAAGACAAGAGAAAACATGTTATACTCATATTCTTTCACTAGAAATTTCTAAACAAGTGATTCATACACATACTTCTGTTTGCTTCGTGTATGTGCATACACACTTGAAAATTTAAGTATTTGTAAATAAAATTCAAAATAACTGCATAAAATAAATGTTACTACAATGTAGTAATTTTTGTAGTTTGTTTAAAAAAATAACTGTCAAAACCATTGAAAAATTTTGTTCTAAGTAAATTAACTACAATTGTAGTTAAAATAACTACAACCGCATTACTATATAAATAACTGTCATGTAGTAACTGCATAACTTTTCTGAGTGTAGAATTGTAAAAAGTCGATGCTTTTCTTTCCTTTATTTGTTAAAAAAATATGAAAAAATAGTTTCCTAGTACGCTTTAAGGCTCAATTAGACGTGCCATAACCATATAAAACAGCTGTTCAAACTAATCTTATGGGCTACAATGTATACGATTATTGGTGACATGCCATAACGCCATAACCGTAACCATAGAAACCAACTGAATTTTGGTTGTCTGCTATGGCGTTATGGTTACGGCTATGGCGTTATGGCACGTCTAATTTAACCTTTAATATTTTGAAAATTCCTTGAATAATGTTTTTAAAAAATTTAATCAGAGTAGGTTACAGTTTTTAGGATGTAGATTATCTTTAAACTTAGTTTATAACTGGAATACAGCTTCTAAAATGTGATCTCTTTTATTTTCTTTCAATGAAGACTGAAATTCTAAATGAGAAAAAGTTGTTCAGGCAAATTTTTGTTAATAAAATTGAAGTGGCTGATATAATTCGTTTTCGGTTTTACTAAACCAAGCTTAACTGACATCCCAAAAACTCGGCCTTAGTTATTAATCTTATTTAATTCAATATCGTATCTTTTTTGAATTTAAAGACGAAGTAAACATGTTCAAACTTATTTTAAAAAAACTTTTGAACAAAAAAAATGTTGGTTTTGTCTGATATTGACTTAATCGAATTGATTCAGATGCAAAAGAAGTGTGTCCTTAATATTGTCCTACAAATAATAATAAATTGAAGCTTTTGTTACACCATAGGTTCAGAAATGGGTTCTGTAAAGGCTAAATATTAAAATTGCCTCTAAAATATGCTATTTCATACATTATAAAAAGCATATTTAAATCAATTTTAAAAATGTATTATATTATATATTATAAAGAGTACTTCTAAATCACTCTAAAAATGCTAACAAAATGTACTCGTATTGATGTGATGAAAATGTATTCCTAAAAACCATACTTTATTAACATCATGTAATCACTTTTAAATTACTAACAAAATGCTTAAATTGAACTACTGACAACATGGGACATCACGTGTAAAATAAATCAGTGTTAAAGCTAAATTGTAACTACTTCACAATCAGTTGATGCTATTCGGAGTGCTTTTAAAATAACTTTTTTGTAATGGATTTTTTTGCTGGGTTTACTCGTTCATTCGAGAAATTTTTTCAGTTGTTCATACACTAAATAATATAAAAGTCTTCAAAAGTTTTTGCTGAAAAAACATCTGATTCAAGCAGAATCTGTTTGCTACCCAGCAAAATATTGGTAATGACACCTCATTACTATCTGCATTACCAAAAATGATATATCATTACCTTTTGCATAATTTTATAATATATAATAATGACTTCCTAATAACGGCCTATTGTATTCATTGTTTCTAAATATAAAATAATGACTTACTCGTAATAGTTTAAATAAGTACTTTTTACACAGTTAAATTTTATACATTTTTATTTTTTATATGTAAATATGTTTTATGTTTAAATTTTTATGACGAGTCCTAATAAAAATTTTTCTGAATGTATTTCCTTAAGCTAATAGTATTTGCTTAACTCCTTATTTTTAAGAATCAAGTAAGCAATCGGATAACCACTTATAATTCAACTTTTTGTAAGCATGTGTGTAACCACTTATTATTCAGAATCTCATAACTACTTATTTCTCATTTTTTCGTAAGCGAGCGGGTAAGCGTGACTACTTATAAAGACGACCACGCCAAACAAAAATAATGCGTTTAGACTCCAAAAAATAAGTTGTGCGGAGCTATGAATTTCTATTATATAACCACTTATTTGGTAATGAAAGATTTTGCTGGGTAAACATTATAAAGATACAAACAGCAAGAAAAAATCTGTTAAATTTACAAAATTTCAGCTATATTTTAATTAATCGAGAATGACAATTTACCCTTCAAAATCAGAAAAAAATTTAATGGAAATTAGTCGACTAATCCATCACAACCCAGCAAAATATTGGTAATGACACCTCATTACTATCTGCATTACCAAAAATGAGATATCATTACATATTGCATTATTTTATAATATAAAATAATGACTTCCTAATAAAGGCATATTGTATTCATTGTTTCTAAATATAAAATAATGACTTACTCGTAATAGTTTAAATAAGTACTTTTTATACAGTTAAATTTTATACAATTTTTATTTATTATATGTAAATATGTTTTATGTTTAAATTTTTATGACGAGTCCAAAATTACACACTAGAGAAAACTTAAATTTTTCTGAATGTATTTCGTTAAGCTAATAGTATTTGCTTAACTCCTTATTTTTAAGAATCAAGTAAGTAATCGGATAACCACTTATAATTCAACTTTTTGTAAGCATGTGTGTAACCAATTATTATTCAAAATCTCATAACTACTTATTTCTCATTTTTTCGTAAGCGAGCGGGTAAGCGTGACTACTTATAAAAACGACCACGCCAAACAAAAATAATGAGTTTAAACGCCAAAAAATAAGTTGTGCGGAGCTATGAAAATCTATTATACAACCACTTATTTGGTAATGAAAGATTTTGCTGGGAAAGAATTAAAAAATTTTTTTTTTTGATTTTCTTAATGCGAATAAAATCTACACTGCAGAAAGCAGCCTACTATATTCTAGCAAATATTTCTGTTTATTGTAGCAGGAGAGTTCATTATTTGTATTCAATCAATTAAATTGTAAAAATGGTGGTTGAAAGGGATACATGTCCCCAATAACGGCTTGCCCAAACCGCTGAGGCAATGAAGTTGAAATTTGGTATGAATGTTCCTCATCCATCATAGATAGCCGCGAAGATGGAATTTTTGTAAATTCCTAAAAGGAGGGGCCTGTAAAAACCCCTTCGGCTAGAAATCTGAAATTTAAAATGTGGGTCCCTAGAGTAAGGGCTAACTTATTAGAAAGATACTTTTTTGAATTTTGGACAGGGTCGTTATAAAATGGGGGCTCAAAAAGGGAAAGTGGCCCCTTAACGACCTGTCCAAACTGCTGGAACTAGGAAGCTGAAATTCGGTACTTAGGTTCCTCTTCCAGCCTAATTCCAACCGGGAGGGACAAAAAAAGAAAAAGTGTCCTCCTTGACAGCCTGCTCAAAGTGCTGGAACTAGGAAGCTGAAATTTCCTGTCGATGGATTTTCGGTAATTCTTACCGAGAGGGGCACAATAGTAAGTTGGCTAGAAACCTGAAATGTAAAACATATGTTCCATGGAGTATGGGCTCACTTATCGGGAAGGTGCTTTTGGAATTTTGGACAGGGACATTGCAAAAATGGGGATTAATGAAGCGAAAAGTGCCGCTTAAAGGCCTGCCCAAACCGCTGGAGGTAGGAGGTTGACATTTGGTATTAAAGTTCCTCCTCTATTGTAGACATCCGCTTAGATGAGATTTTTGGAAATTTCCACAGGTAGGGTCAAAAACAGGAAAAGTCTCCCGCTTAACGGCCTGGCCAAACTGCTGGAACTAGGGAGCTTAAATTCGATATTTGGGTTCCTTCTCCAACGTTGGAATTGAAACAGTACACAAGTGGAACGGAATGGATATAAACGTTGAGCGAGTGGAATTGAAATTATAGACAATGGAAATGGATTGGAAGAGGGAACGAAATGGAATGGACGAAATGGAATGAGGAGCGAGATGGCATATAATGGGGAACGAGTAGAATTGAAACACTGCAGTTAAAAGAGGAATGGAACGGAGCAAGTGCAAAGAAATGGAAATAGAAGCGACTGATATCAATATCGATACACAAGACAGTAGGAACGAAATGGAATGAAACGGCAAACGAGTGGAATTGGAATAACAGATAATGGGAACGAAATGCAATGGAATGGTGAACGAAATGGAATCTTGGAAGGAGTTGCATTGGAACACTAAAATTGTTAAACAAAATGGAATGGAATTTGAATGACTCAAACCGCCGGAGTTTGGTACTTGAAATTTCGCATGCGATTGAGGAAAGATTATATATATTTGGGATTTTTACTGGGAGGAACAAAAAGGGGTGAAGAACTTCTTTTAATTACCTGTTCAAACACTATCCACGGAACATGAAACTTATGTAGCATTGAAACATACTCTCCAAAAAAGTTAAACAAATTTTCTAAAAGAGAAAAAACCTTAGAAAAGGAATGAAACTTATATATTCTGATATTTAAACTACAGGTAACGAAGCACCGGTGGAGGAAACCGACGCAGTCAATTTTCCAACTGAATTTGTGAATTTACTTGAATTGCCAGGTCTACCTTTACATAAACTGGAATTAAAAAAAACTTTAAGGCACGCTAACAACGTACCGGGCTTTGCCCGCTATTTTTAATATTATAAAATGCTTTCCAACCCAGCTTTACGTTATTTATTTTCATTCAAAACACAAACGAAGAAAACTACTTACGCACTTTACCAAATTATCTTGACATACACACGTATATTGCAATTTACAATGGATTTATTACTAACAATCCACTTTCATGAGAAAAAGTGATCAAATATTTATTTATTTTAAACCCATTGTTGGGCAGAATTATTTATTTGTGGTGGCTGGGTGAAGGCTTTTATTATAAAAACTGTACTTTAAATAAAAAAGCGAATTTAAAAACATTGTGGGGGAGGGGGCTGCGCCCAACCCAACCACAAATACGAACTATCTACGCCGATGGTTGAACAACAGACAATTAGTTGTTACATGCTCACGTGTTGGTATACTAAATGATTTATTTATAAAAAATTAACAGGCAAAAAATAGTGTTTGTACTTAAAAATTACAATAAATTTACCTTAACAATTATTTTATCTTAACAACAAATATTGTGTTGCATTTCATCTAAAAGAAATTTAATTCTAAACTTTAAGGCACGCTAACAACGTAGCGGGCTGCGCCCGCTAGTGTATACATATTTTCAACAATGAAAAATATTGTTACGAAAATGGCTTGGCCTAGTATAGAAAACTCTGGACTTTTCTAGAAGAAAATAGCCTAAGAGACGGGATGGACAAAATACATCAATCTGGCAACATAGTACTACATTTAATTATACACCTAAGAATATGCTATGATTAATTACGCATTAGAATTGTATAGTTGGCTAATAATAAGTGTTTGTGTGTATGTATAATGTAGAGTTGTGAAATTTCGATACTTTTTGAGTACTCAATACTACTCAATACTTTTCAATTGAGTACTCGATACTACTCAATACTTTTAACGGTTTTTTTGAATTTAAAAATAAAACTGATATGAATTCGTATTTATTAGGAAAAATAATAACAATTCAAATACACGTGTTAAATAATTATTGTTACTTACATTTTAATTAATTTAAAACATTTTAAATAAATTAATTAAATAATTTTTCCCAAAAATTCCTTATAAATTTCTTTGCTTCACAAATAGAGTTGTATTTTTAGAGTTGTATTTTCATACGAAAAATACACATTTCTATGGAAAATTGCACCTTTAAAAGTATTGAGTAGTACCGTTTTAGTATTGAGTACTCAAAAAAACAGTCAGTATTGAGTACTCAGTACCGGAATACTCAATACTTTTACAACTCTAGTATAATGTCAAGCCTAATGTAGAGTTATATTGTATAGTTGGCAGTGTTGCCACTTTTTGAATAATTATTCAAAAACGGGACTGTTTACACATTCGTTGGATAATTTTTGAATAATGACATTTTTGTGTAGTTTTTGTGTAATTTCACTTTTTATAGAAATTTTTAAAAGTCCCGGAGCTTTTTAATAAATTAATAAAAATTAGTCGACATTTAGACGAAACGAGTTTGTCAGTGAAATATTTACCACAAATCTCCATTTTCTGGTGAATTACTTTTGTAGATTTTTTCAACACTAAACCCAATTTAGAAGAAATAAAAAATGGTGTTATGTATTTTTTTGTTTTGTTTAAAGCACTGCCTTTTATTTATTGTTTGCGAAAATAATTGTCAAGCTTCTTTTAAAAATTCTCTTAGTTTGCAAGAACATTTAAAAATTTAGCGAAAGGGTGGGAAAGTTTGAGTTTGTTATGATTGTGACTTTCTAATGTCTGAAAATTTGTTTGCTGTAGTTATCTTGATACTGGACTTTGACCATACAAAAATTTTGCTAACGCAGCGAGGTGGAGCCGAATCAGAATATTTTAGAATTCTTTAAATCCAACATGTTTCAGATTTCAACAGAATCGTATGAAAGTTTTGAAAAAATTTTATATTTTTATTTTTTAAAAGAAAATATGTTGATACACATGCTGTAAAGAAATTTCAAAATTTTAGAAATACGAATATAAATATTTTTAAAATTGTTCCTGTCTTGCCGACATTTAAAGCTGGGGTTGAACAGGACTTATGCCATCACATTACGGACGCCATGGAGGATCTACTCCAGCTTTCTGAAGCCTTTCTGAAAAACATAAATACTTTGTTCTGAAAGAAACTTTTAATATGAATAAAATACCATTTTTGTAATATTCAAAATTAAAAGCACGCTATTTTAATCCTGAAAAAGATATTGCATTGAAATTACCTTTAGTTAATAGAATAATTTGTTATAATATTTTCTGAAAATTGGCCTGGATATGTTTTTGCAGAATGCAAAAATACGGAACAGGTTATAGCAAAAATGCTAAATTTTAGTTTTAAAATGCAAATAACTTGGACTTTGTAGATGATAGAAATTTTACGTCTTAAAAATCGGTTTGTAAATAGAAAAATGGCAAAACTTTGGAGTCGAATGGCATAGCTCTTGCAGTTTCGGCCATCCAAAACTTACAGTGTGAAATTTCATATCAGTCGGTAAGAAATGGCGAAAATATTTGTATTCTTCTCCACTGTGCCCAGGAGACTTTATTTTAAAATAATAAGAAAAATATATTTTTTGTGTAATTTCATGCAGTTTTGGATAATTTTTGATCTACAGCTGTGTAATTTTTTGCTTTACTTGTGGCAACACTGATAGTTGGTTTATTATAATAGTTTGTGTGTATGTATAATGTCAAGCCTAATGTAGAGTTATATTGTATAGTTGGTTAATGATTAATGTTTGTGTGGCTGTATAGTCTCTAAAGTTGCGTTTACATCTGTTTTCAAATCCCGAGATTTCAATGGAAATCTCGACCCGAAATCTTGACCGTTTACATTTGCACTTTATGACAGTAGCGAGATTTCGATTTGACAACTGCCCTTTTTTTGTAAACAAAGTACCATAAAAAAATAACCTCAAAATAAAAATATTTCTAAAAACCATTTTATTCATTGGCGGAGTACAATTTACATTATTTTATGTAAAGATCTAACGCTAAATATGTTACTAAATTTGTTTTTTTATTAGGACGACAAGCTAGAAGCCAGATTTTGCAATATTTTGGGGGAAGGAAGACATGCACTTCCTAATGCTTTCTTCATAGTTATGCTTCGCGTGAAGCAAAAATTAGAACCACGCAACACTTCTTATAATCATTAGTACATTTCCATTGTGTTTAAAGGCATATTTATTAAATTAATAATAATGTTTTTATTTCATTATTTTGTATTATTTTTAGGTTATTTTTTTTAGCCAGCTGTTGACCATCGTTGCCACTTTTTCATGCAAAAACTCTACAAATTAAGCGAAACACAGTGTTGTATTCTGCAAAAGTCTCCAGATTTGTGAGATTTTCATGAGATTTCTTAGAAATCTCGCAAATTTACGGGATTTCCTTTGTATGGGGAATCTCGGGATTTCACATGAGATTTTCACTGAAATCTCAATTTTAGTCGAAATCTCGGGATTTGGGTGCAGATGTAAATGCAACATAAGCGTGATGTAGACTTATTATAAGTGTTTGTGTGTTTGTATAGCGTTAAGTCTAATGTAGAGTTATATTGTATAGTTGGTTAATGATCAGTGTTGCCATTTCAGTGCTTTTCGGGTATTTTTTGGTGCTTTTTTCCTTCCCGTACCCGGTGATTTTTTACAAATACCCGTTTATAAAAAGCGGGTATTTACAGTGCTTTTCCAGATTTCTGGCAGTGCTTTTAGTGCTTTTTGTACAGTTTATATTTTTGGTATTTGTTCTCCTTTTTTCAATTTTTCTTGAATTTTCTGTCAAAGTTGAAAAAATAATACGAAATAAACAATAAATAAATTTTTTCACAATGTTTGTAGTACAATTTTAAATAGCAACTTCGTTATATTTAAACTTCAAAATTTTGAAATATTAGTTTGGTGCTTTTTTACCCACCCCTTTTTTTGGTTATTTTTTGAACCTCTTTTACACGATTTTACAAAGGTAAAATGTGTTTTTAAAATCTTGACTTAAATTTTTCAAAAAATTATTATCGTGCTTTTTTACCCCATTTTTGGTAAATTTTTACCCTTTTTACCCGTTTTTACAATGCTCACGGCACTGTTGGTAAAAGTGGCACAAAAGTGCCATTTGTGGCACTATTGAATGTTCAATGGCACCATGGCACTCTTTATAGAATTTTGGCACTTTTTAAGAAAATTTCTATATAATTTCATAAAAGGTCGATATCGCTGGTTTTTCATTAAAAGCCACACCTACTTAGAACGGGTAGCAAAATTAAAAAGAAACGCTACACTAAAATTTTCTACAATTTTCTGGACCAGCTTCCAGTTCTTCGGGAACAATTTAATCATTATTTTGATCTTAAAAATAAAAGCAATGGGGATAAAATTAGAAAAACTTTAATTGATTCTATTGTATTGTTCATCCTGGAATTTTTCAAATATTTGTTATGGTATTCAAGTTTTTTTATGACAAGCAGAAGTTTTAAAAATTACACCATACAATGGTAAAAGCTTTTTCTGCCAAAAATAAAATTATCAAAAAATTGTAATTTGTGAAAAATTACGATTTTTTCGATAATTTTATGAAATCTTAAATGAAATGAAAACTTAAAAAAATGTCCAGGAACCGCAGAACACCAGAGAACTAGTTCTAAGCATTTGGAGTTTCCTTAAAATTTTAGCATCAAACACCCTGAGCTTATTCCTAACAACTTTAGCCGCAAAAATCCCATGTTAATACATAATCTTTTGGACGAATTTGCACGAATTTTAGAATCGGTTAAAGGTTTGATGCATCTTAAAATAATATCTCAAAATATGAATGAGGTATTTCATATTTTATTTCTGTAAAGACAAAATTCTTCAAAAGAAAATAAAATTTTTATATTTTAAATTGTTGACAAATGAAAATATTAGTTTGTTACAGAGACTATTAATTATAGAGATAGGAAATCAAAACTTACACTACTCACCTGAGGAACTATTTAGTATCACTTTAGTATCAGCTGAGCCTATATTTAAAAACTCAAAAATTGCTGAAAACTGCGCAAAATAAGAAAAAATCAAGCGCAAAATATTTTCAAATAATAAAAATTGAGAATTATTTTTTTTTATTTGCTTTTTTGTTTGTTATTATTTCAATTTAAATAAAAAAAGGAAATTGTCAATTTTTTTAACAAAGTGCCATCTAGTGATAACGATGTCGTTATAACTTTTGTTTTTGGTGATGACATACCCCTGGTTTGTTATGCGCTTTTTATTACATGACAATTTTTTCAAGGTTTAGCTGTGATAATTTTTCTCAGATTACCAAAATTATAATAATTTCCATTCACACCAGTTTTGTGACAATTTTGTTATTGTTATAAAGTTTAGAATAAGGGTGTAAATGTATAAATATTTGAAATAAAAGCTCCCGAGCAAACAAAGATGATCATTAATGACTCAGAAATGAGCTCCAAAAACATAAACATTTTTTCACTTTTTCCTATGAAAGTGGTCCGTCCAAAAGAGTACACAGGGGACTCAGAAATGACTCAGAAAAAAGAAGGTATAAAATCGAAATTTTCTTCATAAATTTAAATAATTTTTGAATCTTCTTTGAGTCCGAAAAATGAACACTCGTTTTGAGACAGCTTTTTAGATTGTAGAGACAACATTTTGGATTGTTTTCTGAGGGTTCATATTTTCCACCAAAAAAATAATGTTTTCAAAAAAACAATAATCATTTTTATAAGCCATTTAAAAATCTTATTTATGAGCGCTCCAAAATTGCTGGCTGGGTCAACATATTTTTTGAAACATTTGCATGTTGCTTAATTTTTTTTTTGGCACTTTTAAAGCTTTTTTGGCACTTTTTTGGCATCATTTAGGCACCAAACGAAAATTCTCAAATACCATCACTGGCTCACGGTGCTTTCCTGCCTTCAAGAGTTGGCAACACTGTTAATGATAAGTGTTTATTATAACAGTTTAAGTGTTAAGACTTGTGTAGAGTAATAATGTATAGATGGTTGTGTATATAGTCTTTAAGCGTATGTAGAGTTAAGTATAGCATGCTAGAATTATCGAGCATGTTGTAGAAGAATGGCTGTTACTATATAAGGCGCGCGTTAACATTAGAAAGGAGAAGTTGATAATTAGCAGTTGTGCTGTTAAGACCGCGAGTTAATATTGTGTTAAAGTTAGTAGGGCTCTAGTAATGGTCATAATAGAGAGAGTTTGTAAATAAGTAATAGTGTGTAAATAAATAAGAGCGTCTAAGCTATTTCAAACTTAAGTGTATTCGTGTTTTGGTTATTGGCTAATTGGTTGTTATTATCGCTGTGACAGCACCAGGACTGTTTATCTAAGGGAGATAAACGAACGTTTTGTAAGGTAAAACGTAATAATTGGTGTCAGCGTTGGGACTGGTTATTTTGATTGCAATAGAAAAGAATCCGGTTTATTTAAGAGAAATAAACCAACGTTTTTAAAAAGTAAAAACGTAACAATATATTGAATTTAAAACAAAATTAATAGAATTAAAAAAAAATGGAAAAAAATTAAAAAATATTGCCCAATGATACGAAAATTTTTTTTACGATCACTTTTAGAGCAATTACTCTTTAGAAGCAATACTTAAGAGATTTTTTGGATGTTGATCAGAAGTAATTCTAAAAAAGCTGTAAAAATATACTAACGGATACTTTAGAAGCAATGAAAAAATTGATTTGTAGAATTTGTTCAGAATAACATCTAAAAAAGAAGTAAAAATACACTACCAGATACTTGTGAAGCAGTGGAAGAAGAATTTTGTTTTTGCTGGGACCTTTTAAAAGTAATAACCGCACAAATAAATTTAAAATATGTCCCAAAAGTATTAAAATATAATTTCACTTTTAAAATCAAGTAACAAAACTATGAGATACAGTATTTAAATTGTTTAATCCATTTCTTACCAACATATCTCTAAAGGCACGTCCACCTATCCTTCTACGAAGTTTTGTCAGAAAATAAGCACGGAATCCATGCTTGACAGAAAATTGGTAAAACAATATACTCTATATCACAAACGGATTGCAGAAAATTTTAAGTATTGACAAAAAACTAGTGTTTCCAATTCGGTTAATCGATTAACCGATTCCTCGATTAATCGCCTCTATTTCGGTTAATGTCGAAACAAATAATTTAAAACTCAAATAATTATTCGACCCGAATAATCCGTTAAAATAGGTCGATTAACCGGTTACATTTTTAATATGGAATTTGCCTTAAGAACATAGCAAAAGGCCAAAATGAAGGTGTTTTGTAAAACTTCACAAAACACACGAAATACACGACTGGCTGGAGGATGCTTTATGAAATAAAATAGACAATTTTGCATTACTGTTTCAATTCTTTTAAAAATTTAAACTAATATAAATTATATCTCCATGTCCTTTAAGACAAGGCTGCATTTGTTTTAAAACTGTTACACAATTAACATGTTAATTCTGTAAGAACTTTAACTTTTCTTATTTTTCCTAAGAAAGTGTACATACACATCGGTTAAAAACCACATCAATTCTAAAACATGTTCCACTAGAGCAACATTGAACCCGAACCCGTTTCAAGGAATATAAATTCGAATTAAAACAAATAACCTAAAGTTAAAAATTTTAATTTATATAGAATTTGACTTCTGTAACTGCACACTCAGTGAATTGTCTATATGCTATTGATGAATTTATACACTAATTCAATTAAGTTTCGCTGGAATTCGTCTATTGAAACTTTCAATTGAATTGATGCAATTTTTCATAAAATTTTATGAAGAATTTCATATTATTTATTAAAAATGTCATACATCCAAAAAAGTTGTTTTAGAAAGAGATTCATAAAAATTGTGAAGCTTTTTCATAAAATTTAATAAATTTGGCTTTTACTTTTTGAAGAAAACTTCATTAGCTTATTGAAGATTTTGTTTACAGCTCGTCCGATAAAATTCTCTCAGAGTAAGTACGCTCAAACTTTAGGTTATTTTTTTACTGTTAATGGCCTTTAGTAACGAAAAAGATACTGAGAAACAAAGTAAATTGGTATTCTCAATTAACTGAAATTAATCTCAAAGAGAACTCAAATTTTTTTTATCGATGACTTTAATGAAAATTTCGTAGCTGTAGGAAATTTAAAAAACTTTAGGTATAGCCCTTTCAGACCCAGCATACGCGATTGTGAGATGTGATGTTTTCTCTTAATTACAAATATTTTCAATACTAATAGGTTTATTTAGATAAAAAATTTCAGTTATATTTTTAGCTAAATTATATTTCATAAAATATGAATTGACACCAGGAAATTTTAATAGTTTTAGTACCATTTTACCTTAAAGTTATAAAATGAATACATTTTTGCAAGCTAGTTGGGTTTGAAAAAGTTAAATGCAATATTAAATTTTATAGTGTCAGTATTGATTAAAAATCACATTTAAAGAAATTTTGTATCTATCTAAATAAAAAATCTACGTTAAGTAATCGATATGTAACAGTTTTAGGTTTGCTATTCTTAACTTACTAATATTTTGTTAGTTTCAGCGGTTCTTTCTGCCATCTTCAACGAAATTTTAGTAGATTTAGCAACATTTTTACAGACCTTTTTTTAAAAAATTTCAGATCCCGAAACTTTTCAACCTTCGAATATGAAAACTTTTTTTATTAAATACATCGTATTCATATATGACGTTAATATTTAATGAAAAGAGTCAGCTTTTTGTGTTTTAATTAATAAAAAGTTAATGAAATGCCTTAATTTAGCATTAAACGATTAATCGATTAACCGCCAATTTTCTCGAATAACCTACCCGAATAACCGGTTAATCCATTTTAGTGATTTTTCGAATAATGCATTAACCAGTTAACCGCCTATGTCGAATAATTGGAGACACTACAAAAAACTGAAATTTTTGAAAATTGAAATCACCTAGAAATCAAATTACACTTGAAATATATAATTTAGTTTAGAACTTAGAAAATGCGTTACAAATTAAATTTTCCTTTATGGTTATTAGCCACTCTTAGTTGTAATGTTAAACAAGTTTTAAAAACCTTTAGGCCCTTACAGATATTTGTGGGTTCTTACAGATATTTTTATAAAATTGTCTGCCTCTGTCTACTATTAACTTCTCTTTTTACTATTAAAAAATTGTAAAAGGGACAGCTGGTGCAATGATAAATAACACCATTGTAAAAATTATAAATTTTAATTAAGCAAAGAAATACACGAAATAAAACTTCTATATAAAAATTACATGAACGAAGTCAAAAAAAACTTTTAAATGCAAAAAATATGTGTTTCTGTGCGATTTTTGAGACTAAAACTATACGGAATTATGTAGGTAAAATCAACTGCAAATGGCAGTTAAAATAACTGCATTTGCACTTAAAAAGGTGTAGACTACATTTGCAGTTAAATTAACTGCAATATGAAGTAATTTTTAACTATTAAAAATCAACTGACAAATATAGTAAAAACAACTACAAATGCAATTGAAACAACATACATGCAAATTATTGTAAAACTGTACAAACAACTTGCAAATGTAGTTAAAAAAACATAAATAAATTTTTTTTTTTAAATTATTAATTTAATAAAAAAAACAAATTTATGTAAACACTATTAACTTAATTTTATTCTATAATAAATTTAAAATTGAGAAATCAAAATTTACACTTAATTTCACTTTTTTTTCACTATTAAGATATTGTTGTACATGTCCGTCTGTGAGGGATGAAATATGCTGTTGTTTGGCTTCCTTTTTTTTCTCCAGGATGAGAATATAAAAGAACTGAAAGAAAATAAATACAATATTTTTTTAACATTCTCCGTAAATAAATTTATATTATAAAACTTACCTTATTATTTTAGTAATTTAATAAAAAATATATAACCTTTTCCGTATTACGCGTGCTCACCCTTTGGCGTTGTTTTATGACTAAGACAAGAGAAAACATGTTATACTCATATTCTTTCACTAGAAATTTCTAAACAAGTGATTCATACTTCTGTTTGCTTGCATACACACTTGAAAATTTAAGTATTTGTAAATAAAATTCAAAATAACTGCATAAAATAAATGTTACTACAATGTAGTAATTTTTGTAGTTTGTTTAAAAAAATAACTGTCAAAAACATTGAAAAATTTTGTTCTAAGTAAATTAACTACAATTGTAGTTAAAATAACTACAACCGCATTACTACATAAATAACTGTCATGTAGTAACTGCAGAACTTTTCTGAGTGTATATAATTGCTTAATTTACATATATTTTTTTGCCACTTCGAAGTTTCGGGGGGGGGATTCCCGCTAATCGGCTAATTTCCCGGCAATGACCAACACGGCGCTCGATTTCTACTAATGTTCCGAATATATTTCTGAAAAAATATTTTGTACACGGGCAATACGTAAGTGTTGTTGAATAAAAAACCAAACCTATATAATTGCTTAATTTACATGTATTTTTTCTGCGACTTCTATTTTTATAAATCCTTATTTTTATAAATCCTTATTTTTATAAATCATAGTATGGAATTTGGAATTTTGTTTTTTTAAACTTTTTATAAATTAAAAACAGTTTGGAATACACTCAGTTATTTGTGTAGTAATGTGGTTCTAGTTATTTTAACTACAATTGCAGTTAATTTACTTAGGGAAAAATTTTTTAATGTTTTTGACAGTTATTTTTTTAAACAAACTACATAAACTACTACATTGTGGTAATATTTATTTTATGCAGTTATTTTGAATTTTGTTACAAATACTTCAATTTTCAAGTGTGTATGTTTACGAAGTAAAGAAAAATGTGTGTACGAAGCATTTCTAGTGAAAGAATATGAGAAGAACATGTTTTCTCTTGTCTTACAATTAGTCATAAAACAGCGCTAAAGTGTACGAAAATTTGTTTAGAAATTTCTAGTGAAAGAATATGAGAACAACTGTTTTCTCTTGTCTTAGTTATAAAACAACGCTAAAGAGTAATGACGCGTAATACGGAAAAGGTTATATATTTTATTGAATTATTAAACTAACAAGGTAAGTTTTATAATATAAAATATAAATTTATTTACGGGAATATTAAAATATATTGTATTTATTTTCTTTCAGTTCTTTTATATTTTCATCCCTTTCTACCGGGAGAGAAAAACGAAGCCAAATAATTTTTCATCCCTCACAGACGGACATCTAGAACAATATAGTGAACAATAAAAGTGATATTAAGTGCAAATTTTGATTTCTCGATTTTAAATTTGTTATGGAATAAAATTATGAGTATTTACATAAATTTGTTTTTATTAAATTAATAATTTTTATGTTATTTGAACTGCATTTGCAATTATTTGTACAGTTTTACAATAAATTACATGTACATTGTTTTAGTGGCATTTGTAGTAGTTTTTACTACATTTGTCAGTTGATTTTTAACAGTTAAAAATAACTTCACATTGCAGTTGATTTAAATGCAAATGTAGTCTACACCTTTTTAACTGCAAATGCAGTTATTTTAACTGTCATTTGCAGTTGATTTTACCCACATAATTCCCTGAGTGTAGAAAAAAAGCAGAAAAAACAAAATGGAATGGAAACAGAATAAATAAAATGGAATTGAAACAAAAACAGGAAAAAAATCTGTTTTTTGTATTCTGTTTTCTTCACGTCGATATATCTGCAAGCTACTCAAGATAGACTGCTCAAAATCTTAGAAAAAAATCAACGTTTTTCAACAAATTCTCGCACCAACAATAACAATTTTGTCACCAACATTCCAGTAAACAACATACACTCAGAAAAGTTATGCAGTTACTACATGACAGTTATTTATATAGTAATGCGGTTGTAGTTATTTTAACTACAATTGTAGTTAATTTACTTAGAACAAAATTTTTCAATGGTTTTGACAGTTATTTTTTTAAACAAACTACAAAAATTACTACATTGTAGTAACATTTATTTTATGCAGTTATTTTGAATTTTATTTACAAAAACTTAAATTTTCAAGTGTGTATGCACATACACGAAGCAAACAGAAGTATGTGTATGAATCACTTGTTTAGAAATTTCTAGTGAAAGAATATGAGTATAACATGTTTTCTCTTGTCTTAGTCATAAAACAACGCCAAAGAGTGAGCACGCGTAATACGGAAAAGGTTATATATTTTTTATTAAATTACTAAAATAATAAGGTAAGTTTTATAATATAAATTTATTTACGGGGAATGTTAAAAAAATATTGTATTTATTTTCTTTCAGTTCTTTTATATTCTCATCCCTTTCTACCTGGAGAAAAAAAAGGAAGCCAAACAACAGCATATTTCATCCCTCACAGACGGACATGTACAACAATATCTTAATAGTGAAAAAAAGTGACATTAAGTGTAAATTTTGATTTCTCAATTTTAAATTTATTATAGAATAAAATTAAGTTAATAGTGTTTACATAAATGTGTTTTTTTTTTATTAAATTAATAATTAAAAAAAAAATTTTTTATTTATGTTTTTTTAACTACATTTACAAGTTGTTTGTACAGTTTTACAATAATTTGCATGTATTTTGTTTCAATTGCATTTGTAGTTGTTTTTACTACATTTGTCAGTTGATTTTTAACAGTTAAAAATTACTTCATATTGCAGTTAATTTAACTGCAAATGTAGTCTACACCTTTTTAAGTGCAAATGCAGTTATTTTAACTGTCATTTGCAGTTGATTTTACCTACATAATTCCCTGAGTGTAGCTAACAACAACACAATATTACTCAAAACCAAGAACAGGTAATCAACGGCAATAATGCTAATAATAACAACATTCCAAATAACAACAACATAAACAACACTGGCAACAACTGTAACGCTACAAATAACATAACAAAACGCTTAGGTGTACTAAATGTACAAAACCTTTACTACACAACAATAATTAACGAATTTCAAAACAACTCAACACTTCTTAAAGTCATTGATCATCAATACAACACCAGACGTAGAGCAGAAGGAAGATTTAAAGTTCAAAATTACAAAAACAACTATGGGAAAAATACCCTAGAAGTCATTTTACCAACTGTTATGAATAAGCTACCAGTGCACCTCATGAACATCACCTAGTGACTTCAAATGCAATGAAATGTGCAAAGAAATTTGAAAATAACACACAAAACAACAACAACGAAAATAATTTTGTTGTTGCTTTGCGTGTTATTTTCAAATTTCTTTGCACATTTCATTGCATTTGAAGACACTAGGTCACAAACAAATATAAAAAAAAGATTTTATAAAGAATTTTTTCATAAATTCACAATGAATTCTACACGTACCTGTAGGTACTTCAACAAAGCATAACATGTAAATTTATCGTTAGTTAATTTGATAGGAATTGTATAGGGTTGCACTCTAGTGTAGTAGGTAATAATCATTTTTTGCTGTTGTATATTATCTTTTTGTGGGTAAATTTATTGAAGTACTACTTAGGCAAAGTACCGTTGTTGAATTTTGGCGAATCAACAGGCTATATGTATGTTCTTACAAAAAAACAAGGTAACTGACAAAAGCAACTAAGATTATTTTTTGACATACAAAAATCAAGATAGCTGAAGCATTTCTTTTATAGAAAAAGATAAAGCAAGTGATATAAAGGTTTTTTTATAATATGGAATAGAGTATGGAATAAAATCGAAAATTAAACATAAAAAATTGTGAAAAATGTAAGTAATACCTTCAAATAAAATATCCAAAGCCCTAATTGTAAATTTGTTGTTTTTTTTAGACAAGCTGTTACTAAAGCCCCGTTCACATTATCACACAAGTGCTTATACTTTTCTTCACACAAGTATGACAAAAAGTATGCTAAAATTGTCTGGTTGTCTAAAAAGTATAAAAGAAAATTTTTTCAGTGTTCAGATTGTTATCGACACACACGATAAATAAATTAAAACAGTAATTTCTTCTTTTATTATTACTTTTCTCACCACTAGTTGTTTTTAATCTTTGTTTAATATTTATTTGTGAATAACACAACACTTGTGTTGAGACAAGTGGTAACTTTATGAAATATTTCAAAAAATAAATCTTGTCAAAGAAGTGTGACCGTATTTTAAAATGTGTGCACCCATTTTGACATGTGTGTAACAAACAGTGTTCACACTGTTATACATTTTCGGTATACAACACATTTCTGACATGTATAACACACTTGTGTGATAATCTAACCCCCCGTTTCCACATGCAAGTTCGAAAAACTCAATACACTCACACTTGTTCACCTATACTATCATACTTATACGACTTGAGGCTCAACTTGCAAGTAACTTTTGAAGACAGTGGATTTTTGATACTTGCGGCAAGTGAAATGACAGAATAAAGAAAATAGTGTTGCCTAGTAAAGTTTTCTATTAATTTAGTAGTATTTGGTAAATTAAAAGTTGTAATGCAACTGATTTTGTATTTATTTGTAGAAAAAAAGTAAAAAAAGAACACAACGGCATATCTTAATGGTAATTTAAAATATCAATTTTAAAAATTTTGAAAAAAAAATCTTTTCAGTGTTCAGACTGAAAAATAATATCATTGCGTAGGTATCTAATTGTGTTTTATAAGTGTGTTCAAAAAAATGTAATATTGAAATAAAATAGATATTAAAATATTAATAAAAATATAATTTCCAATAAAACAGAGTAATTTTATTTATAAAAACAAATAGTTTATTTAACCTGAAAAAAAGATGTAATTTTTTACAACGAACGTAGACATTTCAACGAATATTTGTTTTTCGACATTTGCCTAAGTGATTTTATAAATTGTATTCTTAACTTTTGTAGTTGTATAGTATACAATCAACTAAGGCAATTTATACGCTTATTTTAGATGAAAATACTTTAGTTTTTCTTTGCGTGTAATCAATGGATTTTCTTAATTTTGTTATTATTTTTACTTTTTTTATTTTTTTATATCGATTCGAAATGAATTTAAAACTAATATAATATTCATACGTATAATCACCTACAGACAAGCCGTATGGCTTCGTGGGTTTTTTTATATTGTTCAAAGATTTGAAAAAAAAATTCATTAATGAAAAAATTTTTGAAATAAAGAAATCAAAATCAAAAATGTCCAAAAAGGTTTTAGAATTGTCCAAAAATCTTTCAAAATTGTCCAAATATTGTTTAAAATTGTCTGAAAACCTTTGATATTTGTCCAATAGCATTTCAAAATTGTCCAAAATGTATTTTAAAATTTTCGCTATGTATCAAGGGTAGCCGACAAGTGTTGCCATAACTGCGATTTTCTCGTCAGATCTATCGATTTTATTTCGCCCCTAGCGGTAAAAATTGTCCTGTAACTATTAGCCAAAAATCTAGCGATTTTTTATCAGCAGTAATATAATTTTTAAAATTCAGTTTTATGTTGAAAAATATTATAAAATTCGCATATTGATATGATTTTATTATAAAAAACAACTTCTTAAACGATTTTAGTAAAAAACTTTCTAAAAAATACACATTTCGATAAAATATGGGTATGTAGTTTTTCACCGTAGAATGCACTCTTTTAAATATTTTCAATACTAGTATTAATTCAATAAAAATCGGGATTCATTATTTGCAGCTTAATCGTAAATTTTTTTATTATTTAAAAATTTATAACACTTCTAATGAACATATTAAAAAAATTTTTGTGTAAAAAATTCCTTAAGTGCCATTTTTCAACAATCTAGCGATAAAATCGCTAAATTCTTGAACTGTTTATAAGTCTAGTGATTTACTAGCGATTTTTGGGTCTTGTTGGCAACACTGGAAGCCGATTACAACAACAAAATTGTGTGTTGGGTTTGTTGTTTTAATGCATCTACCTACCCAACAAACAAATCGTACCGTTTACGTACCGTTTTCCGGATCCGTATACGTACCAGAAAACGGATCTTAAGGAACATCGAAACTGATTCGAATCCGTCGAAAGTCCGTCAATGACGGACCGTTTATGGACCGTTATGTCGTTATATTGTAAAAAACTGACAAGTCCGTTTAATGTCCGTCATTGACGGACCGTTTACGGACCGTTGCGTCGTGTAAAAAACGGACAAGTCCGTTGAACGTCCGTCGGACCTTTTACGGACCGTTATATCATGTACAAACGGAGTGACTCCAGACCAAAAGCAGACTAAATTGACTAATTTTGAGTAATAATTTTTTGCTTTTTAATATATTTATTAATAACGATATTATTACAATTTACACTATATTTAGTACATCAGTTTACCTCTCAGTTTACCTCTTTATATAGCGCACAATTCCCGATAGACACCCATAATAAAACCGATCATCTACATGCAAAAGAAAAAATAAATTAATTATGGTTTAATTTACTGTATTTACGATGGAGTTTTGCATACGACTAAAATTTGCAAACTTTAGATCTGTTACACGTCGTTCTGCGGGTTCCCAAATTACTCGAAACAACAATTTACACACAATTTTGGAAAAATTGAGTAGCCGTACGTGGAACAGAGCTTTTGTTACAAAAGCAAACCATCTTACACACACCATTGTAAAATTCGCACTAAATTTGATTAATCTTTTACCATCTTGAAGTTATTTAATCGATCATGTGTTGGCCTATTCTAGCTACCGCCACTAATTATCGCCAGAAAAGTATTTTTTCCAAACTAAAGGGTTGACCTTCAGTTTTTTAAACAATTTAATTGTTTTTATTTTGAACACAAATTAAAATCAATTAAGTCCGTATTTTACGAAACGGAGTTAAAACGTATTGTGTTCGAAAATCCGATTAAGCGATCCGTTAATGTTCCGTATACGTACAAGCTTTGACGGATACGTGTACTACGGACCGTAAATGTGCCGTAAAAGCCGGATTCATGATTCCGTACGTGCCGGAGAGTCCGTAAAAATGTTTCTTGGGTAGTATGGTTGTATCATGGTCAACAGGATAAATTGACATACATGAAGGAACATTCGCCAAAAATGGGCATTTTGTGACCTGTTTTGTCAAAAATCGTCAAAAATGTAAAAATAACCCGTCAAAAATTTTATGAAAAATCGTCAAGAAGTCGTCATCAGTTAAATATAAAAACACTAGTTCCATTTTTGTTTTTTTTTTATTCGAAATTCATTTTAACTGCTTACCTCTATATTACAGCTCTTAAGATTTTATAAATTCGAATTATATATGTATAATTGTATGTTATTTTTGCTTCATCTGTAAAAAGGTGGTATTTATGCTATAATTATTGTGGCAACACTGATCTGTGCCGGGAGATTATTATAGAAAGCGTGGCAACGCTGTAGCTGAAAATATGTTAAGTTGTGTTTTGATAATCGAAAAGAATATATGAAATAGCGTTTAATTTGTAAACAATGAATATTTAATAAAATTGTAATAAAACATTAAAACTGTGTTCGTGTCTCATTTATCGGAGTTATTACATTGGCGACGAGTGTAACCATGTGTGGAAAAAAAACATAAAATCTAACCAATTGGTGAAGTAAAATCACATTAAATTGTGTCTTGTTTATCGATTGCATTAAATTGCGAAGAGATCATTAAATTAGATCATAAAGTTGGAGAGAAACACATTAAATTGTGTGATTGATGTGTTCCTCGTATTGGTTCAAACTGACCAGTACATTAAATTGTGGTGTTGAGGACGAGCGTTAAATAGTGAATTTGACGACAAATTAAATTGTGAAATTGATAGCACATTAAATTGTGGAATTGGAATCGCATTTAATTGTGAATTTGACAGTACATTAAATTGTGCATCCATCGGTAGGTTGATAAATCACATTAAATTGTGTAGCATCTATAAAAACGTTTTTTTTTGTTTGTTTCTCAGGCAAATGCTTTAATATTGTTTTTTTTAAAGAAAAACAATGTCCGACATAAAACCCTTTCCTTGCGATGTAATAGATAAATCGTTGTTGCGTGTAGAATGGGAAAAGTGGTTCCGATCTTTTAAGCTGTATCTGGCATCAGAGGAAATAATCGATCCAGTTAAAAAGAAAAACAAGTTGCTTCATTTGGGAGGACCACAACTTCAAGAGGTCATTTATAATATTCCTGGTGCTCTGGTTGAAATCAATTCAGAATCTGATACAGATGTATTCAATACATTGGTTACAAAGTTAGACGAATACTTCTCGCCTAAAAGAAATTCAACATTTGAAAGGCATCTTTATAGAAGCCTGACACCCTCTGACGGAGAATCTCTTAACAAATTTTTAATGCGATTGAGACAACAAGTTTCAAAATGTTCCTTTGGATCGACAAAAACAGAAATAGAAGAAATTTGTATTAAAGACAAAATAATTGATTCATGGGCTCCTATTGATCTGAAAAAAAGGCTACTGGAAAAAGAACAGACTCTAAATGACGTCATTGAAGCTTGCCAAGTTTATGAACAAATCAATAAACAGTCCCAAAGCATGTTAACACGAGTTGACGAGCAGATGGTAAATAAGATTTCGTCAAAAAAACGCTTCCCTAAAAATTCAGATGTCGAGTGTTTCAGGTGTGGTCGAAGTGGTCACATGGGAAACTCCATGATTTGCCCGGCACGTAATGCAAAGTGCAACAAATGCTCCCTTATTGGTCATTTTGCTTTAAAGTGTAAAACAAAAAATTTTAAGAGGAAATTTGCCGAGTATGATGAGAGTGGCGGGAGCCATTGCAAAACTAGACCTGCAAAAGTTCGCTGTATACACAATGATGAGAGAAATAATTTAGAGGATGGTGAAGCATTGCGCGAATTTGACTGTTTCAAAATCGATGACAACTGCGAATGTGATGAAATAATAGAGTGCCGCGTGGGAGGGCAATCACTTTTAATGGTGATTGATTCTGGCTCCCGATTTAAGCTTGTTAGTGAAAATAACTGGAAGCTATTAAAAGATAAAAAAGCGGTTACATGGAATATTCGATCAAACTCATCAAACCAATTCAAAGCATATGCGTCAGATCATATCCTTAAGGTAATCTGTGTTTTTGATGCTCCGATCGCTATCAATAATGATTCAGAAACTGTTGCTACATTTTACGTGATTGAAAATGGAAGCCAGTCGTTATTAGGCCGTGAAACATCAACGAAACTTAAAGTACTTCGAATTGGTTTAAATGTGAATCGTGTTGACAACGTAAAGCCATTTCCCAAGATGAAAAACATACAAGTTAAATTATCTATGGATACTTCTGTTAAACCTGTGCAACAACCACTTCGACGTATACCAATTGCTCTTGAGGAAAAAGTAGCAGCTAAACTGGAGGAGGCAATTAGCTTAGACATAATCGAACCTGTTTATGGACCAAGTCCATGGATTTCACCAGTAGTGATTGTGTTCAAGGGCAATGGCGAAATGAGACTGTGCATAGATATGCGACGCGCAAACAAAGCTGTTTTAAGGGAAAATTATCCTCTGCCTACTTTTGACTCGAACTGCATGAGAGCAGCCGGGAAATAACTACTTTTATTACACATAAGGGTCTATTTAGGAATAAGAGATTGATGTTTGGCGTAAATTCTGCGCCTGAAATTTTTCAACGCATACTAGAAGGGCTGCTGGCGACCTGTAGCAATTGTCTTAATTATATAGATGATGTGATCATATTTGGCAGCACGGAAGATGAACATGACAAGGCGGTAAAGGAAGTTCTCCACGTGTTGAAGCAGCATAATCTCGTGCTTAATGAAGACAAATGTATTTGGAAAACCCGGAAATTAAAATTTTTAGGACATATTCTTTCTGAAAAGGGCTTCACGGCAGATCCGGAAAAAATCAAGGTAATTTCAGATTTTCGAGCCCCGAACACTAAAGAAGAGGTAAGAAGTTTTCTGGGTTTGATTACGTACGTTTGTAAATTTATACCTGATTTGGCAAATGTCACCGAACCATTGAGAATTTTGTTGAAACTAGACACAAAATTTGTATGGGGTCCAGATCAGGCGAACGCTTTTCAACATCTTAAGATAAAATTGTCTCAAATACCAAATTTATCGTATTTTGACCCAAAGAGGAGAACTCGGGTAGTAGCGGACGCCAGTCCGGTCGCTTTGGAATAATCCAGTTTGATTCCAATAAAGATCCGAAAATAATATCTTTCGCTAGTAAGAGTTTATCCGACGTAGAAAAAAGATACTCCCAAACGGAAAAGGAAAGTTTAGCTCTGGTGTGGTCAGTTGAGAAATTTTACTACTATCTAGCAGGTCTGGAATTTGAATTGGTGACAGACCACAAACTACTAGAGGCAATTTTTAAACCAACATCAAAGCCTCCGGCTAGAATAGAACGGTGGCTATTGCGGTTACAATCATTTAAATTTAAAGTAATTTACCGAATCGGAAAGGAGAATATAGCGGATTCTGTATCTAGGCTTTGCAGAATCTCGGAAACAAGTTCATTTGACGGAAATTGCGAGGATAACATATTTCATATTGTGTCAAAATCTATTCCATTACCTCTTGGAATCACTCTTATAGCTAATAGAAGTGCCGAAGATGAAGAAATGACCAACATTATAACACATATCCAGCAGGAGTCGTGGGATTCGGATAAATCCACTAACTATTATCCATTCAGGTTTGAGCTCTCGTTGATTGGTAATATTCTCCTACGAGGCACTCGCATTGTGATACCCAAGTCGTTGCGTGAAAGGGTACTTCAGTTGGCACATGAGGGTCACACAGGTGAGTCAGCTATGAAACGCAGACTAAGAGCCAAAGTGTGGTGGCCATTAATAGATAGAGAAGCGGAAAATTTTGTAAAGAACTGTCGCGACTGTTTGCTTGTATCAAATATATCAAATCCTCCGCCTATGCAGAGGCATGCATTTCCGAATGGTCCCTGGCAATGTGTAGCAACCGATTTATTAGGCCCACTGCCAAACAATGAGTACGTTTTGGTACTAATAGACTACTACTCACGATATCAGGAAGTAGTGTTTTTGAAAACTATATCCTCTGAGAAGATCATTAAGGCCATGGAGGAGATATTTTGTAGACTCGGATTGCCGAAATCTTTGAGGACAGATAATGGACGGCAGTACATAAGTTCTGAATTTGAAAGTTTTTGTAAGACGAACAACATCACACATATCACCACGCCACCCTATTGGCCGCAGGCCAATGGTGAGGTCGAGAATATGAATAAGTCCCTGGTCAAGCGATTGAAAATTGCCAGCGCCAACAAAAGTAACTATAAGCAGGAGATACAAAAGTTCATTTTAATGTATAATGTAACACCTCACGGCACAACTGGATCACCTCCATCTGAACTAATGTTTAACCGAGTCATACGGGACAAGATACCAAGTATTCAGGATATAACAGAAGACATGATTGACTCGTCAGCTAGAGATTTAGATTGTATAAATAAGCAAAAGGGGAAGGAAAGGGGTGACAAGAGACGAAAAGCAAAAGAATCAGAGATAGCTGTGGGAGATAAAGTACTGCTCAAGAATGTTGTATTCCCACATAAACTGACAACAAATTTCGATGTAACTGAGTACGAGGTTTTAGAGAGGAATGGAAACGTAGTGGAAATAGCTGGTAATGGGAAAACATTTAAGAGGAACATTACCCATGTCAAAAAGATACCAGCATCAACAACCTCTGAAAATATAACCCCAGAGGGTATTGTTTCTTTACAGGAATCGCCATCGACGTCAATCAATTCTTTGTCACCAGATCATACGGAAGATCCACCAGCAGACGCAGTGCATCCAGTAGATCCTGTGATGAAATTAAAGCTGAAAAAAATAGGAGGGATGTGGCAACACTGATCTGTGCCGGGAGATTATTATAGAAAGCGTGGCAACGCTGTAGCTGAAAATATGTTAAGTTGTGTTTTGATAATCGAAAAGAATATATGAAATAGCGTTTAATTTGTAAACAATGAATATTTAATAAAATTGTAATAAAACATTAAAACTGTGTTCGTGTCTCATTTATCGGAGTTATTACAATTATAAATAAATAAATTATAGATAAAACACCTCATCATGTGTTATGCGGTTAAAATCATCATAAATAATTTATATAGACTTTAAGTTCGTGATTCCGAACTCTGTTGTTAAAACTTTCAGTCACGTCATAATTGTTCTATAATTTAGACATAAGCCAAATACCGAGTTCACCGTGAGTCGCCGAAGAAGAAGGTTATCTCGTGACCTGTATTAAATTTTTTAATAGGGAACATCGGTTATTTGTTTTTGTTTTGCGATACTCTAAAGCGTGTCTCAGCATGCCATTAGACTGTGCAGTCTAATCACATGCAAACCTTTTCGGACGTATTGGGGCTTCGTCGCGCTTAGCTTCCATTGTGAAGGCAATGGTCGTATATGTGTTGCTGTGGTTCCTGTGCGTCTGTTTTATTCTGACGTATTAGGACTTAATTGCGCGTAACCTCCATTGTGAAGGCAATGGTTGTGTATGTGTTGTTGCTGTTCCTGTGCGTCTGTGTTGTTTATCACATTGTCTTTTTTATATTGCGTATCAATACGCATCGTGTTTATAACCTGGCAATATGTCTGTTTGGTAACAGCGCCATTTAACGGTACATTTAACTGTATTTTAAAACTCAAAAAAAAAAAAAAAATAAGCCAAATACAGTGTATTTCGGAATATAATCAGCTTGCCTAAATATATGAATGTTTAAATCCCTGCAAAAACTTAATTTTGTAAAGCTGTGTAAAATAAAAATTAACCTAGCTCTAACTTTTGTTTGTTACCTAGTGTCTTCAAATGCAATGAAATGTTCAAAGAAATTTGAAAATAATACACAAAGCAACAACAACATTTTTTTTCGTTGTTGTTGTTTTGTGTGTTAATTTCAAATTTCTTTGCACATTTCATTGCATTTGAAGACACTAGGTTAATTGTTTTCAACCACAAACATATTTTTCCACTCAGAACAGACGAGTATTGCGAATTTCAAAAAGACGATTCGAAAAGAACAATTTGCGGTTTTTCAAACGATTTCTTTATAATTTTGCTTAAAATTCGTTAAAAACTAAGCAATTTTCCTAAATCGTCAAAACATGTTGAGTTTTTATTCAAAAATCAATCAATCAATCGTCATTTGTAAAATTTTGACTAAAAAAATCGTCAAAATGACGTAAATCGTCAAATCTCATACCGCTGCGTGTGTAGGCAAATATAAGCCGTAACCAGCTGCTCACTTCGGTGGCGGCTGGGCTCCAAAGAATATGTCGGCGGCGGCGGCGCATCGACTTTTCTTCACTCGACTTTATCACTGATTTAAACAATGAGTGTGATAGGTAAACAATTAAACACATTGCAATCTGCTAGCAATTTAATAAACTCGGTGGAAAACGATAAACTTGCTGAAATATGCACCATTACTCCCGAAGACGTCTTATCTCTTAATAAAATAAGCGAGGATTATTTATGCTCTCCAAGTGCAAACATTTATGAAATCGATTTTACCCGTTTTAAGATTCGGGACATGGAAAGTGGCGCAATACTTTTCGAAATAGCAAAGCCACCAAGTGAACAGTACAACGACGGAATTATGGATACATTGACTGCTTTTACAAATGATTTAACCTTGGAAGAAAATGCCGATACTAATGCTGGTAGATATGTTCGCTATCAATTCACACCAGCATTTCTTAATTTAAAGACCGTTGGTGCAACGTAATGTTTAAAATGCATTTCTGCTTTTAAACATTAATAATATTGTTATCGTTTTTATTATAGCGTGGAATTCACCGTTGGAAATTGTGCTGTTAATAACTTTCGAATGATTGAGCGACATTTTTTTCGAGACAGACTATTGAAGACTTTTGATTTTGATTTTGGCTATTGCATTCCTCATTCGAGAAATAGTTGTGAGCATATATACGAGTTTCCCATCATACCATCGGATCTTGGTAAGTAGATAAGCGATAGCTGTATAAATTTACAAACTGCGAAATTATTTTAAACAAATGAAATAAAATTAGAACAAGTGGAGGGAGGCTAAACTCGGATTTCAATGCTAAATGCTTTCAAATGCTGTATTCAACAAAACACTTGACGGCGATAACTCGGGGGAGTTATGTACCTCCTAAAACTATAGGTTCGACGTTTGCGTAATTTTTCAGTAGAGTAAAAATTACTTTTAACAAATTTAGAGTTGGCAAAAAAATTGGAACAAGTGCAGTTTAGGAGCCCCGATTTTTTTTCCAATGCAGTGCTTTTTGTGCTGATTTCAAAAATATAAATTTTCTTTGTCGGAAACGCCTACTTTATAGTGGGAGGGGCTTTAAAGTTGAAAAATTCTATAAAAAGCCTTTTCGTCGGGGTCCAAAATGACCTAAAATATTAACCCATTGTGGAGCAGTTAAAGATTTTTCATTTTTTTCATTGACTTTTTGGCATAAAAAGTAATTTTTTTCAAAATAGAGTACCTATTTGGTGAATATTTTTTTTTCATCTTCATGAACAAGATTATTTGTGTTTGGCTTTCTTGTATCAACGTACATGAAAGAAAAAATATAGTATGCTTCTTTTTCCTTTCATATTACATTTCTTTTACAACACACATTTTGATGATAGTATGTCTGTTCCCGTACTTTACCGCGGTTACCCAAACTAGACCAAAGGCGTTCCTGTACTCCAAATTGTGTGTAAATTGTTGTTGTTTGGGCTGTTTTGGGATCCCGCGGGAACCCGCGGTAACGTACGGGAACGCACATAGTGTTAGTGAGTACCTGATGCCTTCACTTCTCGTTCATGATATGAAATAATAAACTTAAACAACTTGAAAAGAAAGAAAAAAAATGAAAATAAAATGAATGAAGGTGAATGAAGAAAAGTGAAAGAATGTTTAAATGAGACTTTCTCATGAGACTTTCTCACGAGACTTTTTCTGATACAGTTTATGATACATATATTTTTTCACAATTCTTTCAAGAAATCTTCGTAAAGGAAATATTTGATATTTTTGTTATAATAGGAATTCTAACTTAATAAAAATTGTAAAGTGATAAAAAAAAGTGTATGGAATTATTTTTTGTAAAGAAATAATTAATACAAGTTAAAGAAAGCCTTTATGACTGACAGTAGTTTTTTTCAGGGTTGGCAGGCAGTGCCGCTAAAATACCGTTATCGATTCAAAACCCTTTCAACTAACTACCGTTAAACCCTAAAATACCGTTACCGAAATACCCGGAATACCGTTATCCTTAAAATACCGTTACCGAACTAACAGAAATACCGTTATCCTTAAAATACCGATACCGAAATAAATAAAATATCAATACCCTTAAAATACCGTTACCGAAACAAATGAAATACCGTTATCCCTAAAATACCGTTACCGTTATTTTAAATTTTCTGCTTTTGGTAATTTCACGTGGTTATTGAGTATTTTTTGTAGATTAACGGTGGGTCTCATACTTCTGGTTTAAACTTTAGTTAATAGTTAACCCAAAAATTTGTTGTTGTTTTGTGTACATTTTTTTGACATTTTCTTTTGTTTATAGTTAAGTTAAAGTTAAACCTGCAGCATCAGACCCACCGTGAGTGTTTTGCAATAATAAAAAAACTACAGGGTAAACATACATATCGTCACCTTAAATGCAAACGGACTTAACTACACTTTTATTTTTTTACATGAGAAGCAAAAAACGTTATAAAATCAATAATAATAAAGTATTCTTTGCAGTTTTTTCAAATTTTACTTATGGTATAGAGATTTATTTATTTTTTACCAAACTTTTGTTTTATTTTCATATATTTAAGTTTTTAAGTTAGTTACGTCCTTTTGACTTGCTTTTTTCTGAAACAGGAAGACGTAACTACGCTAAAGTAATTTTTAGACGTACAACCAATAACGCCATAAAAATTAAAACATGCATGTTATGTTAGTAAATTTTTCAAGCTTTTTTAATAAAAATACTTGTTTATATTTTAATAAAATTTTTTTTAAATCTAAATGTTTATATTTTATTAAAAAAAAGAAAAAGGATTTGTTATTTATTTTTAAACTAAAAAAATACAGATATTTAAGGAATTTTAAATAAAAAAAAATTGCCACAATACGGGTAATTACCCAAATCGCGGGTAATTTTTGCCTTCGTGGATAGAGCTCGGGTAATTTCTTTCAGCGTAGTTTTTGGGTAATCGGATATATTACACAATTAAAAAAGAATTCAATGCATGAATTGGATAAATTATATTTTCAGCTTTTTTAGTTAATTGAATAAAGTAAAACTAACTCCGACAGTTCCTATTCAAATGAAGTGAATTTGATTTTTCAGATAATTCATTAAAAAAAATTAGAAGTTCTGCTGTAATTTATTATACACAGAGAAAACCAATTCATTGTGACAACCGAATTTCTTGCCAACTGAATGGTTTGGTGGCAGTAACCGAATTATTGGCAGTTGCAATCAAATGTATTCCTGACACAATTTAAATATATTGTTTCAACCGAAATTCTATTGTATTCACCGAATTGCTGTTGCCACAAACAAATATATCGGTAGATCCAACCAAACCAATCGGTTGGCAAAAAATTCGGTTGCCACAATGAATCTCTTCTCTGTGTAGTCCTTTAATATTTTCTTAAATTTGTGAAAACGTCTGCCAATCTCCATTAAAAATTATAGATTTTCAAATGTGCAATTTGGAGGAAGGAAACAGAATTTTATTGAAAAATTTAACAGACTCGGGGCAAATAACGGAATTTTTTGGATATAGTGAACAAGTCCTACGGGAAATTTTAACAAACTGTCACCAAACTGGCCCCTTTATATGAAATAGACTGGTCACTTTTACATGGCGTTGTCATAGGAGGGGGAAATTGACCCCTTGTGACATGTCACCAGACAAATCCTAGGACAGGTTACTGAACTCTCATAAAAAACAAAGTTCAGGGACCTATTCTGGGATTTGTTTTGTAAAAATATATTTTTATATTTTTATTCTTTGTAATTTACTTGTAAAAATTGTATCATCTTTCTTTGATTTGAAAATAATTTAAACAGAAAGTGATATTTATTTATGATCTAGAGTCAAACCAAAGAGTATACATAATAAAGAGATTGGGGGACTCTCTATCACTGAGAAAGCATTTGTTCTATTATGTGCCTTGGAACAGGAACATACTCAAACCAATATCACCCAGCAAACATGGGAATACGAAGAAGATTCTCCGAACATATCGCCAGGAAGAAAACTTTTATTGCCGGCAATATCAATTTCGTATTCCGGAAGTTTCTTCCGTCGGAAACAACTGTTACACTAAAACAATACTTCTAGGCAATATGAAAGCAATAACTCATATGGAAGATAAAAGAGAAATCGCTAAATAAACTCCCGGTACAATAAAAAAACTATTTAATTTTTTCATTATACAATTTAAGCCTGAAAAACAATATCTGCATACATAATCCATTGACCAACTTATAAATTATCTTGATTTCATCTTAGCCGATTTTTCCCGCGCAATTAATCTTAACTTTTCACGAGTTTATTTCCTATAATCTTCTGATTGTTTTTGTACAAATTTAGTTTTAATTTTTTCCAAATTGATAAAATATTTCAAACAAATTTGCTTTAGCATCCAAATGATACAAAGGTGATATTGCCGCAATATTGTCATAAAAAGTTATGACAAAAGATAAAATTTTTGAATTATTTTTTTTTCTAAATATCGCCGAATTATCTTCCAAGTGAAGACAATTTCAAAGTAAATACTACTTGATTATTTTCATTCAAATGTCAAATAGAATATATAATATCTTTTTGGAAGCTATCTTTTAAATGTTTGCAGGGTCATTATGTGCGCTCTTTGTATGACTCAAAACATCGATTGTAACCAGGGATGGAAAATAATAATTTAGTTATAAAAATCAAGAATGGAACTATACTATGGAATTATACTATTCCAACAGTATTATAGCCCTAGATTATGAATTTTAAAAAACCATACGTAAAAAATTGCAAAATAATATCGGAATGCGAAAAAAGACTTTGGGGTTCAAAAAATTAATTAAAAGATTTACATTCTGCAAACGAAGCCAAATTTTCTTTTTTTGCAACTAACCACCAAACTTTGTTTTATGAAATGGGCATTATACTCCGTAGATAATAAATTTAAAAAACCGCACTTAAAAAATTTAAAAATAATAGAGGAACGCGAAAAAAGACTGTGGTAGAAAAATATAATTAAAAAACTCAATCAGCGATTAACAATCTGCAAATGAATACAATCACGCAAAACTTTTCCTTTTTTGCAAATATTTTTTTCGCGATTTATTTATTTTTTTTTTGCAAACTAAGCACCAAACTATTGTGTATAAAATTGCTACTATAGATCCTAGATTATAAATTTAAAAAAAACCACTTAAAAAATTGCAAAATAATCGCGGAAAGCAAAAAAGGCTTTATGGTACAAAAAATTAATTAAAAAACTTAATCAGCGATTTACATTCTACAAACAAATATATTGATGAAAAAATTTTTCCTTTTTGCAAATTTTATTTTTCGCGATTTTTTTTTTGCAACTAGCCACCAAACTTTGTTGCATGAAATGTGTATTATAGAGCCTAGATTATAAATTAAAAAGAAACGTACTTAAAAAATTGCAAAATAAAAGCGGAACGCGAAAAAAGACTTTGTCGTACAAAAAATTAATTAGGAAACGTAATCAGCGATTTAGATTCTGCAAACAAATATATTGATGGAAAAATATTCGCTTTTGCAAATTTTATTTTTCGCGATTTTTTTTGCAACTAGCCACCAAACTTTGTTGTATGAAATGTGTATTATAGCCCCTAGATTATAAATTTATAAAAAACGCACGTAACGAATTGCAAAATTATAGCGGAATTTGAAAAAAGACTTTATGGTACAAAAATGTAATCCCTAGGTTATATATTTAAAAAAAAACCGCACTAAAAAAGTTGCAAAATAACGGCGGAATTCGAAAAAAGCTTTATGGTACAGAAAATGAATTAAAAGAGATAATCAGCGATCGACATTCTGCAAACGAATATATTGTTGCAAAAATTTCGCTTCTTGCAAATGTTTTTTTCGCAATTTGTGCCAATATTTGCTAATATCTAAATATTTAATTTTAATTTTTTTTAATGAGCCAAAGAGGAAGCTATTTTTTAGTTACTTACATATTAAATATGTAAGAGCGATCTAACATTTTTTGGTATAAGAGCCCGATTAAGTGAGCCTTTTCCATCCCTGATAAAGCAGTCGGAGTTCGTTCCTGTTCCAAGCCGCATAATATTTTTTCAAATAAAAAATATTGAGAGAGTTGCAAGGCCATTGGTCAAACTAAAAAGAATATTCATTTACTTAAAAATAAGAGATCAACTAAATATTCCCCCATTCATCTTAAAACACATTGACACGGTGCAAAAAATATAATTTAAATAATATAAATTTAAATTTAACGGTTCGTTGTAATTCAAAAAATCTGTGGTTAACATACACAGAGTTGAATAGAATCAGCTGAGATATCTTAAGAATTAAGGTTCGAAGCAAAATAGAGTAATAATAACAAAGGATAAAAATAGCATTGTTAAATTTCGTTGATGTTAGTCTAAGTTGAGTTGTTGATACGAAATTCGATTTTCTTTCAGCGGTCACATAAGTAGACAACATTAAAATATTAGCCCACACAAGACGAAATACACTGATGATGGCTTTGTAGCGAAAGCAGAAAATACGTTGTTGTAACGGCTTCAAAATGAGAATTTGTAGTTAATAATTCTCATCTAAAGCCGGAGTGGCAATCCTTGCTCGGATAAATTCGAAAATTCGAATACGGATGTATTCGTTCCGGCACATAGTCCGATTGCCGTGGGAACCGGGTTATACCGCCCACACTCGGTCGTCAGAGCCTCGTTAGCGTTAACAGGGGACACCATGCCCAAGGTGGACTGTGGGTGAGATTGGCATTTGGAAATAATTTCCCTTGACCGAAAATACGTATTCTGTATTGCTGGTCTTATCGAATTCTTTCAAATATATTTTTATTCTTTGTAATTTACTTGTAAAAATTGTATCATCTTTCTTTGATTTGAAAATAATTTAAACAGAAAGTGATATTAATTTATGATCTAGAGTCAAACTAAAAAGAACATACAAAAGTTCAATCGTTTCACGTTTTCCATCTCTGAACATCTTGAAATATCGGGATTATTTTTTGAAAATATGGGAACATTGTAGTGAGAGTGTGTACTTACTAGTATCTCCGAGTGCTTTCAAACTCTACACACAAGCTGGCTTACTTTACCCAATATACTTCGTAAGTACACACAAGTATAGTGGCATGTAAGTTAGACAAAATTTTTGAAAATTTTCAAATATTTTGTGTTTCATATACAATCGTTATACAAAGGTATCCCATATCGTAAGTACGCACAAAATGAAGTACACCAAATCGATTACATTGTGTGGCCTTACACGTTTTTCTAAGGGGATTATAATTTTTATATCCTTCACATTTTGAAATCATAATTTATTCTTATTAGAGAACTTTTTAAGTTCCAAAACGACTATTCTTTTTCAAAAATATATATCTTTAAAGCCTCTAATTTAGCACCTTTTCTCTGAGAAAATAACGCCTATAAAAATGCGAGAATTGTAATAACCAAAAAAGTTCTCTTCAATAAGTTTTTGTATGATGTGGCTCTTGACCTTCAAAAAGAAATCATTATATGTATAAGCAGTTCAACATAGCGATATAGTCGTAATATTTGTTAATGAAGTCTAATTTTTTTAATACAACATAATCTCCCAGAAAAGGGGGTTTTGGTGTTTCTCATAAACTAATGAAGATAGATAATTGAAATTTGCTTCGTTTTATGAAAGAAAATCAACCAAAGGATTTTTGGCTTTTCGAATGTTTAAGGGGTAAAACGGGGATGAGAAGTTCCAAAAAATCGATTTTCGAACGTCATTTTTGGTGGATAGGAGGGGGAGGGGGCAAACTTGTTACATATTTTTTCTAATTTGAGGACACTTAACAAGAATCTGAAGTCAAAATAACGGTAATATCCGCAAACAAAAAGTCGGTAGTGAAAACGTTAAAATTAAAAAAAAATAAGAAAAAGTCTATAAAAGAGGCCCTGCAGAAAAAACTGCCAAAACTAGCAGAATTGGTTGGCTAAATATTAGTAAGATATAATATAATATATATAATATAAGTAAGCAAGAACAAAATTCTAGCTATGTTTTAGTTAACTGAAAATAACAATTCACCCTGCTAAAATCAGCAACAACTTTTGCTTAGTTTTAGTCTACTCAAAAAATCATAAATTTTTTAGTTTTCATAGCATTTTAAATTGAATAACGATTTAACTCATTGAAATTAGGACTCTACTATTGTTAAGCAATTATTATTATTTTTTTTTTGTTATTTTAACTGGAAAATTGTTACTTTCATTCAACTAAATTTAACTTAAATATAACTAAAATTTGGAGATATAACAGCATTTTGTTGCTGTGTTCTGTCTACTAATATTCAGAAAAAGTTTTTTCTGAATTAAGCAGGGTAAATTGTATTGTACTAAAATATAACTAAAATTTTGTAGATTTTGAATTCCCATTGTGGCAACGCTGACACAAGCTTACACACTACATGTGTTTGTATGTTTTTCATACAAGAGTGTAGTTACGTCTTTTTGCATTAAGAAATACATGCACTTGTAGTTACGTCCGTTTGAATTTCTTTAATAAAGTCGCCATTTTTGATCGTAGAAGTCTAAAATTTTGTATGAACATGTAGTTTAATAAAACGAACCATAATCAATAAAAAGCTCGATTTCGAATTTTTGTGTAGTTACGTCCGTTTGCATTTAAGGTGACGATATGCTAATATGCGGTCATTTTATTTCATTTCGTTTATTAAGTCAATGGAACATACAAAATTACTTACAGACTAGATTAAGTAAAAATTAAATTAATATATATATATATTTACAAAAACAAAAATATTAAAATTTATAAATTAAAAATTTCAAAAAGAAACAATTTGAAAGTTTCTTTCGATGTGCAAAATTCAATTACGTGATTTGGATTTACATTGAATGCAATCTCGTTAATAGAATTAATATCATTACACGCTCGATTTAAAGCACTATTTTGAGCATAGTTTGTTCGATGACAATGAATATTAAAAATATAATGGTTATAACGAAGCGTTCTAGGTGGTACATAGAACGATATTTGCGACAACAACTCAGGGCAATCAATACTACCATTAATTATATCATGTATTAGTAATGCAGACTGAAATCTACGTCTATATTCCAACGTTTCCAAACCCAAAAGTAAACCTTTTGATCTGTATGAAGGTATAGGTTCAACAAATGCAAACGACGAAAGTGCATGTTTAAGAAATATTCGCTGTACCCTTTCAATACGAGATATATGAATTTTACAATGTGGACTCCATACTACCGCGGCATATTCTAATTTCGATCTAACATATGACGTGTATACTATCTTTAACGTATTGGGATCAGAGAAATCGGAACAACTTCGCCAACTTGCGTATGCCTTTGGAACTATATTATTAATATGTGGAATGAAAGACATGGTGGAATCGAAAACAACATCTAGATCAATTATCGTGTCAGTTTTCCTCAAGCTAAAAACCGTTTGAATTGGATTCCAAGATCGGAAGTAAGAAACATGAACACATTTTGACATATTCAAGTAAAGTCCATTTAGCTCACACCAATTATGGAGATTATTTAAATTATCCTGCAGATCTAAAACACCTGTAATAGATGTCATTTTATAGTATATTTTCAAATCAATAAATTAGCTAATTAGAAATTTATTAATTCAGTTCGATGCCAATTTCCTTATTATGAATTAACATATTTATTTTTTTGAATAAAAATTAAAACCCAACATTTCGTAAAAAATTAGCTTTAGAAAAACAATTTGTCACATCATTAATGAATAAATTAAATAAAAGCGGACCTAAAACGCTCCCCTGGGGAATACCAGACGTTTGTATGTATGTAAAAGACTCAAAACCTTCAACTACAACTTTGCAAGTTCTATTAGATATGAATGAAAACCCATTCTCTCTAATTTGGCACATAGAATATTGTAAGATACCTTGCCAAAGGCTTTAGAGAAGTCAGTATACACTGCTTCAACTTGTTCACCTCGTTCCAAAGCTGATATACAATATTCACTAAAAACAGTTAAATTAGTCGTAGTCGACCTTCCAGAAAAAAATCCATGTTGACTAGGGGATATAAGAGACTTAGTTAGAAAAAATATTTTTTCATAAACTACATGTTCGAAAACTTTTGAAACACAAGACAATTTACATATTGGCCTATAACTAGTAATATCATCTTTCCTTCCATTTTTAAAAACCGGCGTAACTAACGCTGACTTGCATTTATCAATAAAAAATCCTTCCATAAGTGACGAATTTAAAATATACGTAAGAGCAAAAGTAATGGAGGATGCACACTTCTTCAATAAAAAGGCGCATAAACCATCAGAATCTGATTTAAAGTTATTTTTTATACGCATAATTCCATTGAAGACATCTTCTTCTGAAACTTCTAACATACCTATGTCTAGCATATCAAATGAATTTGAGTATCTAGCTGCATGGATTGTTGAAGAATCAAAATTAGAACTAAAGAATTGAGCAAACATACTCACAACATCAGCAGATGATTCCGAAATTTTGTCACCATAATTCATGGTTGAAGGAATATCAGACATTTGTTTCTTCGCTTTTATAAAAGACCAGAAATACTTGGGATTTGATCTTATTTCATCCTCTTTTTGTAAAACAAATTGTTTATATAGAAATTTATTTAAAAAATTAAATTCCCTTTGAAAATGAATAAACTTTTGCTTATCATCAAGACTTCCCGATTCAACAAAACGTCTATGAAACTTGTTACGCAGATTCTTAAGCTTCTCAAGACCCGTCGTGTACCAAGGAAATTTGTAAGGTTTAGTCCTCTTAAGAGGAATATTTTCCCTACATATATTCAGAAAAGTATTTAAAAAATTATCATAACATAATGCTGTTGATTGATACGAAAATATTGCTAGCCAATTAATACCATTGAGTAAAGAATTAAGCACATCGAAGTTACATTCATTAAAATTAAAATTAGCGGAATTTAAATTGTTAGAATATTTAAAAAACTTATAGGAATCTATTTCCATTTCTAAAGCAGTATGATGAATATTAGGTGGAGAAATTGGCAGTAAACACTCGCGCAAGGAAAATTTACAATCTTGTGGAACAAAAATTAAATCCAAAAAACGGTTTAATCTGTTTGAAATATTATTAATTTGATTCAAATTAAGACTTAACATACTATCAATGAAATATATTTCATTGTTTTTATTAACATTACACGGTAATAAATTAGAACTATCACCTATTTGTGACCATAATACATCTTTGAGATTAAAATCTCCCAAAACACAAAGACGAGAGTTTACTGCCAAATTGGAATCCAATGATATTATATTTGAAACATGTGCTTCATACATTTCATCCGGACTATTCGGTAGTAAATATGACACACAAACACACAATGTAGCACTAAATCCAGAAATAGAAACTACTAGTTGATCAACCAATCCATTCATATTATCGATGGTATATAATGACGATTTATATTCACGTTTAACTGCAACTAGTACACCACCTCCACGTAATTGATTAGTGATAAGTGCATTTCTATCTTTACGATAAACATTGTAGAGATTTAGATTAAAAAATTCGGCATCAGTAAAATCCGCATTTAACCATATTTCAACCAAAACAATAACATCATAGTCCAATTCAGACGAAAAATCATATATTATTTTGGACTTGGTACGCATTCCAGATAAATTTTGATAATACAATTTAAAGCCAGATTTTTCACAAACTAAGTTTGCCCCGTTTGTACATTTTTTTTTGAAAATTTACAAAAGGGCGCACCCTTATGTCAGTTGGCCACGTTTTAGGATCAATAATTTCATTGTAGAAGCAAGGGGAAATTCCAAGTTTAAAATTGACTCTTTTTTAGATCATTAACATTTACGTCCTTCTTAACCAATTTATAGCATTCTATATATTGTTTACCAATTTTAGTAGTTTTACTAACATATTCTATAATTTGATCACATGACACCGTTGGCTTAAACGAAGAAATGTGAAACCATTTCTTTTGGATAACAACATCTAGATCCTCTGAAGTGTTAACTCCCAAAACTATAGGCCCCCTTCTACGTCTACGCTTCTGCACTTTAACCCAATCAGAAGTATTTTGCAATGGTTGCGTGTTGTCATCAAACATGTTCGCATCATTAACTAGAACATTAGAAGCAACAGTAGGAAGAGACGAAAAAGACGAAGCATCAGATAAAAAATGTTGATTATTTACTGTGTTTGATACAGCAGTACTAGTACTTGGTGCAGCAACAACAAAATCAATATCAAGTGCATTATCATTATGCAAGTCATTGTTACATTTTGTTTTTTGTTGATTTTTTGGCAATTTAGCTTTTTGTTTATTTTTTGTAAAGTCAACAAACTGCTTTTTTAACTCACGAAGCTCTCCATTTATAGATGAGTTTAATACATGTTTCAACTCTCTTCCTTCATTAGATAATGAAGAGATGTGCAATAGCACATTGTTTGCGTTACAAACAATCGCTTTAGAACTATAACACTTTCACATTCCATACCATTCATAAAAAAACCCAAATGCAACAAAATTCGGCGAAAATAATTGCATTTTTTGGTTTTTCCAATCATTATGCATTTATTGCTATTGTTGTAATGAAAACTGTTTGCGTCTTTTAAATGTAAACAAGTACAGTAACGGAATGTGTGCAAAAAAAAACAAATATGTGAAGAATTTTTTCTTGGAATACTTAAATCAGAGCTTTGAAGAATTAATTCTTTTTTGAATGAATTCACTACCAATCGAATTCAATTTTCTCTAGAATTGAATGAATTCCTTTTCTTAAGTAATTCACTGAATTCGTTCAACTGAACGCGTTCATCAAACAATAAATTCAAAGAATTAATTCCATTGCAATAGTTCTCTTTATTAAATCAAATGAATTAATTCACTGGTGAACGCGTTCAATTTTATAAATCGAACGGAAAAAAAAGTGAATTAATTCCTTACTGAATTAATTCACCACAGAATTCGTTTTCAGTGAATTAAAAAAAAAAAATTCCGTCCAGTGAATTAAAAAAAATTAAAATTACGTTCAGTGAATTAAAAAAATTAAATTACGTTCAGTGAATTAAAAAAGAAAAAAATACATTCACTTAATTGAAAAACATAAATTACGTTCGCTGAATTCAAAGTTTGTTTTCTGCCGTTCAGTAGAAGAAAACATTGTATTGTAAAAACGTATAAATGAAATACGTCATAAGTTGAGTTTGCATTTAACCGCAGTTTTGCTTAACCGCGGTTACGGTTAAAATTGGTGCGGTTAATCGCGGTTAACGGTTAATCGCATTCATAATAAAATATTTTTTAATTTACTTGATTAACACAAAATTAATTAATTGCTAAAATTACCAACGGCAAATTTTTTAGAATCCAAAGCAAAAACACAAAAAATTAAAAACGAGTAAAAAATGTTCCCAGCAGAAATTACTGCTTGCTTGGAAGCAGTTTTGTCATGGAAAGTTGAGCAGTGAAGCGATTGCATTATTGATGATATCATGCCTGATTTTTGTTCGAGATAGCTCGCGTGAAAGCACTTGTTTCGAGATCCGAAAAGGCATGACTTCACCGCTTTTAATTAGTGCTCCTGTTTTTCTTTTAAAATGTCGATAATTTATGCCTTCTCGGAAGTGTATATTATAAAGCTTTTCAACCATTTAAAATCATGCTTTGCCAAAAGCACAATATTCCTGCATATTTTTCCGTGAAGAGAAAATGCCTCTTATTTTTAGTAAAACCTCTTATTTTCATTAAAATAACTTTTTTCCGCATTTTAAAAAATTTTGATAAAAAAACCGGAAACATATTTAAGCAATCAAAATGTATTGCTCATTTCATGCCTTTTTGAAAAGCAGAGCAAAAAGCGATGTAAACAATTAATCAACTTTGCCTTTCATTAGTGCTGTTTACGAAGCTATATATTTTTAGAAGCAGTAAAAGTAGCAGTAAGGAAGCAGTAATCGTTTTTACTGCTTGCACATTTTTGCTGGGTTGAAGCATAGCAACTATATGAGTTGAGGCATGGCAACTATATAATACCCTACACACTACATTAAAAGATCGTCATATTTGCGAGCTGTTTTGTGCGAATAAGCCAGTTTTGGGGAGACCTTTATACGGGAACTAGGTCTAAACGTAGACTGATTTTAACCAATCGTCCTTGGGTCGATACAAGTCGGTATACCTAATTTCAACAAACGGCCATCGTTACATCGAACCAAAAAGTGATTCTAAGTCGAACGGTACACTAAAAAGTGCGCCAGCGTGCAATATTTTTGGTGTAACAAGCATCAGCGTAGTGGTGTAGTGTATAAATAGAAGCCGAATTTGAGAAGAAATTTTTAACAAAAACCAATTGAATATACAGAAACTTTTGCAGATACCTTTTCTAAAATAATATTAAATAAATAATGACGAATGAATAAGACGGTTGTTTCTAATACTAAAATTCATATTTTTTCAGTAAAACAAATTAAAAAATTAAGTTTTATTTGTGAAATCAGTTGCATTTTCTTAAGTTTTGCGCTTAATTCCAAAACTATTTAAATATTGCACGACAATTTATTAAAGTTTTTATCATCGCTTGAAAAAATAACATTACCGTTCCAGATTAAACGCGAAAACTAAAAAAACTTGTATTAATTTTTATAATTTTTAGACAAGTTTTATAAAACTGCGTGAATTGTAAAATTTTTTATTTTTTTGCAATAATTTAAAAATGTTGATATTAAACTATTCACAAAAATCTGGTTTTAAATGTATAATAATTTAACCGTAACCGCACGGTTTTTACACGCGGTTAACGTTACGGTTAATAAGTGCGGTTAACCGCGGTTTCGGTTACGGTTAAAACCGAATTGCAAACTCTAGTCATAAGCAATCATCTACATTTTACTGGGAAGCATAAGTTTGAAAAATTAATAGTTATATTTTTTCCAAATATCTGTAAAGTTTTTATTTTTAATAGTAAAAGGCTTTATTTTTTAATCATGTAGGTTGATAAAGTGCATCGGGTTTCTCTAACACTTAATATATATGTAATTTGTTTATTTTTACTAGCAAACGCTGTAAAATTGCTTACCCGACTAAAAAAGATGTTATATAATCATATATCACCATATATAAACCCATATATACGTCCATATCTGATTTGATCCGAATATTGGAATATTTCATTATATCAAGCGAGATACGCATGTTATCTAACCTGATACAATTTGATCCAAAAAATGGGTCTATCTAACTGCATCAAATTATATATCTTCATCAAATTATATGAAGATTTTCATAGAAAATTTTAGTACATATTGTTGTTTCATTCGTATTAAATACTAATGCTTAATGTTTAGAAAAATTTTTCCTAATAAACTTGGAAATAGCTGACAAAATAAAACATTACAAAAATTTGTCGGAACAACGTTTTCTAGGTTAGGATTTTGGTCTTTCTTATAAAATGCGTCTTTCTTATAAAATAAAAAAATTAACTAAATGAATGTTCTTTTTAGTTTGACTCTAGATCAGAAATTAATATCACTTTCTCTGTTTAAATTATTTTCAAATCAAAGAAAGATGATACAATTTTTACAAGTAAATTACAAAGAATAAAAATATATTTGAAAGAATTCGATAAGACCAGCAATACAGAATACGTATTTTCGGCGAGGTTCAAGGGAAATTATTTCCAAATGCCAACCTCACCCACAGTCCACCTTGGACATGGTGTCCCCTGTTAACGCTGACGAGGCTCTGACGACCGAGTATGGGCGGTATAACCCGCTTCCCACGGCAATCGGACTATGTGCCGGAACGATTCGGATGTATTCGAATCTTCGAATTTATCCGAGCAAGGATTGCCACTCCGGCTTTAAATGAGAATTGTTAACTACAAATTCTCATTTTAGAGCCGTTACAACAACAACAACAACGTATTTTCGGCTTTCACTACAAAGCCATCATCAGTGTATTTCGTCTTGTGTGGGCTAATATTTTAATGTTTGTCTACTTATGTGACCGCTGAAAGAAAATCGAATTTCGTATCAACAATTCAACTTCAACTAACATCAACGAAATTTATCAATGCTATTTTTATTATCCTTTATTATCACTCTATTTTGCTTTGAACCTTAATTCTTAAGATATCTCAGCTGATTCTATTCAACTCTGTGTATGATAACCACAGATTTTTGAATTACAACGAACCGTTAAATTTAAATTTAAATGTATATTATTTAAATTATATTTTTGCACCGTGTCAATGTGTTTTAAGATCAATGGGGAATATTTAGTTGATCTCTTATTTTTAAGTAAATGAATGTTCTTTTTAGTTTGACTCTAGATCATAAATTAATATCACTTTCTGTAATTTACTTGTAAAAATTGTATCATCTTTCTTTGATTTGAAAATAATTTAAACAGAAAGTGATATTAATTTATGATCTAGAGTCAAACTAAAAAGAACATTCATTAGCTTAAAAATAAGAGATCAACTAAATATTCCCCCATTCATCTTAAAAAAATTAACTTCCACAATTAATTTTTATTTCACGGAAAAATAAATGAACTTAAACCATATTTATTTCGACATATGTTTGTCTAATTTTTATTTTTAAATTTAAAAGTAAAAATAATTATTTCGACCTTTAATTGCACAATGAAAAAACAAAATTTTTTCTTTTTTATTTCTCTACAATTATTTTAATTTTAATAAAGAGAACCCGAGTTAAAAAATTGATCTCGCGCAATATCTAATCATATCCAATTTTATATTGTTTAAGATCTGCTATAATATCTGGCTGATCCAATTAGATCTCAAAATTGGGTGTATGGGGATAAACTAAGATCAAGTTATATCTCAAAATTGGGAAGTCCAATGATATCTTTTAATTTGATCCGAAAAATGGCGGATCGAAATAGATCCAGCTATATATTTGTGGATAAACTTAGATCTAATTTGATCTCAATTTTGGCAGATCGAATTAGATCCAGCAATATATTTGTGGATAAAATTAGATCTAATTTGATCCGAAAAAGTGGCAGATCGAATTAGATCCAGCAATATATTTGGGGATAAACTTAGATCTAAATTGATCCGAAAAACGGCAGATGGAATTAGATCCAGCAATATATTTGTGGATAAACTTAGATCTAATTTGATCCGAAAAATGGCAGATCGAATTAGATCCAGCAATATATTTGGGGATTAAGTAAGATCTAAATTTATCCGAAAAATTACAGATCAAATTAGATCCAGTAATATATTTCCGGATTGCGTAAGATCTTAACTTTTCCGATAAATTGCAGATGGAATTAAATCCAGTGATATATTTGGGGATTTGGTAGGATCTTAATTTATCCCATAAATTGCAGATCAAATTAGATCCAGCAATTTATTTCGGTATTAAAATGGCAGATCCAATTAGAAACAGTAATATATTTGGGGATTGACATCTAAAACTATCCAGAAAAATGACAGATAAAATTAGATCCCGCATTATATTTGGGTACTACGTAAGATCTCCATTTATTTGGGATTGAATAATATCCCAGACAGATATTGACAACACTTCAAAAAAATAATACACTGACAGAGCACTGATTTTATAAAAATTACAATTAGGTTGTTCATAAGGGGTGTGCTATCTGTTGTATCGTTGTATCGTCCTAACAAAAAACAGAGTTGTTAAAATTTTTATTTGTGTTTAACAACGATTTTCTATTCAGTTTTCTATCTGTTAGCACACTCAAACATAGGACACTAAACATACGTTAAAATTTTGTATCGTGCTATTCTCAAATGTTGAATTTTTCAATTTAATTTCTAACGACTCTGTTTTTTTGTTAGAAAGATACAACAAATAGCACACCCCTTGTGAAAACCCTTAATATTTTGTTAAAATAAGGTTTAAACTCAGAAGGTCTCGAGTTCAATACCGTTCACGGCTATGCATTTTTTTATAAAATGAATTTCTTTTTATAAAATTATAATTTTATTTTCTATAAATGTTTTTATAAAATTATATTTTTTTTTATTAAATTGAATTTTTTTAAAAAAATAATTTTATTTACATCTTTTTAACGCTCTACACCATTTCCAATTGTATCAATTGTTTTTAAGATTTATCAATTGTATTTCAGAAATAATCAATTGAATTTCAGTTTTATCAATTGTATTTCAGAACTTATCAATTATTTTTCAGATTTATGAATTGTATTTCAGAACTAGTCAATTGAATTTCAGTTTTATCAATTGTATTTCAGAAATTATTAATTGTATTTCCGAAATTCACAACTGTGTTTCAGAAATTATCAAACTGTATTTCAGAAATTATCAATTGTATTTCAGAAATTATGAAATATATTTCAGAAATTTTTCTCTATTAATTATGAAATACAATCAACAAGTTTTGAAATAGATTTGATTATTTCTGAAATACAATTAATAATTTCTTTAATACATTTGATAAATTTCTGAAATACATTTAAAATTTCTGAAATACACTTAATAGCTTCTGAAATACCGTTAATATTGTAGTTGCTGATGAGTTACCATATAAGACCATATATTGTTTAAATGGCACCATATATGGTATATTTTCCCTATTAAAAAAAATAATATGGAGCTTTATATGGTATATATAACTTACAGTGATCCATGTACCATTTGATCCGGAAAATGGCCGATAAAATTGTATCAGTTGTTTATCAGTTTTTATCTAATTGCATCAGTTTATATCTGACCTGATTAAATTATGTGTTAATCAGATGAAATTGTATCTGATTTTTGACCTGATACAATTTTATTGGTTTATATGACATGTTATCAGTTTAGGTGCAAATAGATATATTTGTATACAAAATTATATAGTTATATCCCAATTTTGACCTGATATATTGTATCAGTTTAAAACTTTGATACAATTGTATAAGGTAAATGTCGGATACAATTATATTTTATTTATATGAAATTGAACCAATTACGATCAAACCTGACACCATTACATATAAACTAATAAAATTGTATCAGGGCAAAAATCGGATAGAGTCCCGAGTAAAAAAGTTTTGATATAATCATATATTATTTTATGTAATTGCATATAGTAACTTATAGTTACATATGGTATATATGCTTTTAAATTCAAGCATATATACTTTTATATAGTCATATATTAGATATTTTTCCTCAAAGGTTTTAATATGGAGACATATGTGATTTTATATTATCCCGGTGAAAAATGCTCATATACGCTCACACATGTTCATATATGGTTTATGTATGGACACATATGAACAAATATGGATTTTTTATAAACATATATGCATTTTATAGGAACATATATGGAAGTTTATGTTATTCCATATATGGAAAAAGATTTCATATACAGACATATATGGAGGCATCTGTTATTTTATATATGGAAATGGCACTCATATATGGACAAATATGAAAGTATATGTTATTCAATTTATGCAAAAGGGACTTGTATATGAACATATTTCGAAGAATACATTTTTTCATATATGTAAAAGGAACTCATATTTGGATAAATATGGAATTATATTGAATAAAAAAAGAAACATATGTAGCGCCTAATTTGAATGTCATACATAAATTTATATCTATCGTACAACCTTATAATAAAGGACAGCAACGTTCGCATGTATTCGCATATATTTAATAAATGTATATGTTCATATATGTCCATATATGAACATATACTTAGGTGTTACCTCATTTTTCGGATCCATACATATATGGTTGAACCATAAATGTTCATATATGGACATTTTTCACCGGGCCCGGTGAAAAATGCTCATATTCGCTCAAACATGTTCATATATGATTTATGTATGGACACATATGAACAAATATGGTTTTTATATGAACATATATGGAAGTATATGTGATTCCATATAGGGAAAAAATTTCATATACAGACCAGAGAAACAAGCCGACCAAAATAATCGGCGGCGGCGGCGGCTTGATCGGCTGGATAGAACGTTTTTTTTCCAAAACGTACCAGTAAAAAATTGTACAAAAAGGTAGAATTATCAGATAAAAATAATTTAAAGTTAAATTCATCGATAAAATTTACAATTTTTAGTTTTTGAACAGACCTAGGATCCCTAAATGGGATTTCCAAATATATACCTACAAAAAAAAATTTGTAGTACCAACCGAATTTGGTTCTAACCGAATCGTTCGGTTGCTGCAACGAAAATTCGGTTGTTTCAACCCTATTTCGGTTATCACAACCCTATTTGGGTTGCAACAACCCTATTTCAGTTGGAACCAAATTCGGTTGGGACAACAAAAATTTTTGTAGGTGTACATATGTTTATATGTTCAACAAAATTGTGTGAAAATATTTTCAAATAAAACTGATTTTCCTAATTTTTTTTATTTCGACGGCTTTTAATTGCAACATTTTGTATAAAAAAATTAATTTTTATATAATTCATTCTTAAACTGGGTTTAATTCAGAGTAAAATGAAGTTTTTTTATTTTAATGGCTTTAAAATTGCTAAAGTTATAATTTTTTTTATAAACATGGAATATCTGCATTTATAAGAAAATTGATGTTAACCTTAATGAGTGTGGAAACAAGAACAGCTGAACAGCTTATAACAGCTGAAATTAATTGTATAGAAAAAGTACGATAACTTTCTCAGTTAATTTAAACAAAAGAATCTCATTTTACTAAGCACTAAACCCATTTTCAGAATCAATTACAATAGTAATGAAATGTTTTTTTTTAATACTGTCAAAAAAGCCGTCAAAGTATACAAATTAAAAAAAAATGTTTTTTAATTTCAATATTTTTAAAAAATGTCAACATATTTCAGTTACAAATAAATAATTCTATACATATTTGAAAAGCTAAAAATTTGAAAAAATTGCTGATGTTCAAATTTTTAAGTGCTTGAAGTCGCTCAAAAACAGAGCTTTAACATTATCAACCCTGTTCTGAGTTTCGAAATTTTTAAATAGAGTGGTTTTGTAAAATCACACAGAATTCAAAATGTCAAAAATTGGCTGTTTCGAACAAATTTTAGCATTTATTTATAAATTTTAAAATATTTACATATTCATTGTTGCAAAAAATATATATATTCATTTTACTTTCACAAAGCTTTTTTTACACGAAATAAAACGAAGAAAATAATAAGCGCCCTATATATTACACAGAACAACACTACAAATGCATCGGGCATGTGACATATCAATTCTGATAGATTTTAGGATGAATTTCACGAATGTGAACACCTAATTTCAAAATTAGCTCTTTTTATAAGCCTTTAACAGGATAGGCTTAAAAAAATTGTATCTATAAAAATTTAGGGTCAGCAGTTTTATAGTCAGAACGACTATAAAAATTCTAAAATTTTACTTAAGTCAGAAATTTTGAAACAAAATTTCCATTTTATGAAATATTTTTGACAAAAATCTTTCTTATCTCTGACTACAAAACTGGTTCTTTTTTACTCTTGATGGTTCAGGAAATGATGAAGTAGAAAATTTGTTTTAAAATTGGCATTAGTTTTTAAATTTTTTATTTTGTAAAATTGATACTCCCAGCCGAAATGAGCCGAAAAAAATCGGCGGCGGCGGCTGAGGCAAAACTGACCGGCGGCGGGGGCTTAAACGGCTCACGGCGGCTGGCTTGTTTCTCTGATACAGACATATATGCAAGCATCTGTTATTTCATATATGGAAATGGCACTCATATCTGGACAAATATGAGAGTATATGTTATTCAATTTATGCAAAAGGGACTTGTATATGAACATATTTCGAAAAATACATTTTTCCATATATGTAAAAGGAACTAATATTTGGATAAATATGGAATTATATTTAATGCCATGAATAAAAAAAGGAACATATGTAGCGCCTAATTTGAATATCATACATAAATTTATATCTATCGTACAACCTTATAATAAAGGACAGCAAAGTTCGCATGTATTCGCATATATTTAATAAATATATATGTTCATATATGAACATATACTTAGATGTTACCTCATTTTTCGGATCCATACATATATGGTTGAACCATAAATGTTCATATATGGACATTTTTCACCGGGGAGCCATATAAGAAATATTTCATAATTTGTGTTAGATATGATTATATATTGACGAATAAGAACCCATACCCAAGTAAAATAAATTAAATGGAGCCATATGAAGTTATATTTAATTATATATAATCGTTTATGTAATTAGATATAATTATATCCGAAAAATGAGAACGTCTTATTATATAATATTGTATGGAATTGTATACAATTGTATACAAGGTTGTGGCATACGCCGATGACGTTGTGCTACTGATCAGGGGGAAATTTCTCCAGACGGTCAGTGATCTCATGGAGTCGGCGCTTACGATGCTATCCAGGTGGGCAAGGGAGAACGGTCTGGGAGTCAATCCATCTAAAACCGAACTTGTTTTGTTCACAAGGAAGTACAAACCGGAGAGATTTGATCTCCCTAGATTGAACGGAATCACTCTTCAACTCTCGGGGGAGGCAAAGTATCTGGGTGTCATTCTTGACTCTAAACTTTCCTGGAAGACGAATACCGAGGAGAGAATGAGAAAAGCCTTGTGTGCTTTTTACACCTGTAGAAGGACCTTTGGGAAGAGATGGGGTCTACAGCCGTATATCATTCACTGGATGTATGCGGCGATTATCAGACCAATCTTGACCTACGGGGCACTGGTGTGGTGGAGGGCGGTGGACACGGGTTCATATCTCTCTACTCTCGCAAAGGTGCAACGACTGGCTTGTCTGGGTATTACGGGGGCGGCTCGTTCTACACCCCAGGCAAGTTTGGAGGTGATGCTTGGCATCCCACCACTGGATATTTATATCAGGGGCACGGCGGCAAAGGCAGCTCTCAGACTTAGGGAGATGCAGGAGCTGAGGCAACGCACTTGGGGGCACAGTACCATTCTGCATGAGATTGGTGGTGCACTACTGGATCGTGAAACGGACTCTATTGTACCGGTCACGAATTTCCAGAGGACTTTTGAGGTGATTGTACCGACCAGGGAAGATTGGGCAGCCGACTCCGTTATTCGGAGTGGTGATATCTCAGTGTTCACGGACGGTTCGAAGACGGACATGGGGACAGGGTCGGGAGTTTACTCCGGCGAACTGGACCTTCGAATCTCCATACGACTCTCGGGTGATTGCAGCGTGTTCCAGGCGGAAGTGTATGCAATTGACGTGGCCGCACGGATGATAATGGAACGGGATTTGGATCCATAGTCCATTAGCATCTTTGCGGACAGTCTTGCTGCTTTGAAAGCCCTGGAATCCGATGCTGTCAGATCGGGGTGTGTGCGGCACTGTATTGAATCCCTCGACCGTATTCGTCGGCACTCGGTAAGGCTGGCGTGGGTCCCTGGACACGCTGGGATTGCGGGGAACGAGCGGGCTGACGAGTGTGCGAGGAATGGCTCCGAGTCGGTTGAGGACCCTATACAGACGGAGGTCCTGGTTCCTCTGGTGGAGCTATTCGGTGTGATAGGGGATATATCGGATAGGGAGACGAGGGCAAGGTGGACAACCTTGACCAATTGTAGGATATCTCGGACCCTATGGCCACTGCCAGATCCAGGGAGGACAAAGATTCTTCTTGGATTTGGCAAGCGGACGGTTGGGATGCTTGTAGGGGTTCTAACGGGACACTGCGCGATAGGCCGAATGGCTGCGCGTTGGGGTTACGTCCAGGCGGACTACTGCAGGGGCTGTGGGGACGAGGAGGGTAGGAGACAGTGCATCATATGCTTTGTGAATGTCCGGGACTGAAGGAACGGCGACTCAGATATCTGGGGTGCAGGTTCTTCGACGACCTGGACAGTCTACGCGATGTTTCTCTGTCTGGTCTTGCGAACTTTTTAAGGGGATCGGGATGGTTCTAGATTTCTCGGGTCGTGGTATTTCTTTCCATGTGGGGAAAACTAAGGGAATCACAATGGGCCCTATGGCCTCCGAGTGAACTCGCCGTTCTGGCGGGCTCCCATTCAACCTAACCTAACCTAACCTATACAATTTGGTACAATTTGATACAATTTTATGCAATTCGATACAATTGTATCCGAATTTTGTCCTCATCCAATTACATCAAATTATATCTTTTTGTATAAAATTATATAAAATGTTATAAAAGTGGACATATTTTGATACAATTATATCTAAATATTGACCTTATACTTATTATATATGACCATATCTAACAATATACAAAAATTATTTTTTAAATAAAAAAGATATGCAATATCTGGAAATCAGACCTGGGGGATTTCAATTACAATTACTTGTAATTTGTAATTGAAAATTTTCAATTACAATTACAAATAAATGTAATTGAAATTAAAAAAAAACTCAATTACATTTCATGTAGCTGTAATTGAAAATTTTCAATTACAAATTACAAGTAGTTGTAATTGAAAGTGATTTCATTTAAAAATTTCAATTACATTTAGAATTAAAGTGTTTTTTGTTAAAATTTTGTAGAAAAAATTGACTGGGATTAGGGTTTATGTCCCGGGAATTCCCGGGACGGGATTCCCGGGAATCCCGCCCTTTTTCGGATCCCGCAATCCCGGGAATTTTGTGCGGGATTTCCCGGGATTTTTTTATTCTTTATTGCAATTTTGGAAGCTTTATTTAAATTTAAAGCATTGATTTTTTGAAATTAATTTAATCAAAAAATATTTAAAATTCAAAAAATACGATTTAAAATTTAATATACTGAATTAGGCCAAATTTTTTTTAGATGTCAGTTGAATTTGGTTTGGTTAAACCGAAAAAAATTTATCAGCCACTACCAAGTTTACCAACAAAAATACTTGTATGTATTTCGGAAAAATTTTTTTTCTTTAAAATGATCTCTGTTCAAATAAAGCAATATTTGTATAGGCAGGTTTAGACTGTAATATTTTCGGAAAGATTCTGCAATCTTACCTAAATGTTTTGCATGTATACTAAAGTAATATCGTACATAAAATCCTATAGTGTAAACCAGCCTTATTCAACATTCAAACATCATTATTTCAGTTCCAAATATCTCCAAAAAAACTAGATAACTAGAAATTTTTAATATTTTCATATTTTCAATTAACAAGTATTTTGAGTTTCTTTTATTTAAAATAATTTCATTTTAAGTTCAATTGCTATTCCTCTATTTCAATTGTATTTTTTAAATATTATTTGTTTTCAAAATAATCCATCAGATGCTTTTTAAAATTATATTGGATTTTTTTATATGTTAATTTAAAATGCCACTAAATACGAAAATTAAATATGTTGAACCGTGTTCAACCTTATGGTTTTGTATATATATATATATTTATATTTTTTCTCTTAAAAAAAAAACCAGTATTCGTTTTTTATATCACTTATTGATCTTAATACTCATTTACGTTCTCCTTGAACTGAATTTAATCCGCTACATTGTAGCGCCTTTTTTTGTGTATATAATGTTTATAGTTAGTCTAAGAATAATACTCAATAAAGCAAGTAGCTTTAGTTTTTGTTAGAAAAAAACTTGGAGTTTTTTTTGGTTTAACAGCATTTGCTTGGAAAGGGAGTCACCCTGCCCAACATATTGGTCCTTCGAAAAAGTCCTAGAATAGGCTAGGACAGGAAGAATTAGTGACTTGGAGTCTACTAATTAAAAAAAAATTGGCAGTTGTCCCCCCTAGTGGCAACTTCAACATCAACAACGAAAACAGACAAGGGAGTCTGTGTTAACAAAAAGGTACTTCATCGTGCATTCCGGCAGAAGGAAGTCATAAAATCAAGTGACACATCATTGGACATCCCGTTCTTGTGAAGCTGTCATCATCAACAAAAGGTTTAAAGTGGATATATCTGCAACAACAAAAGTCTACAAGGCAAAAGAGTTGGCAGAACAAAAATCAGATCGGAAAGGGTATGTATGTACTGTGTTTTTAGTGATTTTGTGCGACATTTTTTTTTTCTCTACAAGAAGAACGAAGAGGCTTAGATTAAGGAAAAAAAAAGGCAACAAACAAAGACAATTTGCAAAAAAAAAAAAAATTGGAAAAAAAGCTGCCATTTTCAAGAAAAAATTCTAACCTCAATGCAATTATAATATAAAAAAAAAGTTTCATATCAAATAAAATCCCACTAAATTTGTATTTAAAAAGAATACCCATCATTAACAAAAGAACAAAACAAAACATTGACCACTGATAAAAAACTACAAACTTGTGCCGCTGCATAAAACGAAAGTGCGAAAGAAAAAAGAAATTAAATAATCGTGTGACTTTAAAGGAAAACAATAATAATAAATATTTCCAAAATATTTTAAAGTGGTGAGAGAAAATAAAAACACTAAAATAAAATACAATCAGAAAATATAAAAGACAAGTTTAAAATACAAACAACAAGAAAGTGATAAATACTCAGCCACTGCAATAATAAATATGTGTATAAAGAGGAAAAAACGTCATCAAACAAAACATTAGTTATTTAGTGCAATCCTTTCAACAACAAATAAAAAGAGTGGAAGAAAATCAGTGTGTTTTTTTTAAATATTATTGAAAATATTTGCCAAATCAATCATACTCCATGTATTAGAAATACATAAGGAAAACAACAACAAGAAAACAAACAAGTGATCAACAGTAAAACAATAGTGTTTCAGTTTAGCAAAGAACAAAAAAAAAAAAAAAAAAACGGTGACGTCACTTTCAACACAAAGGACAGAATAAATAAGTGTGGAAGGGTTGCCCAAAATTTAGAACCTCAAAATTAGTGGGGAAAATTGTGTAATAAAGGTGAGTCAGAAAATAAATGGAAATTTAATATAATAATATTTGTATGGCATTGGTGGACAATTTAGAGGGTAGTAAAATCGGAAAATTTTGAAAACTTTGTTGGGAAAATAAAAATAGGGCGGCGCGAAATCTAGAATTACCCTAAAAATCTTTCTTGTAGAAAATTTTCGAGACGGAGAACGCTAACAAACCTCGAATATCAAAAATAAATTATTTATGGTACAAAATTTTGGAAATTAGAGTGGCACGAAAACTACAATTTTCTGAAAAAAAATTTTCTTGGAGAAATTTTTTCGCAAATTAAAGTGGCCTGAACGTATGATTAATGAGATAGAAAATTTTTATTGGATAAAAATTTTGCAAATTAGAGTGGTGCGGTTTTTTGAATTATAAACAATTTTTATATTGAGGATAAAATTTTACTGTTATTAATTTTTCGTGGGGAAATTTATTGGAACAAATTCTTTGGGTGAGATTTTTTGAACAATAGGGTGGAACGATTTAACGATTTACAAAATAATTTCTTGGAGAAAGTTATTCCAGTTAAATCATTTGGTTATTCTTCACGAAACCAATAAGGGATTGCGATAGAGGGACAATTCACATAAAATACCCCAAGTTTGATTTTAGTCAACAGGGTTGCTTTCGGTCAAAATAGTAAAAATGACAGCGTCAAAAAGAAGATGTAGATTCGATCTGACACAATTAGCTGCGTTCTGCACTAACTTCGAAAGAACCTGTCCCGAAGATTGTACGTTAGCGTTTCTTGATGTCAAAAGGCAAGAATTAGAAAGAAGATGGGCCAAATTAGTAGCGTCGTACGAAGAATATATAATAGAAGATAAAGGGGCACAAGAGGATCAAATAGATGAAATCTCTTTAGCATATGAGGAGTCTAGTGATTTGTATCAGTCCTTGAAAATTAAAATTTTGGAAAAAACCAAATCGGTTACTGTTCGAACAGATCAACCCATTATTAACAGATCTTCATTAAAATTGCCAGCTTGCGAAATACAAACTTTTGACGACGGTTACTCCAAGTGGCCAGCCTTTAGAGATATGTTTCAGGCGGTCATTGGAAGAGATCCATCAGTGGCTCCAGCCCAAAAATTATATTATTTGCGTAGCAAAGTGAGGGGGGAGGCCTACCAAGCTATAAAGGATTTTGACTTGGTAGATGATAATTTTGAACTGGCCTGGGAAAAGTTGAAAAATAGATTCGAAAATAAAAGGCTTTTGGTGCAGGATCAGATGAAAAAAATTCATGCGGTCTCTCCAGCTCAAAACGAAAACGTCAAATCTCTTAGATTGATTCAAAATGCGGTTAATGATTGTTTGGCAATTTTGAAAAATCACAAAATCGAATTGCCTGATTATGATCCATTCATGATTCATGTAGTTGTTTCAAAACTTTCTGATGAAACCATGAAAGAATGGGAAATGTCTTTAAAAAATCATCGTGAGCTGCCCACATGGACACAATTAAATGAATTTCTCTCGGAGAGAATTGAAATTTTAGAAACGATGACTGATAGGAAAAAGCCTCCGCTTAAAGAAAGCCAGTCTTCAAGAACCCAAGCATTTCACGCCCGGGCTGAGCAAAATTATAGCTGCAAAAAATGTAAACAAAATCACCCTTTAAGAGTTTGCAAATCTTTCAAGGCCATGTCGCCAAACGAACGTCAGAAATTTGTTTTTGCAAATAAATATTGTGTTAACTGTCTCTCGCCTACACATTTCAAATCAAAATGTCTGAGTACCGGTTCGTGTATTAAATGTCACAGAAAACATCACACAATGTTGCATATTGAAAACCCTGAAAATTCAAAAAGGGATAGTGTGCCAAAGGGGCATTCACAGTCAAATCCCCAAGATAACAAAAGGGCTTCAACATCAGGTACTCAAAACGAAACCCACACTTTCAATACTCAAGTCGAAAATTTATCTACTTCCGTAAATGTACCAGAAGATAATATTCAGGCTTATTTTGTTCGACGAGAAGGAACTACAGTGTTACCAACAGCGCTGATTCATATAGAAAATTCTGGAGAATTATTTACTATTCGGGCTCTGTTAGATGCAGCAGCAGAAAGAAGTTTTATTACAACACGTATTCAGCAAAAGCTTGCAATACCCCTCGAGAAACATTGTCATCAAATATCAGGTTTTGGTGGAATGGTAGTGGGTAGTTCTAAAGGTAAATGCTATGTTACTGTAAAATCGAGAATTTCTGACTTTAGAATAAAAATCTTAGCCGTTGTCGCACCCAAAATAGCTAATGTTTTGCCCTCCCGTCCCATTAAACTTCGAAATTATGCGGAAATTAAAAATTTAACATTAGCCGACCCACATTTCTATCAACCTGCCGCTATTGATATGATAATAGGAAGCGATTTTTTACCTTTTATCAACCTTAAGGGAGTGCGACAAAATATATCGGAAAACTTGGAGGCCCGAGAGTCACATTTTGGCTGGTACTTATCAGGCCCAGATAATATCAGTGAAATAAATGCATTTTCTACTACCGTATCTACTTCGGATGATCTTCTTCATGATCAAATCAAAAAGTTCTGGGAACTTGAAGAGGTCGAAAAAGACCGGGCCACAACTGAAGCTGATAACTTTTGCGAAAATCTTTTCACAACATCTACTATTAGGCAGTCGGATGGGCGTTATGTGGTACGTTTACCTTTTAAAGAAGAGTATCCAAGTGAAATATTTTTGGGTCAATCAAAACCTAGCGCTCTGGGTCAATATTTTCGAATGGAAAAAACTCTCGAAAAGACTCCAGATTTAAAAGAATTATATCGGCAAGTTCTTCAAGAATACATCGACCTGGATCAAATGGAACCAGTGACTCACCATGAAAATAATGCTGAAAAACAATTTTCGTTTTTTCTACCACACCACGCGGTTATTCGACCCGAAAGTAAATCGACGAAAGTTAGGGTGGTCTTTAATGCCTCTAAGAAAACGAATAGTGGATTTTCATTGAACGACGTTCTTCATCAAGGCCCAACTCTTCAGACCGATTTAATGCAAATAGTGCTTAGTTGGCGCTATTACAAATACGTCTTCACGGGCGACATTGAAAAAATGTTTCGCCAAATAATAATTCACGAAGCTGATCGGCCATATCAGCAAATTTTGTTCCGTAATGAAACGGATAGTTTTGTAAAATCTTTTCAAATGAAAACAGTCACATTTGGGGTGAACTGTGCGCCTTTTTTGGCTATACGAACTCTACTGCAGTTAAGTGATGACTGTAAATATTTATATCCAAAGGCATCCACGATTTTGAAGAGCGAAATTTATGTGGATGACATTTTGTCTGGGGGACATACTCTTGAAGAGGCAAAAACGAAACAAGGTCAGATAACTCAGGCTTTAAATTCTGCAGGCTTCCCCATGAAGAAAATGACAGCCAATGACAGTTTTTTACTGAAACACTTGGCGCGGGAGGATCTTCTTGACGAAGATTTTTTGAAGTTTGACGATTCCAGCACCATCAAAACCTTGGGGATTCGCTGGAATGCGAAATCAGACTTTTTTTATTATGTTGTAGAACCGAAACAAATTTCGCCCTCCTCTACAAAAAGGCAGATTTTATCGGTTATAGCGAAATTATTTGACCCTCTAGGCTGGCTGGGACCAGTTGTGGTAACAGCAAAACTTTTGATGCAAGAGTTATGGGAACTTAAGGCGGACTGGGATGAGGGTATCCCACCGCATATACTCCAAAATTGGAACACATTTTTAGAAAATTTACCACAAATTTCATCGTTAAAAATTCCTAGATGGGTACATTTTACACCGACTCATCAAATACAAATTCACGGTTTCTGCGATTCATCAGAAAAGGCCTATTGTGGTGCAGTCTACATGCGAACTTCTACATCTGATGGAGAAATCAACTGCAATTTGCTAGTGGCAAAAACCAAGGTTGCACCGATAAAAAAGATTACAATCCCGAAACTTGAATTGTGTGGAGCGGTTTTACTCTCAAAATTAGTAAAAGGTCTAATGGAAAATGCAAAGTTCTCCTACGAACTATATTTGTGGACGGACTCCTCTATAGTCCTTGGTTGGCTACAAAAACCACCACAAACTTTGAAAACCTTTGTTGCAAATCGTGTAACAAAAATTATTAGTATTGCCAGTAATAATCACTGGAAACATGTGAAAACGGACGACAACCCAGCGGATTTAGGTACCCGTGGTTGTACTCCTCAGGAACTCATAGAGAGTAAATTGTGGTGGCATGGACCCACCTGGCTAACCCAGCCTACTGAAAGTTGGCCGAAACCACGAACTTTCGATCCAACAGATTTAGAAACCAAAAAGGTATCAGCTTTTCATCTAAAAGCTACCCCAGTAGACACAACCAGCAAAAATACACATTTTCAGGCAGGTGACGTTTGCGACATATTGGAAAACTTTTCATCTTTCGCTCGAGCTCTAAGGGTCGTAAGTTATTGTTTTCGTTTCATCAATCGCATCCGAAAACGTCCATTTAAAACTGAGCAATTTGTAACTACAGAGGAAATTCGATTCACGAAAAACCGCCTAATTTCGATTGCTCAGAAGAACTACTTCTACAGGGAGTATAAATGCCTGCAAGGAAAACGCCATATAAGCAAAAAGAGCAGACTTCTTACTTTGAGTCCTTTTCTCGACGAAAGTAATCTATTACGTGTTGGAGGTCGACTTAATAACTCTGGATTAAGTTTTGAAGAACGCCATCCCATAATAATTCCTGAAAAATCCCGCATTGCTACTCTTTTCGTCGAATACACTCATACAATTCTGCTTCATGCTGAACATCACATCATGCTACGGGCTATAAGACAAGGGTTTTATATCCCTCGACTTAAAAATCTAGTACGAAAATGTATTCGAAATTGTAAAACGTGCACTATTTACAAGCATAAAGTTCAAAATCAAATAATGGCCGCACTCCCCCCTGAAAGAGTAACTTTTTCGCTGCCCTTTACATACACCGGTATTGATTTCGCTGGCCCGTTTAACATAAAATCATCAAATTTAAGAAACGCCAAATTGATTAAAGGTTATGCAGCCGTATTTGTATGCTTCTCTACAAGAGCAGTTCATTTGGAAGCCTGCTCAGATCTTTCTACGGACGCATTTCTAGCTTGCTTTGACAGATTTACCGGGCGTAGGGGTTTCCCAAAAACTATGTTTTCTGATAATGGTCGAAACTTTCTTGGAGCTAGTCTCGCCTTACTTAAAACTCATAACGAATTTTTGAAAACAACGGAGAGGGCCTTAGTGGAAAAATATAGTGCCCACGGATTCACATGGTCGTTTATCCCACCTTATGCACCCCACATGGGCGGCCTCTGGGAGGCTGCTGTAAAAAGCATGAAATCTCATCTGAAAAAGGTAGCTGGTAATCTCAACTTTACGTTTGAAGAATTTTCAACAGTGTTAATCAGAATTGAAGCTGTATTGAATTCCCGTCCCATGTCCTCATTGACTGAAAACCCATCTGAACTACTTCCTTTGACTCCAGGTCATCTCTTAAGAGGTGCACCACTTATCGCTCCGCCTGAAGCCCCTGAAGAACCCCCATTAGAAAATTTAAGTTTCATTAAACGCTGGAACCGTCTAAAGGCTCTTCAACATATCTTTGCCCGTCGTTGGAAAAACGAATATATTACAGAACTTCAACGAAGAGTCAAATGGAAAATTGAACAACACAACATAAAACCAAACGACTTCGTCATTGTGAAAGATGATTTATTACCACCCACCGAGTGGCGTCTGGGACGCATTACCAAAGTAATATATGGAAAAGACAGCAAAGTACGGGTAGCAGAGATCAAAACACAAAATGGAACTATAATGCGCTCGATTGCCAAACTTTGTCTTTTGCCCATATCTAATACCACCCCCGAGAAACCTCACGAAAATCTCCAAATTAATCCACCAGATTAAAAATTGAAAGCCATGTTAAAACAAGAGAAAAAGTCGCTAAACAAAATTTCTAATAACACAATATATACATATATTTTTTCTTTTCATCCTCTCTAGCCATCATCATGCCTCGATGCAATTTGTGCCTTAAAAATCACGCAACACGACACTGCCCGGTCTTTGTGGCCATGACGGTCAAAAAACGGCGCGCCTATTTGAACCGATGGAACTACTGCCTAAACTGTATGGCGCACAGTCACTCACGTCCTATGTGCGATTCGAAAAACCGTTGTGCTATTTGCGGTCAAAACCACCACTCGATGGTTCACGTAGAGCATCCCCATGATGTTTTGACCTCGAGTTACGAAGAGGAGGCGGTAGATGATACTCAAGAGGTGCTACCAACCACGATGGAGTTATTGATGATGGAGTTGCCTTCACGCCCGTCTAATTAGGAATTTACTATACCGCCACTCATACGGGTCAACCTAATCCATAATGGGGACCCTATGTGGGTTACATTTGTTTTGGATGAACAATCAGAAATTTCCTATCTGCTTCGAAGCGTAGCTTATCTATTTCCGGATTTTACGCCAGATCGTCAGAATCAACGCAATGAATATGGGGTGTTTCACGTCGCCCCCACCTACGAGCCGCGTCACCATTACGGCCCTTTAGCCCGTTGGCAACTTCCATTGCGGGATGACGCAATTAAAGTCCCACCGGCTATAACGGATCCGTTATTGGTGGAACATTTTAAACCCGTAGTGCCCCAAGCACACCCAGGTTTCGCCACCTGCCGCACCATCGACGGCGTAATTGGCAAGAGGACGCTGTCTTATATTCTACAGGAATCCATAATCCAGCCCGATAACACCCTTCCAAAGGCGCAGCGATCCATTTTTGGGTGGGTCATATCGGGAGTATGGAAAGGCTGCGGTTGTCACCAACTTCCTCGCACGGGAGGATGTTGAACCGTGTTCAACCTTATGGTTTTGTATATATATATATATTTATATTTTTTCTCTTAAAAAAAAAACCAGTATTCGTTTTTTATATCACTTATTGATCTTAATACTCATTTACGTTCTCCTTGAACTGAATTTAATCCGCTACATTGTAGCGCCTTTTTTTGTGTATATAATGTTTATAGTTAGTCTAAGAATAATACTCAATAAAGCAAGAAGCTTTAGTTTTTGTTAGAAAAAAACTTGGAGTTTTTTTTTGGTTTAACAGCATTTGCTTGGAAAGGGAGTCACCCTGCCCAACAAAATAATTTATTTTTAAGTAGCTTTGGCATAAAAAATGTCTATTCAAGAAAATCAATTAAAGTTAAGAAACTATTTAATAATGTTGTAGGGTCTATTTTTATAAAACGATTTAGGTGAATTTGCCTAAAAATTTGTGTGAAAAATGCTCACTTTTAAACTTCTTTATAAAAATAATTCTAGACTGATACTTTTGAAAATCTGCATACAAAGATACAAAATATCTAGAAATATAAATTTTTGGATTTCATATTTAAGAAATATTTTAGCAACAAATCGATCTTATTTCTGACTATAAAACTGGTCTGACACAAGTTTGCACCCATTAACAATTCCAATATATCCTGAAAAAGGGGATGAAGATAAAATACCCGTGTCTTTCACTTTTTCTATATCAATTGGTTTAACCGTTTAAACCGCGAATTAATATTTAGTTAATTTATTTTTAAAATTAAGACGGCTTTTCATATAAATATATTACTAAAATATTAATTCACGATTTAAATTGTTAAACGAACTGATCCAGAAAAATTGGAAGACAGGGCTATTTTATGCTTAGCCATCCTTTCAGAATATATTAAGTGCATTTTCTCATGGGTACAACCAAAAGATTAACTTTGTCGGACGGTGTTTTAACAGTAATCGAGTTTTTCAAGTGCAACATATGTCGAATTTATATATTTTCTAACGAGCGGGAATTCCCGGGATCCCGGGAAATTCTGAAAAAATCCCGCTGTCCCGGGAAATGAAAAAGTCCGGGAAAAGAAAAACCCTAACTGGGATAGATTGGATAGGCGTGGATAAGTATAAAAAGAATAAGTCATGTTGGGCTGACCCCCAACTTGTGCTTTTTGTCATTATTTCTTTTCCGAAAAAATGTAATTGTAATTGATATTTTTTCAATTACAATTATAAGTAATGTGTAATCATTGGCGGACTTAGGCCGGTCTGGAATGGGCAAAGCTCACCCTAGACTGCTTTTTGCCCACCCCAGAATTTAAAAAACCTACCTGTATTTCTTGTAATTATGAATTTGATGGTAAAAAGTATTACAATATTATTATTTTTTTATTAAATATCAATTAATCCTATGTTTTTGGTTGGGAAAATGTCTACTGGTTTCCTAGGAAGATAATTTGTTGAAATTTAAGGGTCAGTTTTATAGTCAGAAGTAAGATCGATTTTTGTCTTAAATATTTCTTAAATAATAAATGTTGTTTGAATATTTCTTCTTTAAGAAACAAATCGATCTTAGTCCTGATTATAAAACTGGGCCTAAGATTTTTGTTTTTAAGAAAAATTAGAATCACAGAGTTGTTCAATAAGCATCATAGGAAAATGGAAAAGAACTTTTAAAAGGCGAATATAGCAGAATCTATTTTGATGAGATATACACTCACAATATTGTATAGTTAAAAACAACCTAAAATACATATTAAATTAATTGAAAACACAATTAAAAAAAGGACTACTGATTTTTCATTATATTCAAACCACTTTGCTATTTATTTTCAAACATTGTTTAAACAATCCATAAAAGAAATAAAAATAATTGAAAAGTCTGTTAAATCAATCATCAATTTTTAACTGACAAAACGTAAAAAAAAAAAGATTTTGTGGTTTGTTTTTTCATATTCTAAAGTTTTTTTTGTTTCAATTTTCAAAACACTACACACTTAACACACAAGTTCTTTATTTCATTACTCTTTAATTTAATTTTCTTTCGTTTTAAATTCAAAGAAATTTTGTTTTGTTCCAACACCAGACACGATTCGAACCAACGACCTTTGGTTTAGAAGTTCATCGCCTTACCCCTTGAGCCAAACTATATTGATACATATAGTTTCATAAACATTTTTTTATAATTCAAATTGTTTTTATTTTATTTGAATCTATCTTTTTAAATTTCAAATTACCCATCAAACATGAATATAATAGTTAAAATAAATGCCCTAAATGTAACAACGAACATGCTGCTCTTTTAAAATTTTTGGTAAATAAATTTAATGCTTAATAAAGAAAGGCCCTAACTCGAATTAATATTCCATTAGAGGATATGGAAATCTGAAAAACTTAGATTATACTTTTTATTTTATTGTTTTTGTATTAATATAAAATTTCATTCCGAGAAACAATATATCCAACGTTTTTATATTTTTATTACCTTCCCCTCTATAGAAATTAAGAAAAAAGTTACACTGAGAGAATTATCTGCATGATGTTAATGAATTTTTGCATAAAATCAACTTTTCATTGAATTAATGGAATTTTTCATAAAATATTATCAAAAATTTCATTTTATTTACTAAAAATTTCATACGCCCCAACAAAAAGTTTCACTAAAACTAGATTCATAAAGGTTCGTATCTTTTTCATCGAATTTAACAAATTTTTCATTTATGTTGTGAAGAAAACTTCAGCAGTTTACCGAAAAATTTCACTAAAACTCGTCCAGAAAAATTCTCTCTGTGTAGTGTCTTTCTTCATTAAGCCATCGATATTAAACTTTGGAGCAAAATTGCACAAAAATATGTCAGTCAGAAATACCAATTTACATAAATCAAAGTCGCTAGAATTTAGTGTTTAACTGCAGTTATAAAATTCAATTTTAGTTAAGAAGAACTTGCGTTATATTTACTTTTTTGATTTTTTAAGTTAAATTTTCATTTGAATAAAATTTATAACTCTGTAATTTTTTATTTTCTGACATGCATAAAACTTTTTGAGAATAAAAAAAAAAATCATAAAATATAAAATCTTTCGTTTTTACTTCCACACAAAATTAAAAATAAAAACTCTGTAAAAAAAATTCGCCTCAAAGGACGTTATAAACAAGCTTGTTATTAAATTTTATTTTTGTATTTTATATTTTTAGTTTTTATAGCGATTTGTATGGTGAACATTTAAAACGATTTGTATGGTAAATATTTTAGTCGTATATGCCGACTCTATTGCTAGCAGCTGACATCGAGATTTCTTCACATTTTTACAACCCGGCAACCCCGTGATTATCAAATCAATTTAAAAATTTTTACTAACAATTCAAATAAATTTGGCAACCAATTTCGATAATTTCGTTATCGTAAACTCTGATTGAATTCATATCATTTAATATTCAACTATTTTAAGTTAAAACAAATAAAAGCATTTAGATATAAAACGAAGTTAACAGTTGTCCAGTTTTTCTAGTCGTGCGATAGATTAAAATTATTTTTATAAATTCAAATTGTGTGCTGGGTATATTTGTTTGTTTAAATTTCTTTTTGTTGTATAAATAAATATTTCAATATATTTTAAATTCAAATTTAATTCATACAATTTTCAATTCGGTTGTGGTGTAGATGTCTGGAAGGTCAGGCAATGACAAAATTTCAATTTTTGAGGGTGGTGGTTCAAATCTCATCCCAAAAACTTTTTTTTTTTATGTATGCACCTATGTTTACACCCACAATATTTTATCGTTAGAAACAACCTAAAATACATATTAAATTAATTGAAAACACAATTAAAAAAGGAAAGGATAATCGAAAAGTCTGTTAAAACAATCGTCAACTTTTAACTGAAAACCGAAAATATTTGAATTTTTTGTTTTAAAACAGAAAACAACGAAATTATTTAAATTATTTTTTACAAAAATAGAAATCTAAAAATAGATTATTTGACTGAAAATATCAACTCCTACAGACGATACATATTTCTTGTAGTTTGTTTTTTATTGACGAATATAAAAAGTTAGACAATATGTTTCAATGTATTTTAATTGATTCTTCAATTGAAAACAAACTTTACCTATTACTTTTCAAATAAACCTCAATCGGTTATGGAAAATATATTGTGAGTGTATACATATACAAGACTTTATAGTTTTTTAAAGGAATAATTAGTTAATATCGAACAATCGAGTTACTTCAACTAAAAACTACTACTTTGATGAAATTTCAATACGTTGTAGAAACAAAATTTCTATGTTGTGTTGAAAGTTGCATGTTAGATAAAAAATACTTCTAATATCCAACATGAATATTCATTCATATTAACATAGAAAATTGTTTCATAATGTTTTTTCAGTTGTCTTAAAAAATATAATTTGTCAACAACATTATTTTTTGAAACTAAAATTTTTATATAAAAAGAAAATTGCCTGCGAATCTTATTTGGGATACATTAAGGCGAAGGAATTTTCAACAGGTTATGGGCCCAGACAGGAAGTCTGGATAAGAAGAGAATTTTCAAGATAATTTTCAAGAATATTGCAAGATTTGAATAAAACGGCGTATTTTCAAAATGGCTTCATCAATATACCAAATTGATAAATTGGATGATAAAAACTATGAAATGTGGAGCGTACACATGAAAAGTGTCCTTGTACATTGTGGACATTGGAAGTATGTTAATGGTAAGTTAAAGAAAGATTTAACTTGGGCATCCAATAAGCAATTAGAATGGGACGAAAATGATGAAAAGGCGTTGGCAACCATTATATTAGGTGTAAAGTCGTCACAGATAAATTATATAAAAAGTTGTTCCATATCAAATTCTGCTTGGCAGAAACTCAAGGAAATTTATAAGCCGACTGGTCCATTGCAAAAGGTATCTTTATACAAAAAACTGTTGGGTTTAAGTATGAATGACAGTAAGAATATGACAGAATATTTGAATACATTTTCTGATATAACCGAAAAATTGTTTGATATTGGTATTCAAATTCAAGATGAATTGCTGGTAATTATTCTTCTGTCAAGCCTTCCAAATACATATGAAAATTTTGTTGTCGCTATGGAGACTAGAGATGCACTACCAACGTTGACTGTACTAAAACTCAAACTCTTAGAAGAATCAGAACGTCGTGGTCAAAAGCAAGACGATGAAGTAACTGCAAGTCAACAAGCTTTTGGAGCTATGAAAAAAAGAAAATGGTAAAAACGTAAATGTTGTGTCAAAGCCAAATTTAAGAATACTCAAAGGAGATTGTTTCAAATGTGGTAAAAAGGGACATTATGCTAATAAATGCAAATCAAAAGAGTACAACAGGACTTTTTCATTGATTGCGATGGTTAAATCTGATGATGTTGATACATCGTCATCGTGGTACATAGATAGTGGGGCTACAAGCCATATGAGTTCAAACCGTAATTTATTTACGGAATTTAATGGGGTCATTTTGTAAAACGAAACTTTGCTTTCGTTTGAACATTTTTTTGTTTTAAATTTTTTTAAATTTTGTAAAACTCAAAATCAAATTTTTTTTTTTCAATCTGGCAATGTTATAATCGAAGACAAACTCCTTAATAAAACGGTATTTTATAAGACGTAAGTAAACGTTTGCAAACGAATATTATGCCATATTCAAACGAACAGAAATAGTTGTCGTTTCCTATTAAAAAGTTAAAGTTTTTGAATAAAAAGTTAGGTAATTGCAATTTTTGGAATAAAAATTGTATAAATATGTGTTTAAAAATATGAAGTAGTTAAATGTGATACTGCTATATTTTTTATTCTCAATAAAAAATAATTCTTTTAGGGTCATATGCATAATCACTTTTTAAATTTATAAACGGCTTATAAAACAAATTTTTCCCAAAAAAATCGTTATAAAAATCAAATTATTATGCATAAGCACTTAAATTTATATGCAAATTAGTGAAAATTTGGACAATTTTAAAAATATCTGATTTTAGATGCGCTAAGACACGATTTAAAATTTTTTTTCTTTATATATAAACTTCTACGTTTGAGACCAAATGAAACAAACTGAGGGGTTTTAAAACAAAAACTGACAATTCGATACTTAAGGGACATCTTAGCAAACCGTACCTTGTACTCCTTTGCTATCCGCTAATGGAAGGTTCTTCTTATTTAGGTCGATTTTCTGTACAATATAAAATTTGTCTTAAATATATCTGTTTCATATTATTAGGAAAAAATGTCCAAAAAAATATCATAAAAAACTACTAATAAAAAAAATTGCCCCACACAGGATTCGATACCTGGACCCTAAAAATATTAGAACTAAAAATAACAACCTATTTACCAATCAGGCTAAACAGACTTGGAAAACTCTCTGAACAAATTTTTATTTAAATAATTTGTAATTCCATGTCACAAATATTATTTTTTTTGTCTGGCAATAATAACTCGCAAATGGCAACAAACGCAAACTACTACCCGTTTTATAAAATACCAAATATTTTCGTTTACGTTTCAAACGAAAACGAAAAAACGTTTTTCATTCGAGTTACAAAATGACCCCATAAATCTTGTACTCAAACTATAATGTTAGCAGATGAAAAGGTTATTGCTGCAAAGGGCATAGGCGTAGTTCGTATTCGCGTAAATGGTAATGAAATTAAGTTAATCAACGTTTTATATTCTCCAGATCTGCATGGTAATTTCTTATCAGTGAGCAAAGTTATTGATCATGGTGGTGAAATCAAATTCGGTATTAATGGTGCAATTTTTACCGATGCTGAAGGGAAATTTGTTCTAAAAGCAAGACGTGAAAATGGTTTGTTTTATTTAAGGCTATGCGCTTTAAATTCAAATAGTGAATTATGGTATCGTAGATACGGCCATCTCAACTATTAAAGTATAAACGAGTTATGCAACAAAGATATGGTCATTGGTATTGATTTAGACAACATATCTCAAGACAAATGTACAACATGCATGGTAAGCAAAATACATACAACATCGTTTCCCAAACAAGCTGAAAATAAATCTGATAACTTGATTGATATAATTCATTCGGATGTATGCGGTCCCATGAATATAGAATCCGCTGGTGGTTCACGATATTTCTTGACTTTTATAGATGATAAATCAAGAAAAATATTTATTTATTTTCTCAAACGAAAAAGTGAAGTTTTTGAAAAGTTTTAAGTCTTTTAAAAACATGGTAGAACGTCAAACGAACCGTAAAATCAAGATGCTCAGGAGTGATAATGGAGGTGAATACGTCAACAGTGATTTTAATCGTTATTTAGATGATTGTGGTATCCAACGTCAATTAACAGTTCCATACACACCGCAACAAAATGGAGTTGCGGAAAGAGCAAATCGTACAATAGTAGAAATGGCACGATGTTTATTGGTAGATTCGGGCCTTGGATGTCCATCGAAGAATCTTGATGACAAAACTCCTTATGAAATATGGACAGGTCGTAAACCAAGCGTTAAACACCTTAAAGTTTTTGGCTCAAAGGCAGTGGCATTGAATAAGAAAAGAAAAGGTAAATTTGACCCTAAAGGTACAACATTTGTGATGGTTGGATATTCACATGTATCCAAAGCATATCGACTGTACGATAAGAAAACACAAAAAGTGATTGAAAGACATGATGTTTTATTTGATGAAAATAATTTGTCTAAGAAAGAGTCAACACTACAGTCAACTGAAGAATTTATTTCCTTTGGTGAATTTTTTAATGAGGTATAAGATCATCAAGTACAAAAACAAATTGAAAATCAAACACAAGATGTTGAAGAAGGCATTGTTGAAGAAAATATTGTCGAAGATATTGTTGAACAAAATAGTATTGAAGAAGATATTACTAAAAATAATGAACCTGAAATTGTAGAAATAAAATCTGATGACGATTACTATGAGGTGGAAGATTTTTATGGATTTACATCTTCGGAAGAGGAAATTTTTATTGAAAATGGTGCTGTAAAACGTGGTCCTGGTAGACCAAAGATAATTCGTAACGGTAGACCTGGACGTCCCAGAAAAGTTCCACATTTACTGAATAAAGCGGTGGATGAGAAACTACCTACAACTTTCAAAGAGGCTTTATCCAGTAAAAACAATAAAAAATGGCAAGAAGCGATGAATAAAGAATTTTCGTCTTTACAACAAAAGAAAACATGGTCGTTAGTAGAGCTTCCTCCTGGACATAAATCAATTAAATGTAGATGGGTGTTTTCACTAAAGAAGAAGGTGAAATAGAACGCTAAAATCAAGACTAGTGGCTAAGGGTTGTAGTCAAAAGTATGGAATCAATTATAAGGAAACTTTTTCTCCCGTAGTAAGATACGCAAATATAAGGATGCTGTTAGCTTTAGCAGTAGAGCATAAAATGCATTTGCATCAGTTAGATGTAGTGACATCATACCTAAATGGAGACCTGCACGATGAAGTTTATATGCAGCAACCCGAAGGTTTCAAAGATGAGTTGCATCCAAATATGGTTTTACGTCTTCATAAATCACTCTATGGCTTAAAGCAAGCAGGAAGAGAGTGGAATACTAAGCTTAACGAAGTTTCGTGCAAAATAGGATTTGAATGTTGTAAAAATGAACCATGTATGTATAAAATGATAAAGAATAATAATTTGGTAATATTAGTGGTCTACGTTGACGACATTATTATTGGTTGTAAAGATAAGGATGAAATTTTAAAAGTTAAATATTAGTAAGAATTAGTAAGAATTTTGAAGTTACAGATAAAGGTTTAATTGAACATTTTCTGGGGATGGAGGTCAATCGTGATGGAGAAACTGGCGACATTGAAATTAGCCAAGAATTGTAAATTAAGGAAATGTTAGAAGAATATGGTATGGAAAACTGTAAGCCATCATCAGTTCCTCTAAATCCCGGCTTTCAAATAAGTTGTGCTGGAAATTAAGAAAAAAGTTGGCTCAAAGAAACACTGATCCCCACATAGAACATATGACAGCTGCAAAGAATGTATTACGTTATCTGAAAGGAACACAACACACTGTGTGGTGTCAGCGGCCAAAAATAAAAAAAAACGACTTTTGGAATTTTAAAAATCTGTTAAAACAGTTTGATAAACTAGATTTCAAATTACAATAATGAAAAAGAATTTTTGAAAAAAAAATATTTTTGACAAAGTTATAGCCAATCAAAGTTGAAAGTTTTTGGTAAGTATGCAAACAAAAAACGTGAAAAATAGCGTATATACAAATGGGTTAATTTAACGTAAATTGTCGATAATGCAGTTAAATTGTTTATAAATATTAAAGAATGACATTACTAAAATATGGTAACATATTTTTTTTTTACATTTAATTCATCATGTGTTTTGTACCGTTATTCTGAATGTAAACAGAGAGAAAATTTTTTACAACTTACAAGTTTATAGAAGGTCTAAAAAAAAGTTTATTCGAGTTTATTTTTGATACTTTAATAGAATATTGATACAAGTATGTACATTAAAAAAAATGGGTCTCTTTTGCAGAGCTTGGCAGAATAGTCAATTTTTTTCACTATTTCAGTGTCAAGGCAAGTGCAAATTAGGCAAATTTTCAATATTTGGCACAAACATACAACACACTCCCTAGCCCTTATGGAAATTAAAAATCATTTAGAAGATAAATTTAAGACACAATTGCAACAAAAAAGTATTGTAAGACTTAAATCAATTCTAGCTAGAATAAAAAAAAGTTGGGAAAAATGCTACAGAAAGAAATCTGTGTTTGAAAACAAAAACTTTTTCTGGCTAAATTCATTTTTTGATGTGGAAGAAGTTGATGATGAAGTGGAAGAAGTAGAAGAAGAAGAAGAAGTGGAAGAAGAAGAAGATATATACATTGTAATATCATTATGTGAATATTTATTTTTTATAATATAATAAATAACATGTTTTTTTTATTTATTAAGGGACCAAGTACAAGTCGTAAAGGAAGACCAAGAGTAGGCTTTAATGAAAGTTCTGAACGAACCAAAAGAAGAAAGGTAGATGATCTTGTGAGGTCTACATGCCCTGAGCAATTACGAAGAGCTGCTCAAAGAGTATCTAGCCCAACTCCAGAAACTTCTATTTCCGTAGAAAAGGCTTTAGCATTATTAATAGATAATGATCTATCGTATAGACAATATGAAAATATGCGAACGGTTGTAAATGATGTGCACAAGAACTGTTTTCCATCATATTATAGTCTACAAAAAGCAAAGAAAAAATATATTCCGGAAAATATATCAATATCAGAAACGTCAGTAAAAATACCATTACAAAATTTTCTAAATATGACAGCCAAAAGTTTATTAGATTTAAATGATTTTGAAACCCAAAATGATGTAGTTTTGGAAATTAAATGGGGATTTGATGGTAGTTCAGGCCATAGCAATTACAAACAAAAGTTTAATGATCCAAATTCACGGGATGAATATTTATTTGTTGCTTCATTTGTTCCATTAAGATTTTTACACTGGGCTACAGAAAAGAGTTTATGGAATAATTTAAAACATTCCTCAATAAGGTATTGTCGTCCAATATGCTATTATATTATATTGCTTGAAACATATCGGGCTAAATTCTAACAACAAATTTTATGTTAATGAAAATCTAACAGCAACTAATTTTGGAATATTGCGAGCTGCAAACCGCTTAAGGAAAAAGAAAATCCTATGATAATTGATGAGATAAGCCGCTTATACGAGTTATTTCCTGGTTCTGAAAATTCCCAGTCTGTTTCTGATGATCCTCAAATGGCTACCGTTCTATCGTAAATTTTTCCTCATTTATTATTCTTTAATTTTCTTTATATTAGTAGTACTATTTATTAACTTATATATTATTTTTAAACTGTTTTATTACAATGTAAATTCAATTATAGCTTCATCAATGTTTATACCTCTTGATTTTTCGAATTTAGGTTATTTTTGGTGCATTACTTTTTCATTAATGATATATGTTTTTGAGAGATAATAATGGAGCTAATTCTAGAGACGGCGCTGCTAATATGATAAGAATCTTAGGCAATCAGCGAGTTGGTTTTAAAATATGTCACATTAATGCACAAAGCTTAAGAAATAAAATGGATGAATTTAGATACATATTCGAAATTTCTGGAATTGATTTCATTTGCGTATCGGAAACGTGGTTTCATAACGATATCACTGATTTATCTGTATGTCTGAGTGGTTATAATCTTTGTAGGGTTGACAGGGAAAAATATGCTGGTGGTGTTGCTGTGTACGTTAAGAAGGGTATAAAGTTTAATGTTGTATGTTGTTCCGGCGTTGCGGAGGCTAATGAGGTGGTTGATAATGAAGATGACAGTGAGAATATTCAAATTAACTTGGTTGAATATCTATTCGTAGAAGTAACTAGTGAGGGAGGTAAGTTACTTGTGGGTAGCGTTTATAGGCCAAATAACAGAATATGTACTAAACGTTTTTTGAGAAAGCTTGAAACACTTACAGCTTCCTATGATAACATTATAATAGCAGGTGATTTTAATTCAAACCTTTTAACTGAATGTACTCTTTCCAATAATATGATATCTCTTGGACTTTATACGCCAAACACTTGCACGCCTACACATTTTACATCAACGAATAATACGTTACTTGATCTGTTTCTTGTCAGTAATCTGTCTGATGTTTTACTTTATGATCAACTCTCTGCATCTTGTTTCTCCAGACACGATCTTATATTCATGGCATATGATTTTAGATTACAGGTACCTGAGCAATTGATAACATACCGTGACTTCAAACACTTAGACTATCAAATCCTTCAGGATGAATTCATCAAGATAGATTGGAATAGTTTGAATTATATGGCATCAGTTGATGACCAAATTTCTTTTCTTGAATTAAATCTTACTAGTCTTTTTAATCTTGCTGTTCCACTCATAACGAAAACCTTTAGTAAACAGAGAAAGCCATGGTTTTCTTCAGATATTAAACGAGCTATTAATTGTAGGGATTTGTCTTTTTCACGATGGAAGCGTTTTAAAACTGACCAATTACATGAAGAATATCGTATTGCCAGAAGGGAAACGAACAGAATGATTAAAAAGGCTAAATCAGATTTTTATTCTGCCAAATTCTCTTCCGCCTTAGGTTCTAGGAGAACATGGCAAACTATTCGTGAAATTGGTATTGGTAAAGTCACTAGTCAGGAACCGTTTTCTGTGGATGTTGATTCAGTTAATGAAAATTTCCTGAACATACCCATGGTCGAGGCTGACTGTAACTATTACCATGACTACAATGTTGTTCATGAAAGTGACGAATTTATGTTTAATGTCGTGGACCAATGTGATGTACTATCTAGTTGTCTATCTGTTAAGTCCAACGCTGTTGGGGATGATGGTATACACCCAAGATTCATAAAAATCCTTCTTCCTAGTCTACTTCCTTTTATTACATTAATTTTTAATAACATTCTTACCTCCAGCCTATATCCTATCAAATGGAAAAATGCTAGGATAATTCCTATTCCTAAAACGAAATCTGAATACCGTCCAATCGCGATTTTGCCATACCTCTCTAAAGTTTTTGAAAGGCTTATTCATATCCAAATAAGTACATACTTAGACAATAATAATTTGTTAACTGATCGACAATCCGGCTTTCGTAAAAAACATAGTTGCACAAGTGCTCTAGTGGATGTTGCTGAGGAAATTAGAAAAGAGATTGATAGTAAGAATATCACTCTACTAGTACTTTTGGACAGTGTTGCCAACTCTTGAAGGCATGAAAGCACCGTGAGCATTGTGAAAACGGGTAAAAAGGGTAAAAATTTACCAAAAATGGGGTAAAAAAGCACGATATTAATTTTTTGAAAAATTTAAGTCCAGAATTTAAAAACACATTTTAGTTTTGTAAAATCGTGTAAAAAAGGTTAAAAAATAATTAAAAAGGGGTAAAAAAGCACCAAACTAATATTTAAAAATTTTTAAGTTTAAATATAACGAAGTTGCTATTTAAAATTGTACTACAAAATGTAATTTTTGTATAGTTCGTAAAAAATGTATTTTTTGTATAGTTCGTATTATTTTTTCAACTTTGACAGAAAATTGAAGAAAAATTAAAAAAAAACGCGAACAAATACCAAAAATATAAACTGTACAAAAAGCACTAAAAGCACTGCCAAAAATTTGAAAAAGCACTGTAAATACCCGCTTTTTTTAAACGGGTATTTGTAAAAAATCACCGGGTACGGGAAGGAAAAAAGCACCAAAAAATACCCGAAAAGCACTGAAATGGCAACACTGCTTTTGGATCATTAAAAAGCGTTCGATACCGTTGATAATAATATTTTATGCTTCAAATTAAGAAGAATGTTTAATTTCTCCCAAGCCGCTACGAACTTAATTTCAACGTATCTTGGAGGTAGATCTCAATATGTTGAGTCATCCAATGTAAAATCTAACCCACTCCCGGTAATTCGGGGTGTGCCTCAAGGGTCGATTCTTGGACCTCTTCTGTTCTCAGTCTACTCAAATGATCTTCCGGATACACTTGAGAAATGTAAGTCTAGGATGTATGCGGATGATGTCCAACTTCACGTTAGTTGTAAAGTCACTTCCATTGATTTATGTGTGAACAATCTGAATCGTGAATTGCATCGAATTTTTATATGGGCCTCGGCAAATGGTCTTAGTATAAATCCGAGGAAATCTAAATGCCTAGTTATTAGAAAGCGTTCAACAATAGTTAATGTTGTACCTGTCATAACCCTTAATGATCAACCAATTGAAATAGTTGACTCCGTGAAGAATCTTGGAGTATATTTCAACAATACTCTCACGTGGTCTGACCATATTAATTATGCTTGGGGTCGTACCTATTCTATGTTGAGAACACTTTGGCAAACACAACACTGCACGCCAATAAATATTAGGATACTTCTTGCCAAAACCTATTTAATACCTATTCTCTTATATGGGTGTGAAATTTTTGCTAGTTGTGACACACATAGTAAAAGGAAACTTAACGTCGTTTTTAATAATATCGCTCGATATGTTTATGGTTTGAAACGATTTGATAGGGTTTCAGCGTTTTCAATAAGATTGTATGGCATAAGTTTTGATAATCTCCTTAAAACTAGAATTTTACTATTCCTACATAAGATTATATACACCCAACAGCCACAGCATTTATACGAACGATTGAGATTTTCGAGATCCAATAGGGGGAAAAGATTGATACCTTTTAGACATCATAGTTTGATATCCAAATGGCAGTTCTTTTTATACGCCACCCGTCTCTGGAATAATCTTCCATATAACTCTCAAGTTATAAGTAATGCACTTCAGTTCAAAAATAAAATTATGAGCTTATTCGAATTAGGAAACTATATTTGATTTAGTCTGTTAATTAATTATATGAGTATATACTTTGAATGTTTAATTAATTTTTTATGATATTTTTTATGTTTTTAATTTGACTATAACCCTTTTAGACCCAGCATACACGACTGTGTGATGTGATGTTTTCTCTTAAAGTTGCAAATATTTTCAATATTGATAGTTTTACTTAGACAAAAATCACAATTATACTTTTACCTAAATTATGTTTCATAAAATATGAATTGACATCAGGAAATCTTCATAGTTTTAATACCATTTTACCTTAAAATTACAAAATCAATAAATTTTTGCAGCTGGGTGGATCTGAAAGGGTTAATTTGATACATGTTATAAAGTTATTATATTTTATTATTTTTTAGTTTTAAATTTTTAATAACAATTTCTGTAATTCTACAAATAATCAGTTCTGTACTGCAATATGAGACTCTAAGTCTTGTGTACGGAACTTCAAATTAATAAATAAATAAAAAAATAAAAAAAAAAATATGGAAAAAGAAAATTCGGATTTGGTTAAAACTACAAGGGCAATTATTGAGGAAGAAATAGATAATTTGCAAACATTTGATTATGTTTCTGATAAAAAAAACCTTACCGTTCATTTTGACATGAGATTAACAATGGTAGATGGAGCTGTTCTTAATGTGTTAACTGATAACAAAAGCAGTTCTTCTTGTTTTGTTTGCGGTGCAAAACCCACTGAAATGAATTTAATTCAAGTATTTGAGAGGGACCTTAAAAAAAGAGAAGAATTACATAAACACGGATTATCAACATTACATGCATGGATAAAATTCTTTGAGTGTATATTACACATAGCTTACAGGTTGCCTCTAAAAATTTGGAGAGTTTCAAAAAATGATGATAAGCAAATTTTAAATCAAAGAAAATCTAAAATTCAGGAAGATTTTAAAAAGGAGCTTGGATTAAATGTAGATAAAGTTAAAACCGGTTTTGGTACAACAAATGATGGGAATACTGCGAGACGGTTTTTCAGCAACATTGATGTCTCATCTAGCATAACGCAGGTTGACCCATCACTAATTAAAAATTTTTCTTTGATTTTAAAAACTATTTCAAGCAGTAAAACAATAAATATTATAAATTTTCAACAGCTGCTTAGAGAAACATGGAATTTATATGTTCAAAAATATTCTTGGTATTGTATGCCTGTTACTGTCCACAAAATACTAGTTCATGGAGCAGAATTTATAAAAAACTCCAAGATTCCAGTAGGTATGTTATCTGAGGAAGCTATAGAAGCCACTCATAAAGTGTTTAGAAAAACTCGTTTAAACCATACTCGAAAAAATAGTCGTACAAATACTAATAAAGACCTAATAGAAAGAATGGTTTTGCAGTCTGAACCAAAGTTATCTATACATAGAAAAGAAGATAAAATAAGTAAAAGGAGTTGTGAAGAAATAAATGATTTCATTATTGAGGAAAATAATATTTATGCGGATAATCAAGAAAATTTAATAAACCAGCTTGAAGAAAGTGATTCGGATGAATAGAGTAAACAAATTCTAACACTTTCTTTTTTATTGTATTTAATAAATAAAAATTGTTCAAAACATAATTTTTTATAATTTATTTAAATAATAAAACAAGTGTAAATATTAAAAAGTAACATTTACTTTTCTTTCCATTTGAATTTTTTTCATTGAATTTTTTTCGTTTTTAAAAAAATTTAATACAAGATTTAGGGGGTGCCCGGGAGTGCATGTCCTTGCTGCGAATTGGAAAAAATTTGACACACACATTTTTCTTGTAACAAGTGCTTCGTGTATGAAATTAATTTAAAAATTTTACTTTTTCTTCATTTTTTTTACTTTTTTGAAAAAGGACATTTTTAAGATGGGCGTGTCCTTGCCCCGATTTGGATAAAATTTGGTTAAATCATTAAGGGTATCAAACTAAACGACTATACTAAATTTCATAAAGTTCGGACTTTTTTTCTATCTTTTATGACGTTTTTTAATTTCAGGATATATGGGAAGGACACGAATCCTTCCTCCAAAGTTTTTGAAATTTTAATATTTTTTTTCTTTTGTCAAATCAAATACGTGTGCCAAATTTCAACTCTTTACAACCACTCCTTCTATTTATGGCCACTCGTTATATGAAATCACGACACTGTGCAACACCTCAAACTTAAGTTTTGCTCTGGAAGTAAGAAACTCGAAGGCTATGCAGATGCTGACTGGGGTGGATGTACAAATGATCGAAAATCATATTCAGGCTTTATATTTTATATAGGAAATTGTCCAATCTCTTGGGAATCGAAAAAACAAAGTACAACAGCGTTAAGTAGTACAGAAGCCGAATATATGTCAATAACGAATGCATCAAAAGAAGCAGTGTATTTAAGAAAATTGTTGCACGAACTTAGATTTTGGAAAGATGAAAGTGTAATCCTCAATGTAGATAATCAAGGTGCAATGAAGTTGGCTACAAACCATGTTTACCACAATAGAAGTAAGCATATTGATATAAAATATCACTACATAAGAGAAGTTGTGCAATCAAAGCAAGTTGAATTAAAATACTGTCAAACTGAAGATATGATAGCTGACATATTCACAAAGAATTTAACAAAGGCTAAGCATGTTAAGTTTGTTAATTTAATTAATTTAAATTATCTTTATTTTGATGAATATACATGTTGAGGAGGAGTGTTGAAAGTTGCATGTTAGATAAAAAACACTTATAATATCCAACATGAATATTCATTCATATTAACATAGAAAATTGTTACATTATGAAACAGTTGTTAGTTGTCTTAAAAAATATAATTTGTCAACAACATTATTTTTTGAAATTAAAATTTTTATATAAAAAGAAAATTGCCTGCGAATCTTATTTGGGATACATTAAGGCGAAGGAATTTTCAACAAGTTGAACATTTCACAGTTTTTTAAACACCTCGGTTATTTAAATAGTTAAAATAAAGGATTAGAATGGGTTCGAAATGGGACGAAAATAATGAGACAGGTTAGTCTTACATTTCTTTTCTCTATCAAATATCCAAATTTCATACTACACTGCTTGGAATACATTCCTTGTACGAGGGTTTCCTCAAAAAAATAGATGCACTTTTAGGAGTTTTCTATAAAAATATTATTGAATTATGAAAATTTTATCGAAGTGAGGGAGTAATTTTTAAGTTTTTTTTTTTGGTTAGAAAAATTTGTAAGTATAATTTCAAAAGTCAAAGGGTCATTTTATTTATTAAAAGTTTCATACACTTAATGAAAAAGTTTCATTAAAACAGGATTCATAAATTATATGAAGCTTTTTCTAGTTTAAGAAAATTTTTCATTTACCTTGTGAAGAAAACTTTATTATTTATTATTTTACGCAAAAGTATATAATTGTATTTAAATCAACATACATTTTTTTCGATTCGAGGTAGTATATAATTTTATCTAAAATATTTTTGGTCTTGGGTCACATTTAGTTTTATAAAATGTTGTTCGAAGCAATATACAAATTTATCTTCAACAAGATATAATTTGATCAAGTATATGTATTTGTATATGGCATGTAAAATGTTATAAGAGAAAAGATTTTTTCGGATATGAATATATAAGGCAACGAATAAGAAAATTTTGAAAATCGGAATCGCAAATAAACTCAAATCTAATTTTATACTTTGTTATTCACTCTTTAATATGAATAGATACAATTGGAACAAACCTAACTTCATTGAATCTAATCGTTTTTTCACGGGTGCTTAAGAATGGGTAATTAAACAGCCGAAGTGAAATTGGTCCCTTGCCCACCCCAGAAAAATGGTCTAGGTACGTCTATGTGTGTAATTGAAAATTAACAATTACAAATTACTTGTAATTGTAATTGTTCTTTTTTGAATTACAATTATTACGTGTGAATAACGTGACTCACGAACATTTCGTGTCACGCGCCAATCCCTAGTAATTACTAAAACTAGTTTAAAATCATTGTTAACATGGAATTTATATGGACCTTATATATTTTTATATAAAATCACTTTGAAAAAATTGCTTATGTGGGATGATATATAATTATTGATGATTTTATAAAGAACGTTATATTGTTATATATTAAAGAAATCATAAAATATTGTAGATATGGAACCATATTAAGTTATATACCCGAGTAAAAAAGTTTTGATATACCCGGTGAAAAATGTCCATATGTGCATAAAATTGTATCAAATTGTACCAAATTGTATACAATTGTATACAATTCCATACAATATTATATAATAAGACGTTCTCAATTTTCGGATATAATTATATCTAATTACATAAACGATTATATATAATTAAATATGGCTCCATATAATTTTTTTTACTTGGGTAAAGCAAAGTGTTAATATAAATGTATATGGTGGTATAAAGCCACGCATATAAACATTTATTATTATATCAAATCATATAAGATTATATGAAAACTTTTTTAGTCGGGTAGTTGTAAATTTTATTTGTAAATAAATGTTTCTTTCTACTGGACGGCACAAAACAGGCTTTGAGTTCAATGAACGTATTTTTTTGTTTTTTTAATTCAGCGAACATATTTTTTTTTTAATTCACTGAAAGTAATTTTATTTTTTTTAATTCACTGAACGTATTTTTATTTTTTTTATTTCACTGAACCTAATTTTATTTTTTTTAATTCACTGATTGTAATTTTAATTTTTTTTAATTCACTGAACGAAAATGAAATTGAACGAATTCAGTGGTGAATTAATTCAGTAAGGAATTAATTCACTTTTTTCCGTTCGATTTATAAAATTCACCAGTGAATTAATTCATTTGATTTAATAAAAATAACTATAGCAATTGAATTAATTCGTAACAAAATAAATCGAACGAAAACAAATATGAATTAATTCCATTCAATATATGGTGCTTTGCGAATTAATTCATCGTATTTTTAATTCAGAATTGAAAAATTGAATTAAGGAATTAATTCTTCAAAACTCTGGTTTAACTAAAATAATAATAATAAGTTATGAATGGGTGAATATTTAGTTGATCTCTTATTTTTAAGTAAATGAATGTTCTCTTTAGTTTGACTCTAGATCATAAATTAATATCACTTTCTGTTTAAATTATTTTCAAATCAAAGAAAGAAAGACATCAACGAAATTTAACAATGCTATTTTTATCTTTTTGTTATTATTACTCTATTTTGCTTTGAACCTTAATTCTTAAGATATCTCAGCTGATTCTATTCAACTCTGTGTATGTTAACCACAGATTTTTAATAATATAGATTTAAATTTAACGGTTCGTTGTAATTCAAAAATCTGTGGTTAACATACACAGAGTTGAATAGAATCAGCTGAGATATCTTAAGAATTAAGGTTCAAAGCAAAATAGAGTAATAATAACAAAAGGATAAAAATAGCATTGTTAAATTTCGTTGATGTTAGTCTAAGTTGAGTTGTTGATACGAAACTCGATTTTCTTTCAGCGGTCACATAAGTAGACAACATTAAAATATTAGCCCACACAAGACGAAATACACTGATGATGGCTTTGTAGCGAAAGCCGAAAATACGTATTCTGTATTGCTGGTCTTATCGAATTCTTTCAAATATATTTTTATTCTTTGTAATTTACTTGTAAAAATTGTATCATCTTTCTTTGATTTGAAAATAATTTAAACAGAAAGTGATATTAATTTATGATCTAGAGTCAAACTAAAGAGAACATTCATTTACTTAATAATAAGTTATATTACAATGATATGTGTTTGTCAAACGGATTGCAAATACTTATAAACGAACCAACACGTCACAAAAAATATAATACCCAAACATGCATAGATCACTGCATAGTCAAAAACACACGAACTCTCAAGCTTGTGTTAATACCGCAGTAATTAAAACATCCATATTCGATCACTACCGGTGTTGCCGTTTTGGTTATTTTTAACCAAAATTGGTTATTTTTTTTCCAATGTGGAGATGTGAACTTTTTTTCATTTTTGTAACTTTTTTGACAATCAAAAATATAAATTTATTTTCTGTGTTTTTTGATTTATGTTCTGCTTATGCTTGAATACGTATTCTTGAATTTAGAGAATTTCAAGATTATTGCAGTGTAGAGCTTGTTTTTTAAATTGTTAATATAATAAATTATTTTATAAATTTTTAATATAATAACTTAAATAAAGAATTTAAATCGGAAAAATGCGCCTTCCACATGTTTATGGCCAATTGAAATTAAATTTTAAATTAGTTTTTAGCAATTTTACCAAAAGTAATTAGGTACGTTAAAAGTTTAATTTCATTAAAAACGCTTAATTTATTTGATGAAATTAATTGATGTAATTAATTAAATGTAGAAAATATTTTTATTGGCCGTAAAGCTGAACTATGTTTGAATGAAAGTAACTTGTCCAACTTAAAAAAATATGAAATTAAAAAAAATATACATTCTTTTTATATAAAAATTTAAAAAAATCTCAAAATGCTTTGAATTTTCTAGAAAAGATTTAAAACATTTTGCCATAATAACACCAAATCAAGTTTTAAATAATTTAGAAATAACTTTGGAGCCTTTATTGTCATCTTTCTCAAACTTAACAAGTGGTAATAAAGAACAAATTTTAACCCAATGGAAATCATTAAGATTTGCGAACATTACAGAATTAAACAATGACATGGATATAGTTGAATTTTTGGATGAAGAATCCAAATACAAAAATTGGAATGGATAAATAATGTTTTGAATAACTTAATTTATTTTGATCAAAATTCACTGACATTGCCACAAGAACAGAAAAGAAAATTTTCACAACTTATTTTAATAAAAACAAAGTTTGGAAATAACCTTGATTTTAAAAATATTAATAATAATTAGCGTGTTTTTTAATCACCTGGATTTAGAATTTTTCATACAAAAAGTGGATTTATTAAATCCAAAAAAAGTGGATTTATTAAATCCAAAATATGAAACAGCATATTAATTTAATGTCAGAAAAAAATACTAATAAAAATTAAAAGAGAAACAAAAAAATTGAAAAACTAACAAATAAAAGGTTTTTATTAAAATTTTTTTTATGAAATATGTTTAGAAAAAAAAACTACACCTCACCAAATACATATTTTTAATCTTGGACAAGGAGAAATAGCTGAAATAGAAATGGCAATTTTTCACTCTACAGTAAGTAATTTAATTAAATCCAATTAGTGAATATTAAATATTGCAATGGAATTTTTCAATTGTGTAAAAATATAAATTGAAGTGATAAAACTGAAAAGGCAGACTGTTTATCGCTGTTTTATATAAAATATAATTAAAAAATAAAAGTTAAAGTAAAATCCTTCATCATCGAATTCGGTATTAAAACTTAGGGTGAAAGAAGTGTCGGACAGAAAATTCTTTTTAAAATAGGGAGAATCTAACGCCATCTGTTGAGCACTTTTAGAAATACTTTTTGGATTTATTAAATCCAAGTGATTAGAAAAAACGGCTAATATAATGCAGTCAAAAGAATTGTGCAAAAACCAAAATCATTCCCACCATGTGTGGTCTGCCATGTTTTAACCTTATCTAGTGTCTTGACATGCAATAAAATGATAGCAAGCAATTGTTAAAATTATTTCGTCTTAAGTGAAGAGAATCAATTTCAATTTTATTGTAATATCATGATATCGCGGACATGCAAGCGGCTCTTGCAATGATGCCTGCGATCAAATGTCACTTTTCATTTTAATTTCGTAATAAAAAAATAACAGAAAATTTAGTACACAAGAATGGGAATGAGTTTAATTATTTATTATTTGTAGATAAAGATTAATGTTTGATAAAATTTTGTGTTTTTCGAAAAAAAATCTATGATATTTTTTAGCCATGAAATGGTCAAGTGTTCTACACCACTTTGCAATTGATATCATTTTGACGTTTCTCTGCAATGGTTTTGACATTTCATATCATATAATTTATTGCATTTGAAGACACCGGGTCATAGAATATGATGAATTTGACCTCAAACTAATTTGTTGATCTCTATTTCAAATGAAATTTAATTTAAGTTTTTAAGTTATTAACGGTAGGTCTCATACTGAAGGTTGTAGAGTTAACGAATAGTTAACCCAGAAATTTTTTGTTGTTTCGTATACAATTTTTTGACATTTTTTTTTATTTAATGTTAAAGTTAAACCTACAGTATGAGACCCACCGTAGTAAGTATTTAATATGTAAAAGAATTTTATTTTTTGTTTTTTGTTAACTCTAAAATACAAATTTTGTTAATAATTAAATTCAAATAAAAAATATTTATTTTAATATATTTAAATAAAAACTAAAAAACTTTTTAAATTTTGGTTATTTTTTTTTCTCATTTGGTAACATTTTTTTAATATTTTGGTTACAAAAAATTTTTGTTTGTGGCAACACTGATCACTACTCTATTTTTTGTTGCATCGAATATGTTGCATCAAATACTAATAAACCACCAGAGATCGCCAAACCGTGTTAGTGAGCCGACATTTATAAACACATATAAGGTTAATAAAATGATTAATGAAACTAATTGGAACAATATAATAAATAACAACGATATAATAAATAATCTATATAACAAAATAAATGAAAAATTTAATAAGATTTACGAAAAATCAAAAATGATTAAAAAACAAATTAAAAAACGATCCACAAATCCATGGATCACTGATGAGTTAGTGAAATGCTGCGAATATCGGGATAAACTTTTTAAAAAGTGGAAAAATAATAAACAAAATCAAATTTATGAACAAAACTACAAAAAATATAGAAATGAATTAAATAAAAAGATGTTATACTCAAAAAATAATTATTGCCGGCAAAAATTTGTAGAAAACCGAAATAATCCGCAAGTGACTTGGCAACTAATTAATGAGATAAATGTTAAGACTGTTAAAAATATCAATGAAAGAATTTTAAGAAATTTTAAAGATCAAAATTTTGAAAGTACGTCACAAAACTGCATTAATTTTTAATGATAATGTAATAAAAAATATATAATAATATACTCCTGTAACGTTGAAACTATTAACATAAACCAGGAAACAACTTTACCAAATTCAATATAGTATATTGAATATGCAACTGTACAAGAAATATATAATATATTAAGTAAACTAAACGCGAGAAAAAGTCTAGGTTATGATGGGATTAGACCCAAAGATTTAAGAAATAATGTAACCATTTTCACACCAATAATATCTTCTTTAGTAAACCAAACCAACGGCAAAGATTTCGGCCAAGTTGAAGTTAAACCTGAAATGATTGGTCATTACTTGGGAGAATTCGTTTTGACCTACAAACCCGTTAAGCACGGTCGTCCCGGTATTGGTGCCACCCACAGCTCCAGATTTATTCCATTGAAGTAGATTGTTTACTTTTATTGGATTTTGTCAACACCTCATTCGTCTCTATTTTATAGTATGTTGTATTTATGTGGTTAACAAATGCATATTGTATTTTTTATAAGTGGTTTGCAGTTTCTTAATTAAAAAAATGAAGAAATAAAAGAACTCAAAGCTTTAACATAAGAGATAAAGTATTTGCTCGTCAGCTATACCAACAACATTAAAAACATCCATAATAAGGCCGATATACAAAAGCGGAGAGAAAGACAATTTAGGCCCATATCCATATTACCGGTTATAGAAAAGGTGTCAGAGGAAATAACAGTGAAAATACTAAACGATTTTTTACAATAATCAATAGGTTTCCAAAAAAATAAAAATATTAACCAGCTATTATGTAGATTTGCTAATACCAGTAGTGGGAGATTGGGAACACAATTTGGTTTAATTGCTTTTCGATGCGAAGTAAATGTGGTTTTATTGCTTTTCGATGAGAAGTAAATGTGGTTTAATTGCTTTTCGATGGGAACTCAATTTGGTTAATTGCTTATTGAGTGCCCATAGTGTAAAATGGTAATTGGGAACTAAATGTGGTTTTATTGTTTTTCCATGTGCCTTAAATTTTTTTAATCATTTTCCACTATGGGATTTAAATTCTGTTAATTGCTTATTGCATATTGTGTGCCCATAGTGTAAAATGATTGGTGCCTAAAAATCGGTTATGTCTTCCCATAGTGTAAATAGGTGGTAATTAAAAAATCGATTATGTGTTCCAGTAGTGTGAAATGATTGGTGAAAAATCAATTGTGTGGTGGTGGAGGATCGTTTTGAATTCTACAGTTTGTTTTGTGGGTTGTAAATGTAGTAGTGTGAAATGATGTGAGCCACTTAAGAAAAAATTGTCCGTTGTGTGTTTTGATTTAAGGAAAAAAATAAAAAATGTAATATTAAAATGAAAAATCAATTGTGTGGTGGTGGTGGAGGAACGTTTTGAATTCTACAGTTTGTTTTGTTTGTTTCTGCCTCTTCTAAATATTCTATATTATTTTGTTTTGGATTTTTGGGGTTGTAAAATCTCGTATTGTGAAATGATGTGAGCCACTTAAGAAACAATTGTCCGTTGTGTGTTTTGATTTAAGGAGAAAATAAAAAAATGTAATATTAAAAATGCAGATATAGGTCAGGCAAGTGTTTTGTTTAGTTCTGCCTCTTACTTGTCCGTTATGTGTTTTGATTTAAGGCAAAAATAAAAAAATGTATACTAAAAATAAATTTCATATATTTGATTTTATTAGAATTTTAATTTATATAATAATTCATAAATAAAAACATCATTAAATCTTTGTTCATAAATTAAAATTATTAAAAATTTACATGTTTATAGTACATATTTATAAGATCGTAAACACTATTTTTTCTAAATTTATAGATGACGCAATTACAAGTATCAGGCCCTTCAGTACACCCATCATCAGACCATGGACAATCTTCAAAATGCTCTCCATGTGCTGAAAAAACAATCTCTTTATTCTCATATGAGTCGAGATAAGCAGCATTCTGTAAAAGAAAGTTTAAATTTTCTAGAGACATAAACTCCTTATATTTATTAAGGAATTCTATAATATTTTCTCGCATTGACATCTTAATCGTCTGAGTATTTCTTTATTTCTGAATCCATTAGTTTTAAATACAGCAACAATAAATTGTTGTTTTCATAATACTGTGAAATAGAGAGTCAGCACTCAATCCGTCCATATAAGTTATTTGCATCTAAATAAGTGCTTTTTTCGTATTGGTCCGTTGAATTTATTCTACTCTCTGGGGGAATTCTAAAGAAGTTAATTTAAAATTTAATTCATCTTAAGGTTTCATTCTAAAAACAAAAGTCGTCGAAGAAGAAACCGCCACCATGAGCGCTGTATCAAAATCATTGTTAAACAAATTTGATGACCTCAACAACAAGCCTATTCTCCATACAAAAGATATGGAGGATCTTAAATTATATAATATTTTGAAAGCTATTAAAATGCAAACAAAATATGGAGAAAGTATTCAGATTGAGGTGGAAAACTATGTCATCTTTCTGCCAAAAAGATTTAATGCTATAACAGAGGAAGAGGTAAAGGAGTTTTCATCGGGCAAATACTGCATCAAAAAAGTACCTGCAGTAGGTGACCAACCCTTCCGATTAGTGTTGGAGGTTTTTGATCTTAATGAATTTATTATTCCCAAAATTGGGGAATATCCGCACTGGAATTGAAATTGTTAAAATGTATAAACTATTGCATTAAATAAATCGAAAAAATAAATAAAATATATTAAAATATAAATAATAATTGTTTTTATTTATCATTAATTTCATACAAAAATTTTAGGCATAAGTGACCACAATTAAATGAATTATATTTTTGATGTTGTCTATAATTTAATCTATATTAGAGCCTAAATATAAAAGTCAATGGTGTGGGGCATAGTGTGAAATGATGTGAGGCACTTAAGAAAGAATTGTCCGTTATGTGTTTTGATTTAGGGAAAAAGTTTTTTTAGAATTTTAATTTATGTAATGACCTCTAAATAAAAAAAAACATAAATAATACTTTATGTGTGGTAGATGTGTTGTTCAGAGGATCGTTTTGAATTCTACAGTTTGTTTTGTTTAGTTTTGCCTCTTGTAATTATTCTATATTATTTTGTTTTGTATTGTATGGTCAAAAATCAATTGTGTGGGGCATAGTGTGAAATGATGTGAGCCACTTTAGAAAGAATTGTCCGTTATATGTTTTGATTTAAGGAAAAAGTTTTTTAGAATTTTAATTTATGACCCTTAAATAAAAAAAAAACATCATAAATAATACTATATGTGTGGTATATGTGTTGTTCAGAGGATCGTTTTGAATACTACAAATGTTATATTTTTTAAAAATGTAGAAATAGGTCATGCAAGTGTTTTGTTTAGTTTTGCCTCTTGTAATTATTCTATATTTATTTTGTTTTGGATTGACCTTTTGACAACCGAACTTGAACCGCTGCAGATTTTCTAACGAAACTTTTTGATTAACTGATCATACTTTTGGTTTCATTTAGAAAATTAAGTTCAGTATCTTATACTACATCGTATAGAGTACTACTAAAATTTTTAGCAAGTCGTTGTGAAAAATAATTTATATACTTAAATATTTTAAATTTCTTATAAAACTCAATTCTAAAAAAAAAAAAAAAAAAAAAAAACAATTTTTAAAAATCAACTGTGAAAAAGACTAAATAAATTTAAAATTTATTAAAAAAATCAACTGTGAAAAAGACTCAATAAATTTTTAATTTATTACAAAAAGATTAAATAAAATTAAAAAAAGAAATATAAAATTATTTAATTAATAAAAAATTTTATTTAAATTCTAAAAATAAATAAGTCAAAATGTTCTCCTGTTTAATATGCCAAACTGCTTTCAACAGCAAACGTAATATGCTTCAACATAAGAAGAAACATTGTGTTGAATGTGGAAAGTTTTTCCTTAACCGTTCCTCGATGAAGGAGCATGAAAGGACTCATGCAACATCTTCAATCAAATTTTGTGTTCCTTGCAATGTAGCGGTTGCCAGCATAAACTATGCACAACACATGCGTACACTTCAACATCGCAATAATTGTGGGATAAGGACAATTAACCCTCGACTCACTGTAAGAAGCAGTGATTATAATGAAAGGTTAGCAGTTTATGTGTTAGAAAATGAGAAGGAGGAAATTATTATGCCGGAGGAATTTTTTAAAAAAGAGGAACTAATTTTGATTGAATTGCTTAAGGATTGCCAAGTTAAACACATAACATACCAGTTTAATATGGAGCTTGTATGTGATTATGTGAAAATAACTGAGCATGAAGTGTAAGGAGCTACAATAGCTCACATAACAAAAATGATAATGGTCACTCTAAGCGATGACTTGAAAGGTACCTATAATATGCAAACTAATGAAATCCGGAACAAAATGTCTGAGTTCCAAGAAAGAGATAGTGGGTGGTCTCTAATAAATATAAAATGTTTAAATATTAATGTGAATGAAGCAAACATTATAAGAAGATCACAATATATTAAACTTCCAAAGGAATTAAGAATAAAAAAAGCATTTACGAATATCCATAATGAAGATGTTTATTGTTTCGAATGGAGTCTTATTGCTGCATTGTATTGTGCAAGAGGATTGTCTCATGATGAAGAAACACAATGTTCATCATACAACATAAACTGTAGTATAGCCGAAGACAAAATAATAGTGAACAACATCGAATTAAATTTTGTCAACCTCACGTTTCCACTACCTCTAAAGAACTTGAGAGATTTTGAAAGACAAAATGAAGATATCAGTGTCAACGTCTTTGGATACGAAGAGAAAAGGATAGTCGGACCCTATTATCTCACGAAGGAGGAGAAGCGAAATCACATAAATCTTCTTCTTCTCATAGAGGAAGATAAATCACATTATGTGTTAATAAAAGATATTTCAAGGCTAGTAGCAAAACTTTAAAAATTTATTTTTTTAATATTGATTAAAATGTATCTCGATTTTTTTTTTAATTTTTGTTATTTACTCTTTTTATTTATTTACAGATTTATTCGTAGCAGTTTGACAGGACATCACGGAAAAATATTTATATGTAATTTCTTTGTAAGTGAGGCATGCATATTAGAACGTAAACAAAATTGCAACAAAATTTGCACAAGAATGCCAGATGAAAGTGATGCTACCATAAAGTATTCGAATGTTCATAAGGAACTGGATTTACCATTCACGTTGTATGCTGATTTTGAATCGATATTAAGTAGTATAAATGAAGAGGATAGTGTTAAAACTAGGAAAATACAACAGCACATTCCATGTGCATTTAGTTATTTTATAAAATTTAGATAAGTTTAAAATTTCTGTTGGTGAAGATGCACCCACAGTTTATGTCAAAGATTTAGTTGAAGATTTAAAAAACATTTATAAGAATTATATTTATAAAGAAGTTGAAATTAATATGACGGCAGAAGATATGAATTTTCATAATTCTTCTAATATGTGTCATATTTGTGAAGAGGAGATTTATTTCTCAAAAGTGAAAGACCACTGTCATTTCACTGGCAAGTATAGAGGAGCTGCACACAATGATTGTAATTTAAAATATAGGAAACCCAAGTTTATTCCAGTATTTTCCCACAATTTTTCATCATATGTTCTTTAAATATCTTAATAATATTCCAAATAGTGATATAAATGTTCTTCCTCTCAACAAGGAATTATACATAGCTTTGTCTGTGCATCTACCATTTCTTGAAAATTCTACTAAAAAAAAATTCGAAATAAGATTTCTTGATTCATTCAGATTTATGGCTTCCTTGAGGATTTATATATTGTCCGCAAAAATTTCGCTGATGAAAATCATTTTAATTTAATAAGAAGAAAGGGTGTTTTTCCATACTCTTATATAGATTCATTGGATAGATTCAATGAGACTGAACTCCCCAGTCGAGATAAATTTTTTAATATTTTAAATGATGCCGAATGTTCCGAAGAAGATTATGAACACGCGAAAAATGTTTGGAATGAGTTTAGATGTGAGAACCTGTTGGATTATGTAAAATTATATTTGAAAACAGATGTGCTGTTGTTGGCAGACATATTTGAAAACTTTAGGAAAATTTGTAAATCTATATATAAATTAGATCCAGCTTATTATTATACAGCCCCCGGTCTTTCATGGGACGCCATGCTTAAAACGACAAAGAAAGAATTAGAATTATTCACAGATAAAGATATGTATCTTTTTATATAAAAAGGAATAAGGGGGGGGGGGTCTCGTACAATGTTCCCAGAGACATACCAAAGCCAATAATAAGTATATAGATGATTATGATAGTAGTAAACTATCTGAATATTTAGCTTATTTAGATGCAAATAACTTATATGGATGGGCAATGTCTCAGTATCTTCCAACTGGAAAATTTGAGTGGCTTGACGAGAACTCCTTAAACGAATTTGATCCAAATAAAATATCCGATACTTCTCCTATCGGTTACATTTTAGAGGTTGATTTAACATATCCTCACTCTCTTCATAAACTTCATAATGATCTGCCTTTTGCTCCGGAAAGCAAAGTAGATGGAGAGTCCAAATATAAAAAACTTATTGCAGACTTGACTAATAAAAGTAATTATCAGATTCATTATCGAAACCTTAAGCAATGTCTTGCAAATGGTTTAATTTGTACAAAATACCATAGGGGGGGTAAAATTTAATCAGTCTCCATGGCTTCAGAAATATATAAACTTAAATACAGACCATAGAGCAAAAGCACAAAATACATTTGAATAAGATTTTTTTTCAAACTTCTGAATAACGCTGTCTATGGGAAAACCATGGAAAATGTTGAGAAGAGGGTAGATGTTAAAATCGCTAAAAATTGGGAGAGTGAAAATAGAAATCGTCGAGGGGGAAGATATTTTGTTTCTCGCCCAAATTTTAAAAGCATTGCCAAGTTTTGTGATGACTTGTTTGCAGTTCAGATGGGGAGAGTTAATGTATTATATGACAAACCCATATACATAGGTTTTACCGTGCTTGAACTATCTAAATGGAAAATGTATGATTTCCATTATAGGATAATGAAGGCAAAATATGGGGAAAATATTATCCTCAATTATATGGACACAGATTCATTTATTTATTCAATCAAAACGGAAGATTTTTACAAGGATATACTTAATGATTTTTTGTCTGAATTTGATACCTCAGATCAGTGTTGCCAATTTAGCATATTTAATGCTAGATTTAGCATTTTTTTAATTCATTTAGCATGAAAAAAATGTATCTAGCATATGGCATTTTTTTCAGCATTTTTCCAACAAAATTTAGCATATTTTTAGCATTTTTTACAGTTTTTTACAGTTTTATTTTCTGTTTTTTTTTTTAGAATATTCTACATTAATTTGAATTTAAATGTAATATGAAAAAGAAATATTTTTTTTTACTTTTAGAGTAAGTACTAGGAACTATTTTTATACGTACACATTAATTACACTGTGCAGTTGCAAATTTTAACAATCTGGAAACCCTACTGGTAAAGCTAATTCGAGTACGCTGTATTCAATGGTGATAGCAGTTTTTAAAAGTTAGCTCTCGTGCTCTCGTATTCGCGATATTCGCAATTAAAAATTTTGATGGGTACCAAAAAAATTTTATTTTTATATTTCTGGGATCATTTTTAATTATAAATTTATCAAATTTTATTAAATATGTAAAACATTAAGGAAGCTATCATTTTTTTGCGAAATTTTTTTTATAAATTTTTTTCGCAAAAATTTTGCAAAAACATTTTTTTCTGCAAATAGAAAGTATGTGTTATGTTATTTTGTGTATATTCAATAGGGTTTAGAAAAATATTTAATAGAGTTAAAAAAAAATTTCTTTCGAAAAAAAACAAAAATCGCGAAAAAAATGTTTCTGGGGGAAAAAATAGCGAAAACTTGTATTTAACAGGGTTGGATTGATTGAAATTCAAAAATGATCCCAAAAGTATAAAAATATTGCTTTATGGTACTTTAATATTAAAATTTTTAATCGGCATGCCCGGCTTTAACTTTTTACTCGTTTTACTTTTTGTTGTTATGGTGAAGGAGTGATTTTGCACAAAAATACTTCAATTTTTGGTAAAAAAAGAAATAATAATAAAAATTTAAAGAATAGAGTTTAAAATAGAATTAATAGAATTGCAAAATGTTGATAAGGTTCGTTTTTAATTTTTGCAATTTTTATTGATGTTTTTTTAGGTTTGGGTCATAGAGGGTAATCTGGATAGCGTTTGTGATAAATTCCTATCTTTTAAGAATTTCAGTGAATTTTGATTTTTTTACACCTGTACATTTTTCTTTAATCATACCAAAAATTTTACAACGTCAAGCAACACTACAAAAAGTATTAACCCTGATCGCGAAAATAAATTTTTTAAAGAATTTCATGCAGGTAAGCCCAGAGATGCAGAAATTTGAAAACGGTAAACAGAGCGTGCAATAAAAACCATTAAATTAATTTGGAGTATATAAATTAAGGCTGAATGGGAAATTCATATTACACGCCAAAGTATTCCACATTACCACCTATTTTAGAAATAAAACATTTTGAGGTACTTTTGTTTATCCGCCTTTAACTTTATGAGATAACATATTTTCAGTGACACAGTTGCAAAGAGGATATAAAGGAGAGAGTTTTCTTCCCAAGAAATTATGTTAACTCGTGCTCAATTATTTGTATGGATGCTCTGGCCTGTTAATTTCAGTGAAGAATGAGAAAAACAAAAGAAAAGTGAAAAAGTTAATATTTTGTTTTTTTGCGATTACTGTTAAAAACACTAACAAAAACAACTTTAATAAGGTAATAAATAATAATTAATTTAACTTTTGTTTTTTTTTTTGTTGTAAAAACGATTTTATTATTTTTTTGTTTTCCCGAATTCCTTCATTTTATCTCATTCGCTGTTAATTTTCTTCATATTCTTTCTGTTATTCCTCTGTTTCTTGCTTGAAAATATAAAAGCAGCTGATGGAAACCCCCTGACAGTTGGGAAATCAAATAATAAATTTATTTTAAAGGATTTTTGAACTTTTTTACAAGAATTAACTTTTGAGTTGTTTTTAATTTTTCTTTTATATAAACCCAAGTAAAAAAAATGATATGGAGCCATATGAAGTTATATTTAATTATATATAATCTTTTATGTAATTAGATATAATTATATCCGAAAAATGAGAACGTCTTATTGTATCATATTGTATCGAATTGTATACAATTGTATACAATTTGGTACAATTTGATACAATTTTATGCAATTCGATACAATTGTATCCGAATTTTGTCCTTATCCAATTACATCAAATTATATATTTTTGTATAAAATTATATAAAATGTTATAAAAGTGGGCATAGTTTGATACAATTATATCTAAATATTAACCTTATACTTTTTATCATATTATATAGGACCATATCTAACAATATACATACAAAAATTATTTTTTTAAATAAAAAAAAATTTTCAATTACTTGTAATTGTAATGTTTTTTTTTGAATTGCAATTACAAATAATATGTAATTATAGATGAGTTTTTTTTCAATTACAATTACATGTAATTGTGTAATTGCATGTGTAATTAATTACAAAATGTAATGATTAACCCTATGCCTGCTGGAGATCTTATAATTTCGATAAATCTTCCATTTACTTTTATCCAGATTTATCATGACAGTGCAATAAACATGAAAAAAAATTACTTTTAATTTAGTAATTTTAAAATAAAGTTAACAACACTGAAATTTTAAAGTTAATAGGATTAATTAATAGGATATACAACCAAGATATAAGAAATCAGTCAAGTGTACGTTATAGTATATAGAATTTCGTATTAAAGCTTCAGTGTTGTTAATGTTATGGGTGCGGCGCGTAAGCCATTTTTGACTCATGCTCAAAAAAAACAAATTACTCACGCACGAGCATTTCATTTCTTACTCAGCACACATGAGTATATTAAAAACTTACAATCAGAAAATTCTCACGCAAAACAGTAAAAATTACTAAAAACATATGATGCAAAAAATAAACTCACACACGAATCAATCACGGGTTATTCTTACTCACGCTCACGCACGAATCACTTAAGTATAGTAATTATTACTCACGATCACGTGTGAATAACGTGACTCACGAACATTTCGTGTCACGCGCCAATCCCTAGTAATTACTAAATCTAAAACTAGTTCAAAATCATTGATAACATGGAACCAAATATAATACAATACGGTTTTATATGGACCTTATATATTTTTATATAAAATCACTTTGAAAAAATTGCCTATGTGGGATGATATATGTCTAAGTTATATATGGGTTCATATTCGTCAATATATAATCATAACTAACACAAATTATAAAATATTTCTTATTTGGATGCACATAGTTTTATATTATTATGTATAGTGTCATACTAAATTATATATAAACGTACATGTAATTCTATCTTTTATATGTTACTTTATGTACTTATATATAGCAAATACATATATATGTAGGCAAATATGTAATAATATAAAATCACATATGTCTCCATATTAAAACCTTTGAGGAAAAAATATCTAACATATGACTATATAAAAGTATATCTGCTTGAATTTAAAAGCATATGTGGCCATATGTAACTATAAGTTACTATATGCAATTATATAAAATAATATATGATTATATCAAAACTTTTTTACTCGGGAATTTAGTTAATAAAATGAACTAAATTCATAATTAGAGATGACTTATTTTCAGTCTAATTTTAAAAAGTCACTAAAATAGTATTTCTTTAAACAAATTGAAACATATTTTTATAAAATTTTTTTGGCATATTTTTTCTAGCATATTTTTTTAGTTTTTAGCATTTTTTAGCATTTTTATGCAAAAAATCTAGCATTTTTTCCTAAATAAGTTTTGGCAACACTGCCTCAGATTATCGCGTTGATAATCCTTATGGTATACCATTATTGAATAAAAAAGTTTTGGGTAAAATGAAATATGAGAATAATGGTATAATTATGACTGAATTTGTCGGTCTCAGATCGAAAATGTATTCCATTAAAACTATTGACAATAAAGAAATTAAAAAATCAAAGGGGGTTAAAAAGTCAGCATTAAACAAATATTGATTATAAAACTGCTTTATTTGAACGTAAAATTTTTTCCGATAATATGTGTTTGTTTTTATCAAAATTACATAATGTTTTCACAATAAATGTCTATAAAATTGTTTTAAGTTATCAAGACGAAAAACGAATAATTATGAGCAATCAGGTTAACACAGTTATATAAATAAAAGGATAATAAAACCCCCGATAATAACTGTCTAAAATGTCTAAATCATAATTTTAGTTTTGATGAGGATGGTGATAATACTATTATGCAAGTAAATATTGATTTACTACAATTCCAGAATCATTCTAACGATCTAATATTTGATAGTATCGATTATTAGGAAATAAAACACTTTTTTTTTAATATATTTAATTTTAATAATTAAGATTTTATTTAATTTATTTTTTATATTTAGTTAATTTTCGATAATAATATGTATTAAATATAAATAAAGACTTTTGAAAACAAATAAATATTTTTTTTTGAGAAATAAAGCATCTGTAATTTGTTTTTTATTCAAATGGTTCACTTCTTTTGAAGTTTAAAAAATTTTTGAAGTAAAAGAGCATTTTTCAGAGCACAAGTTCCATGATTGTGAGAACTGCAATGGATGCAATCGGGATATTTTTCATCGAGTTGTTTCAAATTACAGCAATTGATATTTTCTATATTGAATACATTTTTCTGCAACATATCCTCCAGCCATTTTTTCTTTTCCAAACCCTTTACAAAAATGCATGCATTCTTTGTAGTTGCTTTGAGAAATTTACAAACAGACTTTAATGATACGGATCCATCTTCCCACTGTAGATGATGATGGTTTTTTGTTAACCAATGGACTTGTCTTTGGTTCGCTGCTGACAAATGAATGGGTGGTTTAACGATGAAATTTATATACTCCTTAGCGTCGAACACCAATGCAATTTCCTTTACAATAAAACTATTTGAATCTCCTCTAAAGCCTTGAAGATCAATAAAAACCACTTTTGACATTTCTATTGCTTAAACAATTTTATGAACCTGCCCTGTCAGAGGAGTATATTCAATTAAACGATCATGAATAAGGATGCAGTAAGCTGATGAGTTTGGTGGAATATTAGTGCCTGACTCAATCTCAATTTTTATATCTATCGGACCCCCTGCGACCGACTCGTTTTGGTGGCTTACATCGATAACGGTAATAGGAGCTTTATTTTTGAATTCTTGGCAAGTGAGTAGAGGTTGAGGTTCTCTTATATAGTAGCTTTGCTGAAATCTGACATACATATCATATAGGATGGCGAAGCGTTCTTGATCAAATTTAATATTAAGATCATCATGAGGATATGAATCCGAGTTTAAGTGAACTTTGAGATTGGTTAAATCACAATTAAAGAATTTATTGTCATGCAGAAAGTCTATCAAGACAAAACGGGGTCGTTCTCTATTTGAAGACAATTTAACATTCCAAATGTGATTAGTTCCTGTTGTTAACTGTGGATTATAATGGCAGTCCCAACTGCGGAATGCTATTGGTAAATTTACCCCCTTTTATATGATTTTAATCATATTTATTTTACTCGAGGCGGAAAGGTGTACATGTTGTATCCTCCATGAAATATTCTTAATAGTAATTTTTGGTTTTTCAGTAGATGCAGTTGAGTATACCAGCTGATCATCACTTTTGCTACGTAGTAGAATCAATTCATGTTTACAATTCAAAATAATTTTATTAAAGTCTTCAGCAAATCCCAATAATACTTTGCGCATAGTGGTGCGCATAGTTCGGAGACATAGCCAAAAATGTGCCGAAACTATGCTCTATATGAGTCAGAAATGTCTTCATACTATGCGCTAGACCTAGGAAAAGTTTGAGGACAGTCCCCAAACTAACTGAATGTCTCCATACTAAACACTTGATCGAAAAACTGTCCCCGTACCATGCGGTATGCATACATATATATACAGTTGTGGCCAAGCATTTAAGTCATTTCAAGTTTTCTTCTATTTTTATTGTTGTTGCCTTTATTTTTAAAGATCAAAATAGTATCTAAATTCGCCACGAAAGGCACGGAGATGGTTTAGAAAATTGTACAGAATTTTAACGTAATGTTTGTTTTTTCATTTTGTCACTTGTTTTAAGTGGGCGTGGCTTTTAACGAAAAATTAGTGATATCAACCTTTAATCAAATTACATAGTAAAATTTAGGCAGTACTGATCGGTTCTGTACATACTGTATATTTTTGGAAATCGTATACAATTTTCTTAAGTCTTGCATTATCTTTATCTACAAACAGTCACCAGACTTAAAATTGCAGCACTTTAAACATGCCCAAATTTTTATTTGTTTTTAACGATTTTTAATATCGTTAACAGCACTAACATTTTAAAGTGAATAGTTTTATGCTTTTCTTACCACAATATAGTAAATCAGTCAAGATTTTTTTTACGTTATAGTAAAAAGCATTTCCTGTTAAAATTTCAGTGTTGTTAACTTTCTTTTAAAATCGCTAAAAACAAAGAAAAATTTGGTCATGTTTAAAGTGCTGCAATTTTAAGTCTGGTGACTATTTGTAGATAAAGATAATGCAAGACTTAAGAAAATTTTATACGATTTCCAAAAATATACAGTATGTACAGAACCGATCAGTACTGCCTAAATTTTACTATGTAATTTGATAAGAGGTTTATATCGCTAATTTTTCGTTAAAAGCCACGCCCACTTAAAACAAGTGAAAACATGAAAAAATTAACATTACGCTAAAATTCTGTACAATTTTCTGAACCATCTCCTTGCCTCTCGTGGCGAATTTAGACACTATTTTGATCATTAAAAATAAAGGCAACAACAATAAAAATAGAACAAAACTTGAATTGACTTAAATGCTTGGCCACAACTGTATATATATATATATATATATATATATATATATATATATGTATATCCGTGTAGTATATTTAATAATATAAAAGTAAAAATAAAAAATATACATCCTTTTAAAACCCAACCTTTTTGTTTTGTTTACTACATTAACCAATCGGAAAGCAAAATGTCAATAACACTAACATTGAGTGGAAATTCCTCAAATTTATCAGCAAACTATTTTCCTCCAATAAATTTAAATGATGATTATGAGTGTGCTCTCATAGATTTCCACTCCTACAACAGCATACCAAATGTGGACATAAACAATAATTTATTTCACAAAATTATTACAATACCTATTGGATCATATGAGCTGAACGATATTGTTGATTTTATAAAGGAGGAATATGAGAGAGATGGATTGGGGGAGAAGAAAATTTTTATAGAAGCTAATAATAATGCAATGCAAGTCAAAGTATAAAGTACGGAAGATTCGATATACTTTAACAAGAACAATTCGATAGGGCAATTGTTTGGCTTCAATAAAAAAGTCCTCTCTCCCTCTGTAAATAATTTTTCAGATCTACCAGTTAATATTTTTAAGGTCAATCTCTTGCGAATAGAATGTAATATTGTAGTAAATACCTATATAAACAATTCTCATGCACATACCTTACACGAGTTTGCAATAAATGTCCCACCTGGCTATAAAATCGATGAAATACCTAGAAATCTCATTTACTTGCCAGTGAACTCTAAAGAAGTAAGTTCACTAAGACTACAGATAGTTGATCAACACGGCGATTTTATTAATTTTCGAAGAGAAGAAATAACTATTCGATTACATTTAAGGCCCAGAAAATAATGATAATTTACAGCAAAGAAATTGTAACAAATAACATTCCATATACCACATCATTACCACCAAAATACATATTGCCACCAGTTACACCGCCAACACCATCGTCATTGTTACCGTCACATTTAGCCAGCAAATTGACTGAATCAAATATAAATTTTCTCAAATCATTGAATTTCCAATTAAAAAAACAACAACAACGTCATCAACAATGAGTTCCTTAATTAATGTTTTGGGTGTACCCTTATCGGATGACAATATTATAAAAAAAAGATTATCACACATACACTCCGTACTTGCAATCATTTAACAATAACGATGAAATAAGAATCTCAATACAAAATCAGGATTTATATGTTTTGCCAAGTGAAAGTTTTATTTACATTGAAGGTTCCGTTGAAGATAGTAGCGATAGTAAAAAATTAGTACCATTTTCTACTAATTTCAGATTGAAAAACAATTTTGTTGCTCATCTATTTGATGAAATTCGTTATGAGCTCAATGGTGTTGAAATTGATCGTACTAGACACCTAGCTGTTTCAAGCACTATCAAAAATGATGTTTCATTGATGGCAATGGACGGTGCTGTCATGGAAAATGCTGGTTGGAATAAAGTAGATGATCTAAATGTGCTAAATGGACACTTTAACTTTTACGTACCATTAAAAGTATTATTGGGATTTGCTGAAGACTTTAATAAAATTATTTTGAATTGTAAACATGAATTGATTCTACTACGTAGCAAAAGTGATGATCAGCTGGTATACTCAACTGCATCTATTGAAAAACCAAAAATTACTATTAAGAATATTTCATGGAGGATACAACATGTACACCTTTCCGACTCGAGTAAAATAAATATGATTAAAATCATATAAAAGGGGGTAAATTTACCAATAGCATTCCGCAGTTGGGACTGCCATTATAATCCACAGTTAACAACAGGAACTAATCACATTTGGAATGTTAAATTGTCTTCAAATAGAGAACGACCCCGTTTTGTCTTGATAGCCTTTCTGCATGACAATAAATTCGTTAATTGTGATTTAACCAACCTCAAAGTTCACTTAAACTCGGATTCATATCCTTATGATGATCTTAATATTAAATTTGATCAAGAACGCTTCGCCATCCTATATGATATGTATGTCAGATTTCAGCAAAGCTACTATATAAGAGAACCTCAACCTCTACTCACTTGCCAAAATCTCAAAAATAAAGCTCCTATTACCGTTATCGATGTAAGCCACCAAAACGAGTCGGTCGCAGGGGGTCCGATAGATATAAAATTTGAGATTGAGTCAGGCACTAATATTCCACCAAACTCATCAGCTTACTGCATCCTTAATCATGATCGTTTAATTGAATATACTCCTCTGACAGGGCAGGTTCATAAAATTGTTTAAGCAATAGAAATGTCAAAAGTGGTTTTTATTGATCTTCAAGGCTTTAGAGGAGATTCAAATAGTTTTATTGTAAAGGAAATTGCATTGGTGTTCGACGCTAAGGAGTATATAAATTTCATCGTTAAACCACCCTTCGATTACATTCATTTGTCAGCAGCGAACCAAAGACAAGTCCATTGGTTAACAAAAAACCATCATCATCTACAGTGGGAAGATGGATCCGTATCATTCAAGTCTGTTTGTAAATTTCTCAAAGCAACTACAAAGAATGCATGCATTTTTGTAAAGGGTTTGGAAAAGAAAAAATGGCTGGAGGATATGTTGCAGAAAAATGTATTCAATATAGAAAATATCAATTGCTGTAATTTGAAACAACTCGATGAAAAATATCCCGATTGCATCCGTTGCAGTTCTGACAATCATGGAACTTGTGCTCTGAAAAATGCTCTTTTACTTCAAAAATTTTTTAAACTTCAAAAGAAGTGAATTTACCCCAATTTACCATTTGAATAAAAAACAAATTACAGATGCTTTATTTCTCAAAAAAAAATATTTATTTGTTTTCAAAAATCTTTATTTATATTTAATACATATTATTATCGAAAATTAACTAAATATAAAAAATAAATTAAATAAAATCTTAATTATTAAAATTAAATATATTAAAAAAAAAGTGTTTTATTTCCTAATAATCGATACTATCAAATATTAGATCGTTAGAATGATTCTGGAATTGTAGTAAATCAATATTTACTTGCATAATAGTATTATCACCATACTCATCAAAACTAAAATTATGATTTAGACATTTTAGATAGTTATTATCGGGGGTTTTATTATCCTCATCATATTCACAATGACCCCTAGCAACTGTATTAACCTGATTGCTCATAATTATTCGTTTTTCGTTTTGATAACTTAAAACAATTTTCTAGACATTTATTGTGAAAACATTATGTAATTTTGATAAAAACAAACACATATTATCGGAAAAAATTTTACGTTCAAATAAAGCAGTTTTATAATCAAACGTGCAATATTTGTTTAAAGCTGACTTTTTAACCCCCTTTGATTTTTTAATTTCTTTATTGTCAATAGTCAATAGACCGACAAATTCAGTCATAATTATACCATTATTCTCATCCTTCATTTTACCCAAAAAATATCTCTATAATTATATTTGATGACGTTGCATGTGAAAATCAAAATACTATACGTGCATACTTTTGTATGGGTCGTCATAAAAATGTGGATTCATTTTATTTATGTCAAACTTATACCCGAATTCCTAAACATTTGATACGAGATAATGCCAATATGATTATAATGTTTAAGCAGGATGAAATGAATATGAAGCATGTATATAGTGACCATGTTGGAACGGATATGACCCATGGGCAATTTTCTAAAATATGTCGAGAATGTTGGAAAGAAAAATATGGATTTTTAACAATAAGTAAAGATGATGAATTAAATGCTGACCGCTATAGAAAGTCATTTAATATTTTTATTGAAATATAAGTTGGCTGCAATAATAAGATGACATTAGTAACGCTTCAAATCTTGAATCGGATGGATTATCAAGTCAAAAAGTTTAAAATTTATTACATCCTTTTATAAATTAAACTGATACTGAATAAACTTAATCTGTTTCTGATATATTCCTCGTCAGTTTCTGATATATTCTTGGTCTGCTCCTGATCTGTTTCTGATTAATATGACTAAAGTGTTGGAAGAACTGGTAAAGGCAAGAAACGTTTTAAAGAAGAAATTCCGAAGCATAAAAACGGGTCAAGTCAACACACATGAAATACTCGAAGATAGTTTTAAGCCCGTAACTAATCCGTTAAAAGAATTAATCAAAATTTCTAGTAAAAGAAAGAGAATTTCTAAAGGCGAAAAAGAAGAAATTAAAAATGAAATCAAAAATGAAATGGAAAATGAGAGTAGTTTATCGCTTAGGAAATTACCAATGAAACTGGAGACAAGTACCCCAAAGAAAGATTATACGAGTAACGAATACAAAACAATTGATGGTGAGGATGAGGATGATAATTTAGCTACAACGGATCATATCACTGGATTGATTTATATAAAAATTTAATTGATGATTACAATCGAAAAGTTCATCCTGCGATTAAAATGGCGCTCATTAATTCTACAAATGAGAAAATATTGCTAAATACAGTATATAATCATCTGAAAATATACAAAATCTTAAAATTTCATGTTGGAGATTACGTACGCATCAGTAAATATAAGCATAGTTTTGAAAAGGGGTGCACGCCGAACTGGACAACAGAAATTTTTAAAATCAAATTTATAAACAATACATACCCCGCAACATATATTTTGGAGGATTACCAGGGAAAGAAAGTTGAAGCTGGATTCTATGATGAGGAACTCTCAAAGACTCGATTTCCCGATACATATCTTGTTGAAAAAGTGCTTAAAACTAAGGATGATAAAGTATTCGTGAAATCGTTGGTTTTCTCAAATCATCACAATTCTTGGATTAATAAAAACGAAATATTATAATATGTATGATTACTTCTAAGACTATAGAGTTAAGTATAAAAGGACTAAATGTTTTGTCAATTATATTAATTGAATGAAAACCTTCCACTTGATAACACATTAAAAATTTTCATATATTAGCAGAGGGGTAGAAAAATGGATAAAATTTTTAAGAGTTCTGAGATTAGATATGAAAAACTAAAGTATTGTAATTATTGTGGTAGTAATGATCACAATGAAAATAATTGTAATCAGAAGAAAGATGATAATAAAATTAAGAATCTTCCAAAAAGAAATGAATGTTAAAATTTATCAATAAGAAATATATATATATATTATGCCGGGTCGATTTGTGGGGAGGCAAAAAAATCGCCCATGGCTCAGGGAAAATCGTATTCTAGGGATCAAAATAAGAAACTTTGCCGAAGGAACCATACCTCTAAAACGAATTCTACTACCCCCCAACTGTTGACTTTTGTCCCGTAGGGTCAAGTTTTGAAAAATCACACTTTGACCCATTTAGAGTGCCCCAATCGAGTCCAAATGTATGACCGACCCCCACTAACTTTGGAGGGCCGATCCACCCATGCTAGTGGCACACCCCCTGGAACTCCCCTGGGGGGTTCCCCATACAAACATTTTAAAAAATCACCATTTTTGGCACTTTATTTTATTATTTTTTATTTATTTTATTTATTTTTATTATTTTATTTATTTTTTCTCCTTAGAAATTTATTTAGTCAGAACATGAAAAAATTAATTTAACTTAGTAATAGAAAAGAAAAAATAAAAAATTACTGTTTGAAGTCTTTTTTGCTTTCAAGTCTGGGCAATTTCGCACGGCTCTCTAATGTCGTCGCCATAACAGCCTCTACATTTTCCGGTATAACTCGTTTGGAAACGCTAGCTAGCAATTGAACGTGTCGTTCTGTTGCAGGTCGTAAAATAGGTTGTGTGGGTTTTTTAAGCCACCACAAGACACAGCTGCATGTCGTAAACTTACTTAAGCTAAATCGGTTACAGGTAGAATTGAGCATAAAATTATCATAAACGATTTTCCAGAAGTAATAAAAGGCGCACTTGCTTAACAGAATTTGTGGTCAGATTAACGTTTAATTTACATGTAAGTACTTTATGGGCAGTTTTGACAACAAAATCGGTTATTAAATCGACCCCCCCTAATATATATACATATATATATTATTTTATTTTCATCTTTCTTCTGATTACAATTATTTTCATAATAATACAATACTTTAGTTTTCATATCTAATCTCAGAACTCTTAAAAATTTTATCCATTTTTCTACCCCTCTGCTAATATATGAAAATTTTTAATGTGTTATCAAGTGCAAGGTTTTCATTCAATTAATATAATTGACAAAACATTTAGTCCTTTTATACTTAACTCTATAGTCTTAGAAGTAATCATACATATTATAATATTTCGTTTTTATTAATCCAAGAATTGTGATGATTTGAGAAACCCAACGATTTCACGAATACTTTATCATCCTTAGTTTTAAGCACTTTTCCAACAAGATATGTATCGGGAAATCGAGTCTTTGAGAGTTCCTCATCATAGAATCCATCTTCAATTTTCTTTCCCTAGTAATCCTCCAAAATATATGTTGCGGGTTATGTATTGTTTATAAATTTGATTTTAAAAATTTCTGTTGTCCAGTTCGGCGTGTACCCCTTTTCAAAAATATGCTTATATTTACTGATGCGTACGTAATCTCCAACATGAAATTTTGAGATTTTGTATATTTTCAGATGATTATATACTGTATTTAGCAATATTTTCTCATTTGTAGAATTAACGTTAATGGGCGCCATTTTAATCGTAGGATGAACTTTTCGATTGTAATCATCAATTAAATTTTTATATAAATCAATCCAGTGATATGATCCGTTGTAGCTAAATTATCATCCTCATCCTCATCATCAATTGTTTTGTATTCGTTACTCGTATAATCTTTCTGTGGGGTACTTGTCTCCAGTTTCATTGGTAATTTCCTAAGCGATAAACTACTCTCATTTTCCATTTCATTTTTGATTTCATTTTTAATTTCTTCTTTTTCGCCTTTAGAAATTCTCTTTCTTTTACTAGAAATTTTGATTAATTCTTTCAACGGATTAGTTACGGGCTTAAAACTATCTTCGAGTATTTCATGTGTGTTGACTTCACCCGTTTTTATGCTTCGGAATTTCTTCTTTAAAACGTTTCTTGCCTTTACCAGTTCTTCCAACACTGTAGTCATATTAATCAGAAACAGATCAGGAGCAGACCAAGAATATATCAGAAACTGACGAGGAATATATCAGAAACAGATCAGGAGCAGACCAAGAATATATCAGAAACAGACCAGGAATATATCAGAAACAGACCAGGCATAGATCAGAAACAGATTAAGTTTATTCAGTATGAGTTTAATTTATAAAAGGATGTAATAAATTTTAAACTTTTTGACTTGATAATCCATCCGATTGAAGATTTGAAGCGTTACTAATGTCATCTTATTATTGCAGCCAACTTATATATCAATAAAAATATTAAATGACTTTCTATAGCGGTCAGCATTTAATTCATCATCTTTACTTATTGTTAAAAATCCATATTTTTCTTTCCAACATTCTCGACATATTTTAGAAAATTGCCCATGGGTCATATCCGTTCCAACATGGTCACTATATACATGCTTCATATTCATTTCATCCTGCTTAAACATTATAATCATATTGGCATTATCTCGTATCAAATGTTTAGGAATTCGGGTATAAGTTTGACATAAATAAAATGAATCCACATTTTTATGACGACCCATACAAAAGTATGCACGTATAGTATTTTGATTTTCACATGCAACGTCATCAAATATAATTATAGAGTTATTTTTAGCTTCGTGTGGTGGGATAACGCTGTCATTGTAAATATAAAATACCCCATTCCATTCTTTAAGTACTCATATTTAGGTTGAAATAATGATTTCGAATATAAATAAATATTTTAAAATTTTAGTCCATTAGGACTTTCAATCAAGCTAATCATTACGTTAGTCTTTCCACAGTTGGAAGGTCCTACTATAAGTGCTCTTATAGAATTCGGTAATAGAGGATTGTGCCTTCTTCTCCTCTTGTGTTTGTTGTGGAATCCACATCCCTCACAAATATATTGTTACGTTGTTTGATCAACCGCATTTTAACAACTAAAGCTAATGTTATAATATTTCCTTTTTATTAGCGTTCAGATTATATAAATAGAAGTTTCAATATCACAGACCTATTAATCATATGAGTTCTGTCACTGGAGGTGGATTAGTAGATAGAGTTATAAATTCTATACCATTTGAACTTCATTTACCCGGCTATGAATTTTGTGGACCAGGTACTAAGCTGCAAAAACGTTTGAAAAGAGGTGATAAGGGGATAATTCCGTTGGATGGTGCTTGTAGAGAGCACGATATAGCTTATTCTCAAAATAAGAAAATCAATAAGCGACATCAAGCGGATAAAATACTCGAAAATCGAGCTTGGGAGCGAGTTTTATACAAAGACAGCAGTATCGGAGAAAAAACGAACGCATATTTTATAACTAACACAATGAAGGCTAAAGTGAAATTAGGCATGGGCCAAAAGGAAAAAAATAAATTTGGAAAGAAGATCTTTAGCACCGCAATACGAATGGCTACGACAACTTTAAAGAAGGATAAACCTGCAGATATAAATGATGCAATCGAAATTGCTCGTAAAATTTTAAATAAATCGCTGAAAGGAAAAAAATCAAAAGTTGTTATACCGCGCATTATCAGTGTACCCAAAATAGGATGTTTCTTACCGCTAGTACCAATACTAACTGCTCTAGGAGCCTTAGGTGGTCTATCATCTGGTGGAGCAGCTATTGTGAAAGCTATTAATGCTGCAAAAGATGCTAAGAAACAACTCGAAGAGGCTTCTAGACACAATAAGAGTATGGAGGCAATAGCAATGGAAAAAGGTCTTTACCTTAAACCATATAAGAAGGGGTATGGTCTTGTATTCGATAAAATGTCAAAAAACTATTAAAGATGCTGCCCAAGAGACCACTTACTGACATCGATTTAGTTAAGTTCAGCGCATATATTCCCAACTTTAGAGGGATTTTTATGAGAGATTCACTCCCCAAACACCCTCGACGAATAGAATGTGGCATTATCAACCTAGACTCCTCAATTAGAGACGGCACGCATTGGGTAGCATACTACAAAAATAAAGATCATAAGAAATATTTCGATAGTTTTGGAAATTTGCAGCCACCACTCGAATTAGTTATATATTTAGGCTCTAATATACAGTACAATTATAGACAACATCAAAAATATAATTCATTTAATTGTGGTCACTTATGCCTAAAATTTTTGTATGAAATTAATGATAAATAAAAACAATTATTATTTATATTTTAATATATTTTATTTATTTTTTCGATTTATTTAATGCAATAGTTTATACATTTTAACAATTTCAATTCCAGTGCGGATATTCCCCAATTTTGGGAATAATAAATTCATTAAGATCAAAAACCTCCAACACTAATCGGAAGGGTTGGTCACCTACTGCAGGTACTTTTTTGATGCAGTATTTGCCCGATGAAAACTCCTTTACCTCTTCCTCTGTTATAGCATTAAATCTTTTTGGCAGAAAGATGACATAGTTTTCCACCTCAATCTGGATACTTTCTCCATATTTTGTTTGCATTTTAATAGCTTTCAAAATATTATATAATTTAAGATCCTCCATATCTTTTGTATGGAGAATAGGCTTGTTGTTGAGGTCATCAAATTTGTTTAACAATGATTTTGATACAGCGCTCATGGTGGTGGTTTCTTCTTCGACGACTTTTGTTTTTAGAATGAAACCTTAAGATGAATTAAATTTTAAATTAACTTCTTTAGAATTCCCCCAGAGAGTAGAATAAATTCAACGGACCAATACGAAAAAAGCACTTATTTAGATGCAAATAACTTATATGGACAGATTGAGTGCTGACTCTCTATTTCACAGTATTATGAAAACAACAATTTATTGTTGCTGTATTTAAAACTAATGGATTCAGAAATAAAGAAATACTCAGACGATTAAGATGTCAATGCGAGAAAATATTATAGAATTCCTTAATAAATATAAGGAGTTTATGTCTCTAGAAGATTTAAACTTTCTTTTACAGAATGCTGCTTATCTCGATTCATATGAGAATAAAGAGATTGTTTTTTCAGCACATGGAGAGCATTTTGAAGATTGTCCATGGTCTGATGATGGGTGTACTGAAGGGCCTGATACTTGTAATTGCGTCATCTATAAATTTAGAAAAAATAGTGTTTACGATCTTATAAATATGTACTATAAACATGTAAATTTTAAGTAATTTTAATTTATGAACAAAGATTTAATGATGTTTTTATTTATGAATTAATATATAAATTAAAATTCTAATAAAATCAAATATATGAAATTTATTTTTAGTATACATTTTTTTATTTTTTCCTTAAATCAAAACACATAACGGACAAGTAAGAGGCAGAACAAAACAAAACACTTGCCTGACCTATATCTGCATTTTTAATATTACATTTTTTTATTTTTTCCTTAAATCAAAACACACAACGGACAATTGTTTCTTAAGTGGCTCACATCATTTCACAATACGAGATTTTACAACCCCAAAAATCCAAAACAAAATAATATAGAATATTTAGAAGAGGCAGAAACAAACAAAACAAACTGTAGAATTCAAAACGATCCTCCACCACCACCACACAATTGATTTTTCATTTTAATATTACATTTTTTATTTTTTTCCTTAAATCAAAACACACAACGCACAATTTTTTCTTAAGTGGCTCACATCATTTCACACTACTACATTTACAACCCACAAAACAAACTGTAGAATTCAAAACGATCCTCCACCACCACACAATTGATTTTTCACCAATCATTTCACACTACTGGAACACATAATCGATTTTTTAATTACCACCTATTTACAATATGGGAAGACATAATCGATTTTTAGGCACCAATCATTTTACACTATGGGCACACAATATGCAATAAGCAATTAACAGAATTTAAATCCCATAGTGGAAAATGATTAAAAAAATTTAAGGCACATGGAAAAACAATAAAACCACATTTAGTTCCCAATTACCATTTTACACTATGGGCACTCAATAAGCAATTAACCAAATTGAGTTCCCATCGAAAAGCAATTAAACCACATTTACTTCTCATCGAAAAGCAATAAAACCACATTTACTTCTCATCGAAAAGCAACTAAACCAAATTGTGTTCCCAATCTCCCACTACTAATACCTTAAATACTGCCATTAGTAAGGTGGAGCACTGCCTTGTTTTATATATAGATTTTAGTAAGGCATTCGTCACCCTGTCTCACGCAAAACTTTTAGAAATTTTTAACAAAAATGGGATAAGAGGAGAATATTTTGCCTCAGGGCAAATATATGGGAGAGAATATTTTGCCTCAGGGCAAAAATATTGGACCCCCATCAAAAAGGCATTTTACAGACCTTTCACTTGGTGTGCATTTTGTCCTGATCGGATAAATATATCCGGACTTATTTCCGGACAATTTCTATTTTCAACTTTAAAGCCCCGCCCACTCGAAAGTAGGCATGTCCAACAAAAAAGATTTATTAAAGGAATTAAATATGCTAAAATCCCAAACGTATTTAACAAATTGTGAAAAATAATCCGTTGTAGGCATGTCCCTATCCGGATTTCATTCTTGCCTAAGGAAATCGTCAGGGGACGACGTTTTTAGAATTTCTGGAAATATTTGTCAAGTTAAATTACAAACTCAATGGGAATTTCTTGTTCTCGTCTAGGAGCGTTATTAAACATTTAAAATATCAAAAAAAAAAAAAAACAAAAACAACAACCAAAAATTTTCCACAATTTGCTTTGTCATCTTCCAACGTACTACTCTGTTGTTTTGACAGATCTAGCAATGTAGTGACATCCATTCATGTATAAACAACAATAGAGAACAATGTTTTCTAAAGTGTCAGTAACATTTAAATTTGCACAAGCAATTGCATATTAGTTTTTTAATTTTATTTTAACGGGATATACATTAATTGCATTAAAGGAATTAAATATGCTAAGATCCCAAACGTATTTAACAAATTGTGAAAAATAATCCGTTTATGTTTTTGAACTCCCAATAAAAATGTGAACCTATAATAAAAATTTTGAGGTGATCGGAGTTATGCTTCTAAAGAGTCGTTTACATTATAGGATCGAGTAATAAGATTTTTATATTCTAAAATATTTAATATTGTCAAAAAAATCTCAAAGATAATATTTTCAATGTTTTTACATGTAGAGAGGAATAAAAGCAAAATTAAAACAGCTGTTATAAAAACACGTGGCAAAATTAAATTATCATAATTAACGATAATAATTTGCGAAAAAATGGAAAATTTCAAATACAAAAAAGCTGTGGCTATAATTTTAGTTGCTGCATCAGTGAAAAAAGAATATGAAAAACTTAAAACTAAAGAAAAAAGAATGACAAAAAAAGGAGGAATTTGGTGTGGGGAGTGGCTTTTGAAAAGATACTGTGGGAAAGACCTCACGCATCTGGCAATTATGAAATTGAAGTTGGAGGATCCAAAAGAGTTTTTTAATTTCTGCCGAATCTCGCGAACTAATTTTGAAAAATTGACAAGTCTTGTTGGTCCTATTATTTGTAAACAGGACACCTAGTTTAGGGACTCCATATCTGTACATACACGGTAAAATATATACTATTTAATAGAAAAACATCTAATAGATTTTTTTTTTAGACTTTTGATAACGCTGAGGTTCTTTGCAACAGGTAACTCCTACCACGATTTGAAATTTGGCTTCGGTGTCTCCGTTCCGGCGATTTCAATTTTGGTACCAGAAACTTTAAAAGCCATATACAAGTCTTTGTCAAAATAATATTAAAAAGTAAAATAATTTTGTAAAGATATGAAGTACATATTCAGATTTTTTGTTATTTTAAGGGTTATAAAACAGAAAGTGAATGGAGAGTTGTCGCAAATTCCTTTTATACCAAATGGAACTTTCCTATGTGCCTAGGTGCCATTGGTAAAATAAAAAAACAATTGAAAATATTTCAAGGAGTAATATATTTCGAATATGTAGACGGCAAGCACATTGCTTTCAGGGCAAAAGCTAGTGATGGATCCTACTATTATAACTACAAGGGTTTTAACAGTATAATTTTGTTGGCTGTGGTCGATGCAGATTATAAGTTTATAATGGTGGATGTTGGCGCAAATGGCAGAGCGAATGACGCCATTAAACATAATTTGTTAAAATTTGCACCAAACGAAGAACTACCAGGAACAGATATAAAGGTAATTGAAAATATATTTTCCCGTTAAGCATAGTAAGTTGTTTCAATTTCACGTGAAAATATTGTTATACTCCACATTCTTTTTTTATTTTTCACAATAATGAGTTTTATGTGAAAATTTTATAGAATTTGTTTCCACGCAAATTTAATGTACAAGACTATAATTTATCTAGTGAAAAGTGATATTTTGAGTTTGATGTAATTGTGTCTTTTTTATAAAATACAAAAATTTAATTTTCACAAAAAACAAATTTGCTATGCTTAATGCAAAATATTATAAAACTTTTCGGTTAAAAACAAAAAGTTACCTATAAATTTCAAATACCGTTTTTAGGTGCCATACGTTTTTGTGTCTGCTGATGCTTTTCCTCTAACCATACAGCCAAAGAGAACTGGAAGAACACAAAATTTTTAACTACTTGTCTCGTGCTCGTCGTATTGTTGAAAACGCTATGAATACTTGCTAATAAATTTCAAATATTTATGCGTGAAATAAATCTGTCTGTGGATAAAGTAGAGCTCGTAACTTTAGCCTGTTGCGTCTTACCCAATTTTTTACGTGTTAAAAATGGAGAAGAGTCATCAGCTAACCCAGGAAATCTTGTTGGACTAGAAAAATCAGCTGGTAATAGAATGTTCTTAAATGGCAAAAAGATGCTATTAATAAATTTAATTTTTAAAATACAAAAAATCTATTTTTACAATGTTGCTAAAACAATGAAAAGACTGATACGAAGTAAGAAAAACAAAACAAAAAAAAATTTACGTATGAAATATTTGATTAAAAGTTAAAACATGGTTGGCAACCGAAACAAATAAAGGGCAAATTTTTTAGTTAACATTAGGGATGCCAAAAGGGAAATCCCGAATCCCGAAATCCCGGGATTTTCGGGATTGGCAAAATCCCGAATCCCGGGATTATTTCTCAAAAATCTCGGGATTTTCTTATTTTTTAATATTAATATAAACGCAAATAAACAAAGTGAGCAATTTTAGATTACCTACGTTTTTTCTTGAATTTTCTCATATTGATAAGAAATTGATGCCAAGATATTGGTAAAATTATAAATTAAGTAGATTATTCGAGTAAACAATGCAAAGACTTTGCAGAAAAATTTGAAATTTTGGTAAACAATATTAAGTTTTTGAGTACTACATGCGAAAAATCAAGTTTGTTTGTTATTTTACCGATTTATTCTTCCAAGCGAAATTCGATTTCTGAAACTGGGACTGTAAGTTTTGGCTGGGACTGTAAGTTTGAATTCTTCCATGAAAACATATGATAACGATAACCAAATAACTTTGTTGCTGTAATTACACGATTAAGTGGGCAAGGTTATCGCAACGAATCTGTTTTAAAATCTGCTTACAAAATACTGGGCGCAAGTGTACTTAATGACAGTCCTTCATATATTATCCTAGCCAGAAAAATACAAACGGGAAAGCGATGGCAAGGTATTTTAAGAGGTGGTACAAGTACTGACAAAAATTGCTTTCCCATTTCGAATATGATAACGCCAATAGACAAAAGGACCGGCAGTTCAAAAAGCGCCGGAAAAGTACTGGAGAAACAAAATTTTTAACTTTGGCAAAACGCTGCCAAAACCAATAAATAGGTGGTTTGGAATTATATTTTCCAAAATAAAATTTAAAAAAAGTTCATATGTATCTTTTTTTTGCCCTGCCGTGATGTTTTGTAAAACAAATACTGGCAAAACGATTTTTGCAAACGCTGGCAAAGCGTCCCAAATGAGTGTTCTGCCAGTTATTTATTTTTAACATCGCGGTTACCCAGTGGTATGCAAGTACTTGATTTTTTGTACCACTGTCAATTTCTGACTGAGATGTTTCAATATTCATCAAATGTACCACATTACATATTAACAACTATTAAATAATTATAAAACGCTTTATTCTATAAAAAAATTAGTTACATAACATAAAAATTTTTACAAATAAAGGAAAATTTAAATCCCGGGATCCCGCAGTCCCGAAAATTTCATACAAAATCCCGAATCCCGGGATTTTCAAATATCAATCCCGATTGGCATCCCTAGTTAACATTAACCTTTGGTAGCAGAGTTTCTACTAATTAAGAGTACTTTGTTATTTGTAAACACTATTTCGCACTGCATAATAATATACAGCATCTATATGCTCTTCATCATTCAAATCGGCTTCAATTTCAATAGTATAGTGCTAAGCGCATTTAACTATGAACTATCAAATCGACCCTAATTTGTTTCGGTTGCCAACCCAGTGTTAAAGCCGTAAAATCCGATTACTTTCTACGCCACTACCAACGTACACAGTCCATATTATTTTAAAGTTGTCAATTAAAGTTCTAAATTGCGTTGTTTTCTTTTGAAATCAAAAGAAAATTTTATGTTCTCCTTTAAAAAACCTACAAGTTTGTCGCAAAATATATCATCTGACTCCTCCGTTTTTGTCAGTTTAATAAGCAAATTATTTGCAGTTTTAAATATGCTCTCAACTTCGTTTTCGGAACTATTTTTAAATGGTCTTTTGACAGGTGTCCATAATCTGTAACAAAGATGCAATTTTAAGATTTTTATTAGATTATTACAAGGTATATTTTTCGAATATTTTTCCTAAAAATCTTTCCATTTTGTAGGGTATAAAAGAGTTTTTTTAAGGGATAAGTTTTTAAAATAGTTAGTTGCACTTCTAATATAAGGTAAATTAAATTTGTTTTAATGGTCCCAATTTTAAAGCACCGTAAGTTGTTTTTCATCTGAAAAATATTCACTCAATCTTTAAACGGTTCAAATCGTTATTTAAATTATGAAAATGAATATTTCTTATTTTATAAGAAATACACAATCACAGTAAACCCATAATGTCACTTTCTCACTGGAAAAATAATAGTCTTGTATATTGAATTTGCGTGAAAATAAAGTTTACACAATTTTGACGTGCAATTCATTGTCGTGAAAAATCATTTTTTATATGGAGTATAACTGTTTTCCACGTGAAACCGAAACAACTTACGGTGCTTTAGAAAACAAATTGTTGATTGTAAGGTTTATATTTTTGCAATAAACAAATACGACGCGTTTTTCTTTTGTTTGCTAACTTTTTCAATGCGTATTTTTTTAATTTGAATTTGCTTGTTCTTCTTTCACTTGTTACGCTCAAATATTCAGCTGAATATGAAAGTACTGCACAAGTCGACATTTTATGTAAAAATGTCATTATCAAAATTTTCATGCGTTGCTATGTCATGTTAATTCAAACAAGGTGTTATGCCATGTTGTGCCAACACAATCATACTGTCATAGCATGTCATTGCAACTTAGCTAAGCTGTTGTACGCTGTTGTGTTCAATACAATGCCTTTAATGTTGTTTCTGCAGCATGTTTCTAATACTGTTTAATCATGCCTTGTATGAAAATATTTATTATTCTTTATTATTTTTTAAATAAAGATACATATTATGTATGTCATATTGCATAAATAAATTAAATGCACTTTTCGAACCTTTTTTAATTAAATTTATACTTCCAAAAAAAATAGTTTACTGTACTAAGAATTAATGTAGGTACTACTCGTATTACTGAATTCTTTTTTTTTTAAACATCAGATTTCATTCACTATTGAAATTATTGTAAGTTTCAAAGTTTATGCAATATGACATAGGTCTATAAAAAATTTTAATTTTTTTCTTTCCAAATTGGCTTTGATATTTACCATCGGACATTGTGTTATATTCAAATTTTTTTTAAAACCTAAAAAATATTGAAATTTTGATTTTGAGCGACTATAGATACAAAAGTTATTGAGATATATACTGATACACACTTAAGTTTGAAAAATAGTACATGTAATCAAGCTTACACTGTAAAATGAGTTTTTTTTCTTGAGCTATAGTTACACTCATAGAAATAAATCTGTAAAAACAGCAGAAGAAGTTACTAAAAGCTTGTAAAAATAATACTGTAGAAAAAACTGCTGAAATTAGCAGATTGTTTTGCTAAATTCTTTTAGAATATGAACAGCAAAATTAAAACTGTTAAATTTACGGAATTTTAATATTTAACTAGAGTTGATTTATAGGAAGAAGAAGACGAAAACATTTTTATTGAAAAATTTAACAGACACAAGGGAATCACCAGACTGCCGCAGTGTCGTCTCACCCAAAGGCTCGTCAGTGGTTAGTTTATGTGTCAACTGATCAAAGTAATTTTTTAATTGTTAATTTGTCTCTATATGAAAAACGTTTTGTGTATTGCCATGACCGGGGATTGAACCGGCAGCGCTCTGCACAGGCTATGACTCGTACGAAAGTCAACAAATTTCAGTGTTGTTAACTTTCTTTTAAAATCGCTAAAAACAAAGAAAAATTTGCTTATGATTAAAGTTCTGCACTTTTAAGTCTGGTGACTATTTGTAGATAAAAATAATGCAAGACTTAAGGAAATTTTATAGGATTTCCGAAAATATACAGCTTGTACAGAACCGATCAGTACTGCCTAAAATTTACTATGTAATTTGATAAAATGTTGATATCGCTAATTTTTCGTTAAAAGCCACGCCCACTTAAAACTGGTGACAAATGAAAAAACAAACATTACGTTAAAATTCTGTACAATTTTCTCAACCATCTCCTATGGATACAATTAAATAAATAAGTAAATAAATAAATAAATAAATTAGTAAATAAATAAATAAATAAATAAATAAATAAATAAATAAATAAATAAATAAATAAATAAATAAATAAATAAATAAATAAATAAATAAATAAATAAATAAATAAATAAATAAATAAATAAATAAATAAATAAATAAATAAATAAATAAATAAATAAATAAATAAATAAATAAATAAATAAATAAATAAATAAATAAATAAATAAATAAATAAATAAATAAATAAATAAATAAATAAATAAATAAATAAATAAATAAATAAATAAATAAATAAATAAATAAATAAATAAATAAATAAATAAATAAATAAATAAATAAATAAATAAATAAATAAATAAATAAATAAATAAATAAATAAATAAATAAATAAATAAATAAATAAATAAATAAATAAATAAATAAATAAATAAATAAATAAATAAATAAATAAATAAATAAATAAATAAATAAATAAATAAATAAATAAATAAAT
>OX465297.1:58361085-58521469 GCA_949987735.1 Leucophora obtusa
ATGAATAAATGAATAAATGAATAAATGAATAAATGAATAAATGAATAAATGAATAAATGAATAAATGAATAAATGAATAAATGAATAAATGAATAAATGAATAAATGAATAAATGAATAAATGAATAAATGAATAAATGAATAAATGAATAAATGAATAAATGAATAAATGAATAAATGAATAAATGAATAAATGAATAAATGAATAAATGAATAAATGAATAAATGAATAAATGAATAAATGAATAAATGAATAAATGAATAAATGAATAAATGAATAAATGAATAAATGAATAAATGAATAAATGAATAAATGAATAAATGAATAAATGAATAAATGAATAAATGAATAAATGAATAAATGAATAAATGAATAAATGAATAAATGAATAAATGAATAAATGAATAAATGAATAAATGAATAAATGAATAAATGAATAAATGAATAAATGAATAAATGAATAAATGAATAAATGAATAAATGAATAAATGAATAAATGAATAAATGAATAAATGAATAAATGAATAAATGAATAAATGAATAAATGAATAAATGAATAAATGAATAAATGAATAAATGAATAAATGAATAAATGAATAAATGAATAAATGAATAAATGAATAAATGAATAAATGAATAAATGAATAAATGAATAAATGAATAAATGAATAAATGAATAAATGAATAAATGAATAAATGAATAAATGAATAAATGAATAAATGAATAAATGAATAAATGAATAAATGAATAAATGAATAAATGAATAAATGAATAAATGAATAAATGAATAAATGAATAAATGAATAAATGAATAAATGAATAAATGAATAAATGAATAAATGAATAAATGAATAAATGAATAAATGAATAAATGAATAAATGAATAAATGAATAAATGAATAAATGAATAAATGAATAAATGAATAAATGAATAAATGAATAAATGAATAAATGAATAAATGAATAAATGAATAAATGAATAAATGAATAAATGAATAAATGAATAAATGAATAAATGAATAAATGAATAAATGAATAAATGAATAAATGAATAAATGAATAAATGAATAAATGAATAAATGAATAAATGAATAAATGAATAAATGAATAAATGAATAAATGAATAAATGAATAAATGAATAAATGAATAAATGAATAAATGAATAAATGAATAAATGAATAAATGAATAAATGAATAAATGAATAAATGAATAAATGAATAAATGAATAAATGAATAAATGAATAAATGAATAAATGAATAAATGAATAAATGAATAAATGAATAAATGAATAAATGAATAAATGAATAAATGAATAAATGAATAAATGAATAAATGAATAAATGAATAAATGAATAAATGAATAAATGAATAAATGAATAAATGAATAAATGAATAAATGAATAAATGAATAAATGAATAAATGAATAAATGAATAAATGAATAAATGAATAAATAAATAAATAAATTAATAAATTAATAAATTAATAAATTAATAAATTAATAAATTAATAAATTAATAAATTAATAAATTAATAAATTAATAAATTAATAAATTAATAAATTAATAAATTAATAAATTAATAAATTAATAAATTAATAAATTAATAAATTAATAAATTAATAAATTAATAAATGAATAAATGAATAAATGAATAAATGAATAAATGAATATATGAATATATGAATATATGAATATATGAATATATGAATAAATGAATAAATGAATAAATGAATAAATGAATAAATGAATATATGAATATATGAATATATGAATAAATGAATAAATGAATAAATGAATAAATGAATAAATGAATAAATGAATAAATGAATAAATGAATAAATGAATAAATGAATAAATGAATAAATGAATAAATGAATAAATGAATAAATGAATAAATGAATAAATGAATAAATGAATAAATGAATAAATGAATAAATGAATAAATGAATAAATGAATAAATGAATAAATGAATAAATGAATAAATGAATAAATGAATAAATGAATAAATGAATAAATGAATAAATGAATAAATGAATAAATGAATAAATGAATAAATGAATAAATGAATAAATGAATAAATGAATAAATGAATAAATGAATAAATGAATAAATGAATAAATGGATAAATGAATTAATGAATAAATAAATGAATTAATGAATCAATGAATTGATGAATTGATGCATTAATGAATTGATGAATTAATGAATTGATGAATTAATGAATTAATGAATTGATGAATTGATGAATTAATGAATAAATGAATAAATAAAATAGAAGTATGCTAAATTGAAGCATGAAAATGAAATATGTCTGGCCAGAACCATGTGCCACTTCGAGGGTTAATTTCAAAAAAACTACTTTTTTTCCTCCCCCCACGGATATCTCCACTAAAACAAGGTTTCTTGATATTCGGCATAGACGTGCGCTAAGACGGGATTTTTGGAAATTCCTACCGGAACGAGCAAAAAGGGGAAAAGTCTCCCCATAAACAGTCTCACAAATTGGAAAAGTGCCTGCCCAAACCACTGGAGGTAAGAAGTTGAAATTTTGTATAAAGGTTCCTCCGCGGCCCTATGTTCCACTGGGAATTAAAGGATTAAATATATATATAAAGGTTCCTCCACTGTAGTAGACATCGACTAAGTTTGTATTTTTGGAATTCCCTACAGGATATCCCAAAAGGAAACTCGGTATGTGAGTTCCTCCTTCTGTGTAGGCGTCCGCTTAGGCGGAATTTTTGAAATTCCTATCGGGAGGCGAAATAAGGTAAAAGTCTCTTCCTGACGGCTTGCCCAATCCCTTTTGGCCAACCTAAAATTTTAAATATGTATTCCTTGGAGTAGGACTAACTCACCGGCAACGTAATTTTTCTATTTTGGAACAGGAACATAGTAAAAATGGTGGTTGAAAAGGAAAATGTCCCCACTAACGGCCTGCCCAAACCGCTTAGGCAATGCAGTTGAAATTTGGTATGAATGTTCCTCATCCATCGCAGATAGCCGCGAAGATGGAATTTTTGTAAATTCCTAAAGGGAGGGGCAAAAAGAAGAAAAGCCTCATCTTTGGGCCGGTAAAAACCCCTTCGGCTAGAAACCTGAAGCTTAAAATGTGGGTCCCTGGTGTAAGGGCTAACTTATTAGAAAGATACTTCTTTGAATTTTGGACAGGGTCGTTATAAAATGGGGGCTCAAAAAGGGAAAGTTGCCCCTTAACGACCTGTCCAAACTGCTGGAACTAGGAAGCTGAAATTCGGTACTTAGGTTCCTCTTCCAGCCTAATTCCAACCGGGAGGGACAAAAAAAGAAAAAGTGTCCCCCTTGACAGCCTGCTCAAACTGATGGAACTAGGAAGCTGAAATTCCCTGTCGATGGATTTTCGGAAATTTCTACCGAGAGGGGCACAAATAGTAAAAGTTGGCTAGAAACCTGAAATGTAAAACATATGTTACTTGGAGAATGGGCTCACTTACCGGGAAGGTGCTTTTTGGACAGGGACATTGCAAAAATGGGGATTAATGAAGCGAAAAGTGCTGCTTAAAGGCCTGCACAAACCGCTGGAGGTAGGAAGTTGAAATTTGGTATTAAAGTTCCTCCGCTATTGTAGACATCCGCTAAGATGAGATTTTTGGAAATTTCTACATGTAGGGTCAAAAACAGGAAAATTCTCCCCCTTAACGGCCTGGCCAAACTGCTGGAACAAGGGATCTTAAATTCGGTAGTTGGGTTCTTTTTCCAACGTTGACGTCCCCTAAGATGGTATTTTTGGAAATTCATACCGGGAGGGGTAAAAAGGGAAAAAACTTCCCCCTTGACGGCCTGGCCAAACTACTGGATATAGAGACCTAAAATTATGTATGTAGTAGGTTCCTCCTCCAACGCAGACGTCCTCTAAGACGAAATTTTTGGAAATTCCTACCGGGAGGGGTAAAAACGGAATAATTCTCCCCCTTGATGGCCTAACCGAACCCTTCGGCTAGAAACCTGTAATATATAATATGTTTTCCTTGGAGTATGGGCTAACTTATCGACAAGGCATTTCTAGGACTTTGGATAGGAACGTGGTAAAAATGGTGGTTCAAAAGGGGAAAATTGCCCCCCCCCCCGTAACGTCTGCGTCTTTAGCTAGAAACCTAAAACCTAAAGAACAAATGTATATGAAACACTAAAATTAAGAAACTAAATAGGAAACGAGTGGAATTGAAACACTACACAAGTGGAATGAAATGGATATAAACGTTGAACGAGTAGAATTGAAATTATAGACAATGCAAATGGATTGGAAGAGGGAATTACCTGTTCAAACACTATCCACGGAATATGAAACTTATGTAACATTGAAACATACTCTCCAAAAAGTTAAACAAATTTTCTAAAAGAGAAAAAACCTTAGAAAAGGAATGGAACTTATATATTTCGATATTTAAACTTCATGTAACGAAGCACCGGTGGAAGAAACCGACGCAGTAAATTTTCCAACTGAATTTGTGAATTTACTTGAATTGCCAGGTCTACCTTTACATAAACTGGAATTAAAAAAAAAACTTTAAGACACGCTAACAACGTAGCGGGCTTTGCCCGCTATTTTTAATATTATAAAATGCTTTCCAACCCTGCTTTACGTTATTTATTTTCATTCAAAACACAAATGAACAAAACTACTTACGGGTCTATCTACCTAAGTTCGCACTTTACCAAATTATCTTAACATACACACGTATATTGCAATTTATTATGGATTCATTACTAACAATCCACTTTCATGAGAAAAAGTGATCAAATATTTATTTATTTTAAACCCATTGTTGTGCAGAATTATTTATTTGTGGTGGCTGGGTGAAGGCTTTTATTATAAAAACTGTACTTTAAATAAAAAGCGAATTTAAAAAAAAATTGTCGGGGGGGTGGGCGCAGCCCCCTCCCCAAACTTTAAGGCACGCTAACAACGTAGCGGGCTGTGCCCGCTAGTTCTTTTATATATAGAGATAAATATGTAAAGGGTGTTTTTTTAAGCTAGATAGAACTTTAAATTGTAAAAAGTAACACAAAAAATTAAATTTTGATGAAACATTTTTTTTTATTTGTTTCAGTATACTCTGACAAATCATCATGAATAGACTCACGCTTGAACAACGCTACGAAATTATCCAAATTTACTTTGAAAATCAGTCGTCGATTCGCGCAACTTATAGACGCAAAATTGTGTTCAGCGATGAGGCGCATTTTTGGCTTAACGGGTTTGTTAATAAGCAAAATTGCCGCATATGGAGTGAGACCAATCCACAAGAGACCCTACAGACTCCATTACATCCAGAAAAATGCACCGTTTGGTGCGGTTTTCACGCTGGTGGCATCATCGGACCTTATTTCTTCAAAAATGAGGCCGGAGCTCGCGTTACGGTCAATGGAGATCGTTACCGCACCATGATCAATGATTTTTTGTTTGAAAATATGGATGACATTGATCCGGAGGAGATGTGGTTTCAACAGGATGGCGCTACGTGCCATACGGCGAACGCAACCATCGACTTATTGAAATCAAAATTTGGCGATAAGTTGATTTCGAGAAATGGACCTGGCAATTGGCCTCCAAGGTCGTGCGATTTGACACCTCTCGATTATTTCCTGTGGGGCTACGTGAAGTCACTGGTTTATGCTGATAAACCAGCAACAATTGATGCCTTGGAGGACAGCATTGTTCGTGTTATTCGTGACATACGGCCAGCAGTGCTCGAAAAAGTGGCCCAAAATTGGACGTCCAGAATGCCCTTCGTCAAGAACAACCGCGGTGCCCATATGCCCGAAATCATTTTCAAATGTTAATGTCACGTATTGATCTTTCCAATAAAAAAAAAATTTTGATTACAATTTAATTTTTTGTGTTATTTTTTACAATTTCAAGTTCTATCGGGCTTAAAAAAACACCCTTTATTATACTAAAAATACTTATAAAAAATAAGAAAATTATATTAATTACTCAACGTGTTTGCCACGTATGCATAAGTTCATTATGCATATGTTACTTCATGCAGCTTCCTTCTTTACCTTCTTTCTTGGAATGCAAACCCTTTATCAATTCCAAATGGATTGCTTTAGCACTATATGATGTAGTTTATTTCAATTAAATTTATGTCTTGTATTGCTTTTCACTTTTGGCATCTACTTTCAGCGTTATTTTTTTTTGCAGTTTCCAACTTTGGCTATTTTAATGATATTTTTAGGAATTGTTCACATTTTACAACCATTTGGCTGCAAATAAATTAATTGTGAAGATTCCTAAGTTTATTTTGTGTCTCGTATAAACTATAACCTTTCCAATAATTTAACTAAATATTGACAATTTTTAAACATATAAGAAAAGAACGTGATTTAACATAATATACAAAGGAATTTTGAAATGTACAAAGCAATTTTATACCAATAAAAAGTTATATTTTTAGGTAATTTATATAAAAAATGAAGAATCTCATTTAAACTAAGATAAAAAACTATTTTTTTCTGTAGGGAAATGGTGTTTACCAAGCATGATTTATAATATTACATAGCTACGCTAATTTTTTACGTGTATAAATACAATAATTCCTATGAAAATTAAAACAAGCACAAAAATGGGAAAATGTGTAAATAGTACTAAATGATCCAAAGGGGTACTATAGTTCTTTTGAGTTTCAAATAGTACCACAAAAAGTACTATAGTACTAACTTTATTATCCCTGGGCAACACTGATTTAAAGCAGTGACGAAGAACACTTGTTAGAACGACGAATATTAATCGGCTTTTTACGCGTAACAACCCGAACGATAACGAAACGAAAAACAGAGCGTAAAAACCAAAACAATCATTCTACACCCAAAAAATTCCTTAGTTGATAATAACGAATATTTCAACTATCTCATAGGTGAATTCCCCTTACTATAATATAGTTGAATTGATTTACTTGGTGTCAACTAAGTTTTTTAAATATCAATAATTGAACTATAAATTCAATTGTTGTTAACGATATCATAGTTGAGATTTTAAAACTTCTTTAAATAGTGGGTTACAACCATTTTGAAATTAAATCGGGGTTTAACTGTTATAAAGATTTTATTTTAAAAGCATTTATGCTTTAATTCTGTAGATTTTATTTTTTATTTTATTATAAATCACATAACAACAACAATTAAATACAAGGATTATAAATACAGAAGTTATTAAAAAAAATAATTTTTACTATTAAAGTCTCTTGAGTGTATCATTGAAGGATATTTTGATTAGTTTGTTATCTAGATTCCATGTATTTCCAAACATTATTCTCTCCCATATATTGTTGGTTGTGACATTTTCCTGTAAAATTAAGGAACAATCATGTGTTCAAATTATCTCGTCAAAGATGTAAACAAACTTAAAAAATACTTACCAATTCGCAAACACTTGTGTCCAATTTTGTAGCTCTTTATGTACAATATACATATCGTTGGCTTAGTCGGCAAACCTGTCAAGTCCGTTTTTTTATTTTTCAGGAGAGACAAAAAACTGTCGTAACTTTTTTTTTGGGTTAACCTTTTTTAAATCTGTAAACGCAGTTTTCTTCTTTAGTTCATCTTGTTTAACCACAAAAAATCATAGAATTCCAAAATAAAAGTTTGCAGACTTATAGGCTCTTTTTGGACTTAGCATATTTGCTCTTTATAATTTTCTATTTTAAATGAACAAAAGTCGCATTTAATTCTATTGAAGAAATTTGTTGAAACAAAATGTGTGTTGTTTTCAGCTGGACTTAGCATGTAGTTTTCGATATTTTGTTTGTTTTTTTGGACTTGACAGATTTGCTTACCACTGCATAACAACAAGAAAAAACAACATAACGATATTTTTTTTTTGTAAATGATGTGTTTTGAGTTACACTAGCATACTACATCAAAAACTCAATTTGCATAAAAATTGGACTTGACAGGTTTGCCGACTAAGCCAACGATATATATGTTGTAAATTTATTTGTAATTTAAAATATAAAAATTAATCTTTTCCTTTACATTTTTATAGCTTATTTTTTTTTAAATAGTATTTGTCAATTTTAAAAATTTTTAAATTATTTTTCACAGGGTAATTATAAAAGTATTTTTGATTACAAATGCATAATGATTGTTAATGATTATATTAGTTGTTCTAAATTTATTTCAGTTCAACTAATGATTTTTTAACTTTGCAAACATTGAATTTTATCGGTGTAGCTATTCAGAATTGAACAAAGTAGGTATACATATGTCGCTTTGTTTGATAAAATAAGTACACGGATAATAATTTATAACAACCAATGAAATTAAAATATATGTAAATATAAAATGTTTATATACATATACAGGGTTTTTCAATAAGAGCGCTACAAAAGTTTTTTTAAATAAAACAAAAACGGTTTTGGATATCAATGAAATTCTTTATTCCTGTGAAAGAACGTTCGATGCCATTATGTATGGAAATCGATCTCTTTTGCATGGCCACCACGGGCACGCTTGCAGAAGTCCAGACGCTGAACCCAATTTTCGACGTTTTCAAGCATAAATCGGCCGATACTGCTGCAATTTCACGTTCGATATTCGTACGAAGTTCATCAATCGTCGCTGGCTTGTTGGCATAGACCATAGATTTGACGTAGCTCCACAGGAAATAGTCCAACGGCGTCAAATCGCACGACCGAGGGTGCCAATCGACTGGAACATTTCGTGAGATAACACGTTCTCCAAACTTGGTTTGCAATAAATTGATTGTGACATTCGCTGTGTGGCTTGTGGCGCCGTCCTGTTGAAACCACATGTCCTCCAAGTCCATATAATCCAATTGGGGCCAAAAATATTCGGTTATAAATTGAACCATTCACAGTAACGTGCCGGTCTTGATCATCACGAAAGAAGTACGGCCCAATGACGCCGCCGGCCCATAAACCGCACCAAACCGTAATTTTTTCGGGATGCAATGATGACTCATGGAGTACGTGTGGATTGCTGTCTGACCAATAACGCATATTTTGTTTATTGACGAAGCCATTCAGCCAGAAATGAGCCTCATCGCTGAAGACGATTTTCGATGAAAATCCGAATCATTTTCAAGTTGTTGCTCAGCCCAATTCACGAACATACGACGCTTCTGGTGGTCAAGCGGCTTCAGTTCTTGCGTCAATTTGATCTTGTAAGGATGTAGGCCAAGATCTTTTCGCAAAATTCGCCACAACGACGTCACAGAGATGCCCAACGCTTGAGAACGACGTGTGAGAGACACATTTTGGCTTTTTTCAACTGATGCCTCAGCGGCAGCAATATTCTCGACACTACGGGCACTTCTTTGTCTCACTGGCATGGGAACATTTTGTACTGTGCCTGTGGATTCAAATTTTTCCACTAGACGCTCAATTGTTGATCTGCTAGGACGATTATGACGACCATAAATTGGACGTAGCGCACTTAACGTTGAGGCCACTGACTCCGAATTTCGGTAGTAAATTTTAATAATTTTGACTCGTTGTTGGCTCGTATATCTTTCCATCATGAAATGGCAAACCTTACTGAAGAGAAATGTCAAAAGAGCGGCAAGAAATATGGCGTCGTTTGCTGTCCCTGCCTTTCTACTTTTGTAGCGTCCCTGTTGAAAAACCCTTTATTTTAATTTCATATTAACACAGTCTAGCTATATAAATTTTATAAGTTATAAATTTTTAAATTCTCTGCATTATAATTGTTTATATTAAAAACAATTACAACGCAGATATTTTTAACTTTGTTGTATTTAATAAGAATTAATATAAAATAATTATTTTTATTTTTTTTCCTTTTTGTTTTTTTAATTTATTAATATTTATAACATTATTTATCTATTTTTTTTAACTTAATACATTATTGGCAAAGAACTCATGTACCTATTTTTTTAAATTTATTAATTATTTGCTTTTATGTTTATTTCTTTTTTAACTCATGTACCTATTTTCTTAATGAATATTTACTTTTATTTCTTAATCGATTCAATTCACCAACTAAATCATTTCAACTATATTATAGTTAGGGGATAGTTGAAATATTCGTTATTATCAACTAAGGAATTTTTTGGGTGTAGTATGTTTTTTTTTTTTGCTTTTTACGCTCTATGTTTTTCGTTTCGTTACCGTTCGGGTGTGTACATGTAAACAGCCGATTAATCTTCGTCGACAACAAATAAAAAAGGTAGGTTTAAATTGAATCCACCTAATTAGGTGAATATCTCACACATAGTTGTATTTTGTACTCAGCTAGAATGATCAAACATATAAGAAACCCAATCAAACAACGCATCAAACATTAAAGATATCGGGGGATGTAGATGACGTTTTCGAATTAATTTGATTAATTTACAAATTCTCTCATTAAATAATAATAATATATTGAATTATAATAAAACATTGTTTTCAAAATAATAATAGTAAGGAAATATTGCTTTTTTTGTAACAAGAAAATTATTAAAATTTCAAAATTAATTCAAAATAAAAAACTAAAATTAATTATGGACAAAAGTATACAATATTAAATAATTTTCTTTAAAAAAAAAAGTCCGGTCCGAACGCACCAGCGACCTCCTGATTAAGAGGCGCATTAACCACCTACTAGACCACTCAAGCAGATAACAGAATTTGGTCAATTGCAGGTGATATAACACGAGAGATTTTATGAGGTGAATTGGGTGAAAAATTTACTTTTTCTTCATCCAAAGTGCGGTCTCGTTTTTCTGTGCATAGTACGACTTTTAACCCGGGTCAGGCAAATGTTTTGTTTGATGTTTTGTATGATGTTGAGTTTGAAGCGGTTTGTATCTCCTATAATATAATCTCCTTGGCTATACTATCTGTATAGCGAAGACCGCTTAGAAAAACTCACTGCCATGGCTGACAAGATATGTGACTGCACCGATTCGGAAATAAATATGGTTTCCACATCATCAAATAGCCGTTCCAGCAGACTGGACAATATTGAACGTAAACTTGAAAGTCTCTGTACACAGATGGAAAATTTTGGAAGATCGAGAGGCCAAAGCCAATCACGAGGTAAGCGTAGTTATTCTAAATCATCATCGCAAAAACACAAGCCATTGTGTTGGTATCACTTCAAATTTGGAGAAAAAGCCAAGAAGTGTGTGTCTCCATGTAACTTTAATCAAACAAGACAGGAAAACTAGAGGGCACCCCGTCTTTGGTGACGGATGGGAGCAGGAGGGAGCTCTGTCGCCTGTTTGTTCGAGATTTAAAACCGAAATGCAGGTTTTTAATAGATTCAGGAGCAGATTTGTCAGTTTTTCCAGCATCATTTTTAAAACAACAACCTAGCACACTCGTTTTGTATGCAACTAATGAGACATCAATCAGAACATTTGGAACCAAACCTTTCACTATCGATTTGGGACTTAAACGTAATTTTAAATGGAACTTCATCATTGCTGATATCCCTAAACCAATTATAGGCTCAGATTTTTTGGACAAATATGGTCTCCTTATTGACATTAAAAACAACTGTCTCATAGATCCTACTACAAAACGCAGCTGTAAATGTATAGTAAATAACAATCAAAATTTGGCAATAAAAACTTTATCACCTTCATCTGAATATTATCCTTTAACACAAGAATATAATGATTTAACCAAAAATAACTTTCATTCTAAAGCTAAACATACAGTCCAACATTTCATAGAAACAACTAACGGTCCTCCAGTGTTTTGTAAACCAAGACGTCTTTCTCCTGAAAAACTACTTATCGTAAAGAGAGAATTTGAAGAAATGGTCCGTCTTGGTATCTGTCGTCCATCTAACAGTATCCAATGGAGAGTGGCGCCCATGTGGTGACTACCGCAATCTTAATGGACGCACTATACCAGACCGTTATGCAGTGCCACACATACATGATTTGGGAATGCTATTAGATGATAAGAAGATTTTTAGTAAAGTGGATTTAGTGAAAGCATACCACCACATTCCAGTCGCTGAAGATGACATAAAGAAAACAGAAATAACCACACCAGTAGGTAGTTTTGAATTTTCTAGAATGACTTTCGGTTTGTGCAACGCTGCACAAACCTTTCAACGCTTTATGCACGAAGTTACACGAGGTTTGGGTTTCGTGTACGTATACATTGATGATATACTAATTGCTTCGGAAAATTCAGAGGAACATAAAAGACATTTACGAATTTTATTTGAGAGGCTACGTCAATATGGTCTTACCATAAACTTTTCAAAATGTTTATTTGGAGTCTCGGAAATTGAATTCCTTGGTTATTTGGTTACCTAAAATGGATTAAAGCCGCTTCGCAGTCATGTTGAGGTTATAATGAAGTACAAACTATCAAAAACGTTCAATGAACTTAGAGGGTTTTTAGGTATGATTAACTTCTACCGACGTTTCATACCGGATGTTTCAAAGTGTCAAGCAATTCTACATAGTATACATCATGGTAATGTCAGAAACGATAAACGTCTTATTGACTGGACAGATTCAAGAAAACAAGCTTTTGAAGAATGTAAACAACAACTAGCTGATGCTGCACTTTTATCATATCCAAAAAAAAATGTTCCTACTTCCTTGTGAGTAGATGCATCAGATACAGCAAAGGGCGGAGTGTTACAGCAGTTCATAGAAGGTGAGTGGAAACCACTTGGTTTTTATTCTAAAAAATTAAGTAAAACGCAAACAAAATACAGCGCATACGACCGCGAGCTTCTAGCAGTATATTCTGCACTCAAATACTTTCAATACTTTTTGGAAGGTCGTCAATTTTGTATATTCTCAGACCACAAACCGCTTATTTATGCTTTCAAACAGCGCCATGAAAAAGCTTCTCCACGACAACTGCGGCAGTTAGATTATATAAATCAATATACAACCGATATTCGTCATATAAAAGGAAAGGACAATATCGTTGCTGACACATTCTCCCGCATTCAAACAATCTATATGCCAACAAATTTAGATTTCAAGAAATTGGCTGAAGATTAGGAGGAGGACGAAGAATTACAATCACTTTTAAACCACAACAAATCTGGTCTCGTTTTGAAATTAATTGAGAACACTCATTACAAAATATACTACGATGTCTCTAGTTCAAGCATTATACCTTATTTAACTCTCTCGTTCCGTAAACTAGTTTTTAATAACTTCCATAACTTGTCTTATCCAGGTATTAGAGCTACAGTGGATTTAATTAAATCACGTTGTCTGGAAGTCGTTAAGAAAAGAGGTCACAGAATGGGCTAGGTGCTGCAGTGTTTGTCAGAAGTCAAAGATAAATCGTCATCCTTAAAGTCCATTAGGAGAATTTAATCCACCAACACAACGTTCTAAACATGTGCATGTTATCGTTATCTACTAACATGCATAGATAGATTTACAAAGTGAACGGAGGCTATTCCATTAGTGGATATTAAAGCTGAGGCAGTTGCATATGCGTTTATAAACATGGATTTCCCGGTTTGGAGTGCCACAACAAATAATCACCGATCAAGGAAGGCAATTTGAAAGTTAATTATTTCGAGAACTTGCAAGAATATTAGGCTCAAAAGTTATCCACACTACACCATACCATCCACAAGCCAATGGGCTCATAGAAAGATGGCATCGTACTTTAAAATCGGCATTAAGGTGTTACGAAAACAAAGATTGGGTATGTGCTTTGCCACTTGTTATGCTTGGTCTTCGAACAAGAATTATTACTGATCATCAGGTGTCTGCTGCAGAAATGGTATATGGTAACAATTTAACTTTACCAGGTGAATTTGTTGAGGAATAATCATCAAATAATTATGAATCAGATTGGGTGAGTTTATTTCGAAATCATATGCTGAATCTTAAACCTTTGGTAACCGGTTGTCATACTAATAAAAAAGCGTATATAGATGACCAACTGAAATTTTGTCAGTACGTTTTTGTCAGATGCGATGCTGTAAAGAAACCATTGCAATCACCATATAATGGCCCATACAAGGTCATTTCCAGAACTGACAAATATTTTAAACTTTTAATAAACGAAAAAGAGAAGGTTATTTCCATAGATAGATTAAAGCCATATATAAATTTGAATGAATCCTCCGTGGAAGAAATAACCACATTAATGAAGAAAGCTTGCAAAATTGTTCGGTTCGCTGATTGATAACGCTGGAGGGGGAGTACTGTGGCTGTATTTAAAAACAGCTGGGCTTAAAAAATACACTTTAATTAGAAACACTTTTCAAAATATAATTTTGTAGATAATAAGTTACCTTTGAAATTTTTGTTTTGGAAAAATTATTAGAATATAAAATTAAGTCAGTCGGTATTTGAATTTTACAAAATAAAGACAAATTGTTTATATAAAAATAAATTGTATTTTGTTTATTTGATTTTTAATTGAAATCAATACTACATTACCACAGAATTTCCCGGAAGAAGCCACTACTGTCTGAACGTAACCGAAAGGTGAGACTAGAGTTTGCAAGAAAGTACCGCCATTGGATATCTTTGGAATGGAGCAGAGTATTATTGTCGGATGAAACAAAAATTAATCAAGTCTCCTCCGATGGAAAAAAATATGTTCGACGTCCAAAGTAGAAAGAATTTGATCCAAAATATACCCGGGCTACGCTAAACATGGCGGAGGTTCAATCATGCTTTGGGGTGCTATGTCATCACTTGGATTTCGGCCGCTCCACAAAATTGATGGTATTATGGGCAGGTTTCAATGTGCGAGAATCCTCAACAATACAATGATGCCTTATGCTGATGAAAATATGCCGGTAACATGGTTATTTCATCAAGACAATGATCCGAAGCACACCGCTCTACACGTAAAGCAATGGTTTATAAACAATTCGGTTACTGTTCTCGACTGGCCTTCATGTGGTCCTGATCTCAACCCAATTGAGAACTTATGGCAAGTTGTAAAAACCAGTGTAAGCTTGTTAAAGATAACCAATTTCGACGATCTTTATACCGAAACAAAAAAGGCTTGGGAAGCCATTCCAAACAGTGTATGTGAAAATTTAGTGGCCTCGATGCCTCGCAGATGTCAAGCAGTTATCGACAACAAAGGTTTCGCAACAAAATATTAATTTGTTTTAAATAAATATGTGTTTTTTTTAAAAGTTATGATTTGTCCTTCATTATTTGAACGACAGAAATCAGACGTATTTAAATATGTCGGCCACAGCTCTATCACTATTAATTTATTTAATAACGGAACAAATTATTTTTCATTGTATAGAGCAAAATTTGACACAAATTTAACAAATTTTATCAATATTCATAGAAAACCTTTTTTTTTTACCTAAGATTCACTTGTTGGCATTGTGTCCCTAATTAGTAGCACGGAGCTGTAGGTACTTTGATTTATTCTAATTTGTAATGCTGACTAACTAATCTTTTTCTCATCTTACCCAGCAAAATCTTTCATTACCAAATAAGTGGTTATATAATAGAAATTCATAGCTCCTCACAACTTATTTTTTGGCGTCTAAACTCATTATTTTTGTTTGGCGTGGTCGTTTTTATAAGTAGTCATGCTTACCCGCTCGCTTACGAAAAAATGAGAAATAAGTAGTTATGAGATTTTGAAGAATAACTGGTTACACACATGCTTACAAAAAGTTTAATTATAAGTGGTTATCCGATTGCTTACTTGATTCTTAAAAATAAGGAGTTAGGCAAATACTATTAGCCTAAGGAAATACATTCAGAAAAATTTTAGTTTTCTCTAGTGTGTAATTTTAGGACTCGTCATAAAAATTAAAACATAAAACATATTTACATATAATAAAAAAATGTAACTGTGTAAAAAGTACTTCTTTAAACAAATACGAGTAAGTCATTATTTTATATTTAGAAACAATGAATACAATAGGCCGTTATTAGAAAGTCATTATTTTATATTATAAAATAATGCTAATGGTTATGATATATCATTTTTGGTAATGCAGATAGTAATGAGGTGTCATTACCAATATTTTGCTGGGTAATTCAGAGTGTATTGTCACTTTTAAAATAATTACCTTCAAACAGGACGGTTTTAAATTATTTTAGGATAAACATAAATTTATGCAATTTTGCTCCAAAGTTTAATATCGATGGCTTAATGAAGAAAGACCCTAACGTCATTCTTAATTTCCATTGAATGGAAGGCAATTAGTGTTTCCAATTCGGTTAATCGATTAACCGATTCCTCGATTAATCGCCTCTATTTCGGTTAATGTCGAAACAAATAATTTAAAACTCAAATATTTATTCGATCCGAATAATCGGTTAAAACAGGTCGATTAACCGGTTACAATTTTAATATGGAATTTTTCCTTTATTTTTTCCCAAAACTTCATAATTTTCTTAACTGTGGCTAAAAAATTACACGAAAAGCTTAGAATAAACATAAACTTACTAAAATACCATCAAATTCTTTTAAAATTGAGTGAAAGAGGTCGTTAAGCCTTTAGATACCTTTTTTATGCAAAATAAAGGTGTGTCTAATACTTCCCAAAATACATAGGCGTACCTAGACCATTTTTCTGGGGTGGGCAAGGGATCCTATTTACATTCGGATATTTATTTGCCCATTCTCAGACATTTATAGCCTGCTTATGTATTACGAAAATGGTCTAAACGATAGAAATTGACAATTACTTTCGTTAAAAAATATTGTATATGGGAAAGAAAAACAAATTTTCGTTACTTTGCTTCCTTTTAGATGATTTTCGTAATGCATAAACTAGAGTTTAATCTCAAAAAACAATTTCGACATTATACTTACAATTTTTTCATACAAAAAAACTTATAAAACTCACTCCCTCCCTTCTGATAAAATTTTCATAATTTTAAAAATTCAATAATCCTGGTAGATGATTTTTTCAAAATCTCCATGTTTTTATAGAAAACTCTGAAAAGTGAGTTTTCAAATTAAAATTCCATCAAAATAGTAGTGTTTAGTTGGAAGTAACCTTCTTGTTAGATATTAACTAATTATTCCTTTAACAAACTATTAAATCTCACCAAAAAAAATTATGATATATTTTCCTATTAAAAATTTAATTTCCCAATCAAAAACACAGGATTAACTGATATTAAAAAAAAAAAATATTCCCACTGATTATGTAAGGCGTTGGCGTGTTTAGTAAAAACGCCTCCATACAAAACGAATTTTTCAAAATCGAAATTAACAAAAAGTGAAATTTTCCTGGCGAATCTAATACAATTTTAGTAAAATATGAGTCTTCCTTGACTGCTAAATATTGAAAAAATATTTTTTATAACGACTTTACTGTAAAAACGCCTAAAACCGTCTACGCCTAATCTTACTTTTTGTCATCCACATCGTAGATACAAGAATTATAGGTAGATTTTTTAAAATCTGGGGTGGGCAAAAAGCAATGCCAAAATACACGACGTGTCTGGCTGTATCAGCGTCGAAGTGATCTATAGGCTTTATTCAATACAGTAGGCGATTTTTGATTTCTGCTTTAATTCTTTTAAAAATTAAAACTAATGTAAATTATTTCCAAATGTATTTCAAAAATTTCTATTTTTATTTTAAAAGCATTTTTACAAACATACATGTTTTCTCTTTCATAATGAAAATTTTATAGGAATTATGAGACTTAAGAGAAAGAGAAAACATGTATGTTTGTAAAAATGTTTTCAAAATAAAAATAGAAATTTCTGAAATACATTTGGAAAAATTTGAAATGCAATTAGAATTTTACTTAATACATTTGTAAAATTTTGGAATACAAATAGAGTCTTTTTAAATATATTTGGAAATTTCTGAGATACATTTAGAGAATTTTGAAATACAAATGGAATTATTTGAAAAGCATTTGGACAATTTTGAAATACAGATTTAAAATTTTTAAATACAAATGAATAATTTTGAAATGTATTTGGACTTGGAATTTTTAAATACAAATAGAATTTTCTTAAATACAAAAAAAAATATTTTAAAATATATTTGTAATATTTGTATAGTTTTGAAATACATTTTGAAAATTTTAAAATGCATTTTGGACAATTTCGAAATGCAGTTGGACAAATATGAAACGTTTTTAGACAATTTTAAACAGTATTTGGACAATTTTGAATGATTTTTGGACAAATTTAAATTATTTTTGGATAATTTTGAAACATTTTTGGACAATTTTGGAATTTTCTGAAATAAAACTGAAAAGGGTGTAGAATACAGGTAACTCGTACCCGTTTCACTGAGTTTAAACTTTTATTCGCATTGGTGACATTAAGCTAGGGTTACCATCCGTCCTCTTTTCCCCGGACACCGTCCTCTTTTTTTAGGGCGTCCGGGGTAGTCCTCCTTCTTTTTTAGTAAGTGTCCGGGGTTGTCCTACCTTTTGCACTTTTCTCCATAACTTTTTTTTTAATTGTTGGCATCGCTGTTTTGTCGCTGTTATAAAAAAAAATTAGTATTGCTTTTAATGATGAAAATTTAATTAATGAATTCCTTATCCTGAAAAATTTCGTAAAAAGCTTAAATTCAATTAACATGACTGATAACTAGTTTGGTGCATTTTTTTTATCAAAAATAATGTTTGCTATGAAATGAAAAAATTGTTGGGTTATATTTTCAGCACATAATGCGCAGTGGACGGCAAAAAGAAAGAAATTGAATTGAAACTATTTCTGATATTATTAGAGTCAAATATAATTTTGATATGAATTGTCAAGAGTTTTATGAATATTTGAAGAATGTGACAGTAATATATTGATTCAAATTGGAAGCATAGAAATACATTCTTGAAACCTTTTAAAATTCGTATCAAGAAATTATAGAAATATACATCCCTATAAATGTATGCAATGAGTTGGTTAATCGCTGTTTTTTTTATGTACCACTAATTTAAAGTTCAGAATGATTTTTTTGTTTTTTGTGAATTCTTTTAGTGGGAATAAAAATTATTTTATTTATAAATTAAATTTTTATTTGTACACTCACAATATTTTATCGTTAAAAACAACCCAAAATACATATTAAATTAATACAAATCACTATTAAAAAAGGACTACTGATTTTTCATTATATTCAAACCATTTGAAACATTGTTTAAACAATCCATAAAAGAAATAAAAATAATTGAAAAGTCTGTCAAATCAATCTTCAATTTTTAACTTTCAAAACATTAAAAAAAAAACGATTTTGTGGTTTGTTTTTTCATATTTGAAAGTTTGTTTTTTGTTTGAATTTTCAAAACACTGTACACACAACACACACGTTCATATTTTTATTGGCTTTGTTTGTGTGTATGAGTAAAGAATTTCTTCTAATTTGAATTGAAATAATTTTGTTTATAAACAAACTATTTGAACAAAAAAAAAAACCGAAAATAGTTGAAGTTTTTGTTTTAAAACAGAAAACAACGAAATCATTTAAATTATTTTTTTCTAAAAATAGAAAAGTCAAAATAGAACACTTGACTGAAAATATCAACTCCTACAGACGGTACGTATTTTTTTGTAGTTTGTTTTTTATTGACTTATACAAAAAGTTTAACAATATGTTACATGGAAACATTTAATTGCTCCTTCAATTGAAAACAAACTTAACCTATTACTTTTCAAATAAACCTCAATCGGTTATGGAAAATATGTATATTGTGAGTGTATATTTGATCGCGTTGTTGATTTTTGTAAAATTAATTTATTTAAAAAAATTGTCCTCTTTTTTAAGACAAATTTGCTCCTTTTTTGAGGTTGACGTCCTCTTTTTCTCAAAATGGAAATGGCAACCCTACATTAAGCGATTTTTTTAATCACCTGGATTTAGAATTTTTCATACAAAAAGTGGATTTATTAAATCCAAAAAAACTAGATTTATTTCGCTGGGTTAACATATAACAATAAAAACACAAGTTTAACAATAAAAGCACAAATATGTGAAACACTCTGTTAATTTAATGTCAGAAAAAAATACGAATGAAAGTTAAAAGAGAAACAAAAAAATTGTAAAACTAGAAAACAAAAGCATTTGCTTTAAGTTTTTTTATTAAATATGTTTAGAAAAAAACTACACTTCTCTAGATACTTATTTTCTATCTTGGACATGGAGAAATAGCTGAAATCGAAATGGAAATTTTTTACGCTACTGTAAGTAATTTAATTAAATCGAATTGGTGAATATTAAACATTGCAGTGGAATATTTTAATTGTGTAGAAATATAAATTGAAGTGATGAAACTAAAAAAAACTGTTTCTTGCTGTTTTATATAAAATATAATAAAGAATTTAAAGTAACAATAAAATCCTGCACCATTGCATTTATTATTAAAAGTTAGGGTGAAAGAAGGTCGAATATAAAAATTCTGTTAAAATAGTTAAAAACTAACTCCATCTATTGAGCACTTTAAGAACAAATTTTTGGATTTAATAAATCCAAGTGATTAGAAAAAAGCGGCTATTAACAATAACAAAATAACCTAAAGTTAACACAAAATGAAAGTTAAAAAATTCAAATTTAAATGGAATTTGACATTTGTAAATGTACACTGAGAGAAATGTCTACATGATATTATGAATTTTTTTTATTGAAACTTTTTCATTAAATTGATCAATCCCAGCAAAATCTTTCATTACCAAATAAGTGGTTATATAATAGAAATTCATAGCTCCGCACAACTTATTTTTTGGCGTCTAAACTCATTATTTTTGTTTGGCGTGGTCGTTTTTATAAGTAGTCACGCTTACCAGCTCGCTTACGAAAAAATGAGAAATAAGTAGTTATGAGATTTTGAATAAAAATTGGTTACACACATGCTTACAAAAAGTTGAATTATAAGTGGTTATCCGATTGCTTATTTGATTCTTAAAAATAAGGAGTTAAGCAAATACTATTAGCTTAAGAAAATACATTCAGAAAAATTTAAGTTTTTTCTAGTGTGTAATTTTAGGACTCGTCATAAAAATTTAAACATAAAACATATTTACATATAATAAATACAAATGTATAAAATTTAACTGCGTAAAAAGTACTTATTTAAAATATTACGAGTTAGTCATTATTTTATATTTAGAAACAATGAAAACAATAGGCCGTTATTAGGAAGTCATTATTTTATATTATAAAATAATGCAAAAGGTAATGATATATCATTTTTGGTAATGCAGATAGTAATGAGGTGTCATTACTAATATTTTGCTGGGATTTTATGAAAAACTTTTTAACTTAATTTTTATGAAGCTTTCCATTCATTTTCTTGAGAAAACTTTATTAGTGTAGTGGAAATTTTCATTAAAACTGGAATAAACTGTGTATGTTAGCTCATACCTTAGATAATTTTGTTTATTGTCAATGTTCCTTAACCCTTCTGCTGCGTAAGACGTATATATACGTTTTTTCGTAACTCTATCCTGTTGCGTAAGACGTATATATACGTCCAGCTCAAATAAGTGCTACAATTCGTTATGAAAAATTTTATTTTTTTTTGAAAAAGCAAACGAATCAAATACGGTAGGCAGCTTTTTAAATGTTAACAAAAAATCGGTGGCATAACTGGGTGCATTTAGGATTTATTAGCATTTTTATTAAATCCCTATTCTGTTGCGTAAGACGTATACACTTGTGCTCACGAAATTAAGTCAATTCAATTTTTTATTTATATTTATTGTTGTTGCCTTTATTTTTAAAGATCAAAATAGTGGCTAAATTCGCCACGAAAGGCAAGGAGATGGTTCAGAAAATTGTACAGAATTTTAACGTAATGTTTGTTTTTTTCATTTTGTCACTGATTTTAAGTGGGCGTGGCTTTTAACGAAAAATTAGCGATATCACCCTTTTATCAAATTACATAGTAAAATTTAGGCAGTACTGATCGGTTCTGTACAAACTGTATATTTTTGAAATTCCTATAAAATATCCTTAAGTCTTGCATTATTTTTATCTACAAATAGTAGCCAGACTTAAAATTGCAGCACTTTAAACATGACCAAATTTTTCCTTGTTTTTAGGGATTTTTAATACAGTTAACAGCACTGAAATTTTAAAGTGAATATTTTTATGCTTTTCTTACCACAATATAACAAATCAGTCAAGATTTTTTTTACGTTATAGTAAAAAGCATTTCATGTTAAAATTTCAGTGTTGTTAACTTTCTTTAAAAATCGCTAAAAACAAAGAAAAATATGGTCATGTTTAAAGTGCTGCAATTTTAAGTCTGGTGACTATTTGTAGATAAAGATAATGCATGACTTAAGGAAATTTTATAGGATTTCCAAAAATATACAGTTTGTACAGAACCGATCAGTACTGCCTAAATTTTACTATGTAATTTGATAAAAGGTTGATATTGCTAATTTTTCGTTAAAAGCCACGCCCACTTAAAACAAGTGACAAAATGAAAAAACCAACATTACGTTAAAATTCTGTACAATTTTCTGAACCATCTCCTTGCCTTTCGTGGCGAATTTAGCCACTATTTTGATCTTTAAAAATAAAGGCAACAACAATAAAATTAAACAAAAAATTGAATTGACTTAATTTCGTGAGCACAAGTGTATATGCGTCCAAATTGCAACCGTACTTATGGCTGCCAAATTTTTTTTTTTTAACAAAATGAATGAATCTAATTTATTTAGCTATTTTCCATATTTATGCAACAAATTTATTATTTGAGAAGCAGCGTTCAAGATTAATCAGTCAAATCCCTATTCAGTTGCGTAAGACGTTATATATACGGTTTTTCATAACTCTATCCTGTTGCGTAAGACGTATATATACGTCCAAAATAAGTGCTATAATTCGGTATGAAAAATTTAATTTTTTAAAAAAAGCGAATGAATCAAATACTTTGGGCAGCTTTCTAAATATTAACTAAAAATCTGTGGAATAAGTGGCTGAATTTAGCATTTACTAGCATTTTCATCAAATCCCTATTCTGTTGCGTAAGACGTATATATACGTCTTAATTGCAACCGTAATTTTGGCTGCCAAAAATATTTTTTTTTAAACAAAATGAATGAATCTAAATTATTTAGCTATTTTCTATATTTATATAACAAATTTTTTATTTGAGAAGCAGCGTAAGGATTTGATAAAAATGATAATAAATCTTATTATCATTTTTATCCAATCCTTATTCTGTTGCGTAAGACGTATATATGGCAACCCATCCCGTCTTATAGGAAAACACTTTCCAAATTATATATCAAAGACGGGTGAGAAAAAAAATCCTGCACGAAAATGTGGTATATGCTCCAAAAAAAAAAATATTCGAAAGAGACTCGGTTTTGGTGCTCAAAATGTGAGGTTCACAAAAAATAATGGATTTGGTTAACTATTTTCAATAAGCTTTTAATTTTTGGTATGAAAATATAAGATATTATCGAATACTTCAGTTAGTAATTATCATCAGAAAAATATGAATTAGTTATCTTTATATAATTACAAAGTTAATAAGTCAATTGTTTACAACATTAGTAAATTAAAATTCATAAAAATGTGTTTAATTAAAAAAATTTAATTATTTTTTCTACTTTTTTGTTAAAAAATTTCTGTGCTTCCCACATTGCGTAAGACGTTTACTCTTTTTTGTCGACGCAACACACGAAGATCTTTTTAACTTTGTCAACGCACTAGAATGGTTAAAAACGGAAAAAATACTGAGAAAATTAACGATTGTTTATGATATTCTTTAGTCTACTAATTCTACTATTCACAAAATTTTTTTTACAAATTTTTGTGTTTTTAATTAACTAATATTTTACACAAATGGAACTAAATTTTTTTTTATTTCTTCTTCAGAGGAGGAAGAACTTTGGATAATAACTTTTTTAAATGCAATATTATATTTATTGTAGTATTGATTAAATTTGCATTCAAAGAAATTTTGTATCCAAAGTTTTAGAGATTAAAAAATATTTTTTTTGTAAAGAAATAAAAAAAAAATCTACCTTGAGTTATGTTGATTTTAACTTACTAATATTTATAAAAAAATCTCCTAGTTTCAGCAGTTTTTTTTGCCATTTTTAACTAATTTTTAATAGCTTCAGCTATATTTTTACATAAATTTTTCTATTAGTATACGAAATGTTTCAATTTAGATAATCTCAGATTTCGAAATTTTTCAACCTTAAGGTACATTTACACGCAAGAGAAAACTACTAGAGATGGAGCAAAAAACACTCCAAAATAGCTAAACTTCAAAATAGAGCTAATTAGAGATTATTTTTGTTTTATATCTAGCATTTTCTCTCTCGTATAGATGTGCTTTTTTAATTCGAAAATTTTTTTAAATACATCGTGTTCATATGTCATGTTAGTGTCTTTGTTGATAAAAAGTTAAGGAAATACATTAATTTTGCTTTTATCGATTAATCGACTAATTGCCAATTTTCTCGAATAACCGGTTAATCAGTTTCGGTGATTTTTCGAATAATGCAATAACCGGTTAACTGCCTATATCGAATAATTGGAAACAGTAAAGGCAATACAAATCTAAAAACCTTCGTTTAGAGTTTCTCTGAATTAATTTTTTTATTAATACAAAAACAATAAAATAAAAAGTATAATCAAAGTTTTCAGATTTCCTTTTCCTCTAATGAAATATTAAGTGGATTTAGGGCCTTTCTGTATTATGCATTAAATTTATTTACGAAAAATTGGAAAAGAACAGCATATTCGTTCTTACACTTAGAGCATTTCTTTTAAGTTTTACATTCATGTTTGTTGGGTAATATGAATTTTATAAAGGTAGATTCAAATAAAATAAAAACAATATGAAGTATAAAAAAATGTTTATGAAACTATATGTATCATTACGGTTTGGCTCAAGGGGTAAGGCGATGAACTTATAAACCAAAGGACGTTGGTTCGAATCGTGGCTGGTGTTAGAACAAAACAAAATTTCTTTGAATTTAAATTAAAATTGAAGAAAATTAAATTAAAGAAAAATAAAAAATAAACAAAGGTAAAAAAAAGATAAATTTTTTTTTCGTTTTTATTAATCATATTTTTCCTCGAAAAATATTCGCTCTTTCGATGAAATATCGAATCTATAAATCAACAATTTTTCGGATCTATATCACCTTGCCCTATGCTCCTTGCAGGAGTAAAAGGAACGAATATATATATATATCACCTTGCAAGCTACATAGGAAAATACCCTCATTCTTGGTATTTTTTCGAACTCGATATCGATGAAATTTTACGAGAAAATGATTCAGTTTCGATTAGTGTTTCCAATTCGGTTAATCGATTAACCGATTCCTCGATTAATCGCCTCTATTTCGGTTAATGTCGAAACAAATAATTTAAAACGCAAATAATTATTCGACCCGAATAATCGGTTAAAATAGCTCGATTAACCGATTAATTTTTTGCTTTATTTTTTCCCGAAACTTCATAATTTTCTTAACTTTAGCTAAAAAATTGCAAGCAACGCTTAAAAAAACAAATACTAACTAAAATACAGTCAAATTATTTTAAAATCGATTGAAAGAGAAACCTTTAGATACCATTTTTTGAGCAACTCCAAGCAAGTCGACATTGAACCAGCGAGACACGTCATGGATTTTAAGAGTCTCTTAAAACGGATTTGTTTTACATTATCGAAATTAATTTTTAATAAATTTTTTTTGATTTTTTTAAACAAAATAACAAAGTTTCTATTTGTAAAAAAAATGCTTTAATACTATGTGTCTCGCTGGAGCAGGCTTTAGGAAATACAATAGAAAATTTTTCATTTCTGTTTTAATTCTTTTAAAGTGTAAAATTCATTTTCAAAATTGAGAGCAGTTTTTCAGCCTCTAGTCCATGATTTTATTTATATTTATGTTAACAAAAACAGTGCGTAGTAATTTTTAAAATTTTATTATTGCAAACATAGAATTTTTAAAGACTGAAAAACTGCCCTCACTTTCGAAAATCTGTGATAAAGTTCGAACAAACAAATCTGTTTGAGACATCTGTTACTGCACACTGAGGGAATTGTCAACATGGCTTTTATGAATTTATATATTGATTCAATGAAATTTCGCTGGAATTCGTCCATTGAAACACGAAGGAGATTGGAAGATAAACAAAAATCTAAAAACAGAATGTTTGTATGTGTTTGTATTGATCACTTCTGAGTAAAAACAATAACAGAAAGCTTAATAGGAAAGAAAACAACGAAGTAGTTACATGGCATTCAAGGCCTTACTTGGGTGCCGGTTTGTTGAAAAAAATTATCATATAGAGACAATCTGACAATAAAAACATGAATAATTAATACAATTTAATGCAAAATCACTGACGACGACTGTAATAGTTGGTGCATTACAGTCCGATCTGAAAATTATAATGTGTTTATAATTTTTATAGAAAAAGGTTTAAGGCTCCATTAGTCTGGTAGTATCGTAAAGTATCGTGTCAGCTGTTTACTTTTAGTTAATGATAGTATACACAACTACTTAGTTTGGAAGTACATTTGAGGTAAGAAAATCTATTGAAAATAGATTTATACTTCACGATACCTCATTTCGCCGCACTGTACTTCCAAACTAATTTGAGCTTTATTCTTCTTCCTAACCTAATATCTATTTATTAATTAAAATTGATAAAATTGCATATTAATTACAATATTAATTGCCTATAGGACATTAAAACAACAATGTACTAAACTTTTCATTGAATTGATGCAGTTTTATGAAAAATTTCGTATTATTTATTGAAAATTACATATACCCAATGAAAAAGCTTTTTCGTAAAATTTGTTTTGCATTAACTTTGTGAAGAAAATTTCATTAGTTTAGTGAAAACTTTCATTAAAACTCGTCCAATTAAATTTTCTCTGCGTAAATAAGCTTAAAATTTGTTATTGTTAATGGCCCTTAAAAACCGAAAAAACTGAGAATTTAACAATTATTTATGATATTCTCAGACTACTAATATTCAACAAAAATTTTTGCAGAGTAAATTGGTATCTTCAAATAGAGTTTAACATTTTTTGTATTGATGGCTCAATGTCAAAGGCTCTTCTAGTTTTTATTGTTAAAAAAGCCAGCTCTTTGTGTTTTTATTGATAATAAGTTAAGAATTAATGTATTAATTTTGCATTAAACGATTAATCGATTAATCGCCAATTTTCTCGATTAACCGCCCCGAATAACCGGTTAATTAATTTTATTGATTTTTCGAATAATGCATTAACCGGTTAACCGCCTATGTCGAATAATTGGAAACACTAGTTTCGATACAAGCTCAACTCATTTTGCATACTGGGATATGAATAAATCAAAGTAGAAAGTAGAAAACCGAATAAAAAATCGTTGTTAAACTCAAATAAAAGTTTTAACAACTCTGTTTTTTGTTAGGACGATACAACAGATAGCACACCCCTTGTGAACCACCTAAATATTAGTTTAGTTTGGTTTATTCAGTAGTATGTGACATACTTTATAATATTCTCATACAATTCATTAATTATACCCTACACCACTATGTGGTCAGGGTATTATAAGTTTGTGCTGATGTTTGTAACACCAAAAAATATTGGTCCTAGACCCACCTTATAGTATACCGATCGGCTCAGAATTTTTTTATTTCGATTTAACGATGTCCGTCTGTCCGTCCGTCCGTCTGTCTGTCTGTCCATGCATTCTTGTGCGCACTCTACAGGTCGCAAATATTAAGATATTTTGATGAAACTTGGTACACCGACTTATGTCGGCCCAAGGACGATGCCTATTGATTTTGGTGAACATTGGTCCATGTTTAGACCTAGTGCCCATATAAGGGTCCTACCAAAATTATATTGTTTATACGCTGCAGGTCGTAAATATTAAGATATTTTGATGAAATTTGGTACACCGACCGGATCCAAACATTAGTTGTAGGGATGCCGAACGGGACTGGTTTTTACAAATCCCGGGATTCGGGATTTTGAAAATTTCAATCCCGGGATCCCGGGATTTTTCGGGATCCCGGGATTTATCGGGATCCCGGGATTTTTCGGGATTTCGGGATTTTTCGGGGTTTCGGGATTTTCTTGTTTCATCATATTTTTAATTTTAAAAGTAAATAGCTGAAATAAACCCTAAAAATTTAAATAATTCATTATAAATCTACTTATTATTTCTTGCAGTATGAAGAAATAAACAAATTAAGCCGGATTCACAATGCTGGAGTACTCCACGCTGCAGAGTTGTTAAATTTCCGAAATATAAGAAATATACCAATGACTTAAATTTAAGCAAATTGCAGTTTACCTCTGAAGAAACTTTTTAACCAAAAGTAGCTAAAACACTGCTATATCTACAAATTTTTAGTTATATTTGGCTAAAATTAGTTGAATGCAAATACAAACTACTCTGCTGAAATCATCAGAAATATTTAGTGACTATTAGTTTTTTAAATCAACTAACAAAAATATTAAGAACATACCTCTGATGATTTCCGAAAGGCAGATTGTTAGATTTTTTAATTTAACAAAAATTTACTGCTTTTAGTCGACAAAATTATTTTGCATGAAGTTATGATTTTAGCAAATCATCAATAAAATAAATAAGAACATGTCCGTTAAAATAGCTAAAATACGATTTTCAAAAGTTTCACAACTGAATAAATTAATTTTAAATTATTAAGGTTTTTATTCAGATTTATTTAATCTCTAATCGATTTCAATCTGTTATTTATTAATGGGAAAAATTAGTTCTTTAATAACATTTAATAAGATATTAGATTTATGTGATTTAGGTCGAATATAACAATGAAAACAAATAAAAAAAGAGATAAAATATGCCAAATAATGAAATCGGAAATCCCGGGATTTTTTCAAGACCAATCCCGGGATTTCGGGATTTCTAAATCCCGAAAATCCCGGGATTTTCGGGATCGGGATTTCGGGATCGGTATCCCTAATTAGTTGGCTTTTAACCAGACTGGTGTAGGGTATTGCAAGTCGGCATGCCCTACTTTAACCTTTTTACTCGTTAAATTTATATTTGTATATTAAGAACATGAATTAATGAAGATATGTAATAAGCGTGCTTTACCAATGGGCAAGTACCCCTCCGTCTTTCAGGCGGAGATTTTCGCCATCTGCATATGTGTGAGAGAGTGCCTGCGGAGAGGCACGGTTAGATCCCGCATCTACATTCTTTCTGACAGCCAAGCTGCGCTAAAGGCTCTAGGAGCTTACAGGGTATCATCTGGTCTAGTCATGGAGTGTATGGGTATTCTAAACGAACTCGGTAGGAACCCCTTACACTGGGATGGATTCCTGGTCATGAAGGGCATGAGGGTAACGAAAGGGCTGATTGTCTAGCCAATTGTGGAGCCCGTCGATCATTTATCGGCCCGGAACCATTCTTTGGGATACCTAGGGGGTACGTTAGAGAAAAACTCAGTCAATGGAGAGAGACTGAGTTTGCTAAGCATTGGGAAACTTCAACTGGCCAAAGACAGGCCAAAAGATTTATTTCCTTGTCCAGCGTAGTATCAAGGCAACTATTGTCACTCGACAGGGGTAACCTTAGGATCCTCACGGGATACTTAACTGGGCACTGTGGACTCAGGTACCAGCTTCACAAACAGGGCCGGTCAGACACTGATGTTTGCAGGTTTTGTGAGCTGGAAAGTGAGACATCGGAGCATATTCTCTGCGAATGTCCGAGACTGTGTGACAGGAGACTCAGATTTCTGGGTGACCGTTTCGTGTCACCTTCGAACGTTTGGGGAAGTTCTCCTAACGGGATTATTGGCTTTATTAGTAGCCTGAATCTCTAGGGAATTCTAGGCAGCACAAAAGATCTATATTGGTCGCGGTGCGTAGTGCCTTCGTATCTAATCTAATCTGAGTAAAAACAATAACAGAAAGCTTAATAGGAAAGAAAACAACGAAGTAGTTACATGGCATTCAAGGCCTTACTTGGGTGCCGGTTTGTTGAAAAAAATTATCATATAGAGACAATCTGACAATAAAAACATGAATAATTAATACAATTTAATGCAAAATCACTGACGACGACTGTAATAGTTGGTGCATTACAGTCCGATCTGAAAATTATAATGTGTTTATAATTTTTATAGAAAAAGGTTTAAGGCTCCATTAGTCTGGTAGTATCGTAAAGTATCGTGTCAGCTGTTTACTTTTAGTTAATGATAGTATACACAACTACTTAGTTTGGAAGTACATTTGAGGTAAGAAAATCTATTGAAAATAGATTTATACTTCACGATACCTCATTTCGCCGCACTGTACTTCCAAACTAATTTGAGCTTTATTCTTCTTCCTAACCTAATATCTATTTATTAATTAAAATTGATAAAATTGCATATTAATTACAATATTAATTGCCTATAGGACATTAAAACAACAATGTACTAAACTTTTCATTGAATTGATGCAGTTTTATGAAAAATTTCGTATTATTTATTGAAAATTACATATACCCAATGAAAAAGCTTTTTCGTAAAATTTGTTTTGCATTAACTTTGTGAAGAAAATTTCATTAGTTTAGTGAAAACTTTCATTAAAACTCGTCCAATTAAATTTTCTCTGCGTAAATAAGCTTAAAATTTGTTATTGTTAATGGCCCTTAAAAACCGAAAAAACTGAGAATTTAACAATTATTTATGATATTCTCAGACTACTAATATTCAACAAAAATTTTTGCAGAGTAAATTGGTATCTTCAAATAGAGTTTAACATTTTTTGTATTGATGGCTCAATGTCAAAGGCTCTTCTAGTTTTTATTGTTAAAAAAGCCAGCTCTTTGTGTTTTTATTGATAATAAGTTAAGAATTAATGTATTAATTTTGCATTAAACGATTAATCGATTAATCGCCAATTTTCTCGATTAACCGCCCCGAATAACCGGTTAATTAATTTTATTGATTTTTCGAATAATGCATTAACCGGTTAACCGCCTATGTCGAATAATTGGAAACACTAGTTTCGATACAAGCTCAACTCATTTTGCATACTGGGATATGAATAAATCAAAGTAGAAAGTAGAAAACCGAATAAAAAATCGTTGTTAAACTCAAATAAAAGTTTTAACAACTCTGTTTTTTGTTAGGACGATACAACAGATAGCACACCCCTTGTGAACCACCTAAATATTAGTTTAGTTTGGTTTATTCAGTAGTATGTGACATACTTTATAATATTCTCATACAATTCATTAATTATACCCTACACCACTATGTGGTCAGGGTATTATAAGTTTGTGCTGATGTTTGTAACACCAAAAAATATTGGTCCTAGACCCACCTTATAGTATACCGATCGGCTCAGAATTTTTTTATTTCGATTTAACGATGTCCGTCTGTCCGTCCGTCCGTCTGTCTGTCTGTCCATGCATTCTTGTGCGCACTCTACAGGTCGCAAATATTAAGATATTTTGATGAAACTTGGTACACCGACTTATGTCGGCCCAAGGACGATGCCTATTGATTTTGGTGAACATTGGTCCATGTTTAGACCTAGTGCCCATATAAGGGTCCTACCAAAATTATATTGTTTATACGCTGCAGGTCGTAAATATTAAGATATTTTGATGAAATTTGGTACACCGACCGGATCCAAACATTAGTTGGCTTTTAACCAGACTGGTGTAGGGTATTGCAAGTCGGCATGCCCTACTTTAACCTTTTTACTCGTTAAATTTATATTTGTATATTAAGAACATGAATTAATGAAGATATGTAATAAGCGTGCTTTACCAATGGGCAAGTACCCCTCCGTCTTTCAGGCGGAGATTTTCGCCATCTGCATATGTGTGAGAGAGTGCCTGCGGAGAGGCACGGTTAGATCCCGCATCTACATTCTTTCTGACAGCCAAGCTGCGCTAAAGGCTCTAGGAGCTTACAGGGTATCATCTGGTCTAGTCATGGAGTGTATGGGTATTCTAAACGAACTCGGTAGGAACCCCTTACACTGGGATGGATTCCTGGTCATGAAGGGCATGAGGGTAACGAAAGGGCTGATTGTCTAGCCAATTGTGGAGCCCGTCGATCATTTATCGGCCCGGAACCATTCTTTGGGATACCTAGGGGGTACGTTAGAGAAAAACTCAGTCAATGGAGAGAGACTGAGTTTGCTAAGCATTGGGAAACTTCAACTGGCCAAAGACAGGCCAAAAGATTTATTTCCTTGTCCAGCGTAGTATCAAGGCAACTATTGTCACTCGACAGGGGTAACCTTAGGATCCTCACGGGATACTTAACTGGGCACTGTGGACTCAGGTACCAGCTTCACAAACAGGGCCGGTCAGACACTGATGTTTGCAGGTTTTGTGAGCTGGAAAGTGAGACATCGGAGCATATTCTCTGCGAATGTCCGAGACTGTGTGACAGGAGACTCAGATTTCTGGGTGACCGTTTCGTGTCACCTTCGAACGTTTGGGGAAGTTCTCCTAACGGGATTATTGGCTTTATTAGTAGCCTGAATCTCTAGGGAATTCTAGGCAGCACAAAAGATCTATATTGGTCGCGGTGCGTAGTGCCTTCGTATCTAATCTAATGTTATAATCAGGGCAAGTTTAAAATGGCACAAAAAAAGTTGAAATTGGGAGGCAAAATGGAACGAAAAAATAGTAAAATTGGCACAAAAAACCCAAAAATGGTACGGTTATTCCAAAAATTTTATTGTATAATAGTTGATTTAAGTGTCTTTCTGAATGTTTTCAACAAAAATACAATAATGAAGGAATTTACCGTTGAACTGCTAAAGTGCATTCGCCGTATATTAGTATGATTTCATAGGCGTACCTAGACCATTTTTCTGGGGTCGGCAAGGGATTCTTGCAGATTCTCAAACTCTTAACCTTGAAAAACACTTTCGACATTATACTTACAATTTTTTTATACAAAAAATTAATTCTCAAAATTTAATAATCCTGGTAGCTTATCTTTGCAAAATCGCCATGTTTTTTTAGAAAACTCTGAAAAGTTCATCTATTTTTCTAACGAAAACCTCGTACAAGGAATGTATTCCAAGCTATATACACTCTCAGATTAGTATGAAATTTAGATATTTGATAGAAAAAAGAAAACTAAAATCAACCTGTCTCATTTTTTCGTCGACGTCGGACGAATCCATTCTAACCCTATATTTTGACCACTTAAATTACCGAGGTGGCCAAAAACCGTGAGATCTTAAAATTTTTGTTTCTACAACATATTGAAATTTCATCAAAATAGTAGTGTTTAGTTTAAAGTAACTTCCCTGTTCGATATTAACTAATTATTGCTTTAGAAAACTATTAAATCCAAAATAGATTCTGCGATATTTTCCTATTAAAAACCCTTCTCCATTTTCGTATCAAATGCCTTCAGATGCTTACAGAACAACTCTGTCATTCTATTGTAATAATTTTTCTTAAAGGAAAACTCTTAGGTCCAGTTTTATATAAGAACTAAGGTCGATTTGTTTCTTAAATATTTCTTGTGTAAGAATTTTTCAAACAAATTATCTTCCTAGGAAACCAGTAGACATTTTCATTCCCAACTAAAAACACAGGATTAATTGATATTAAAAAAAAAATAATTTTGTGATACTGTTTGCCATCAAAATCATGGATAAAAGAATTATAGGTAGATTTCTTTAAATTCTAGGGTGGGCAAAAAGGACTCTAGGGTGGGCAAAGCCCAACCCAGACCGGCCTAAGTCCGCCAATGTATGATTTAAAAAAATCTGGAATTTTATTTAAAATTAAATATGATTCCCTTGTGCCTGTTAAATTTTTCAATAAAAATGTTTTCTTCTTCTTCTTCATATAAATCAACTCTAAAAAATATCTTTTTTTTAATTTTTTCCAAAAATTGTTTACATAGATTGAGTTTTTACTGAATTTTATAGCATTTTTATAATGAAAAGTCTAAAAAAATAGACAAAGTGGCAAAGTTGGCAAGGATTTGTAAAAAGTGAAAAAATGGCAAAAATGGCATTTAATGGCAAATGCCAAAAAAAACTTGCCCTGGTAATAATGAATAATAAATAAAGAAATAAAAAAAAATAATTTATAGTAATTTAATTTTTTTAAATAATTCATTATTTAAAAAATATTTATTTTTTTGTATATAAATTATTTATTCTTAAAAAAGTATTCCATTAGTTAGTAAATTTTAATGAACTAAAGAAATAAAAATAATTCATAATAAATTTCCTGTTCTTGTAAAATTTTAAGAATGTAATATTTTTCTAAAATTTCTTAAACAAAGCTACCAGTGTTGCCATTTTAGCATATTTTCTGCTAGATTTAGCAGATTGAGTTGGGCAATTGCATATTTTTTTTTTGTAAGAATATGCTAACTGCCTTTTAGCATATTCTGTTGGACAAAAACAGATTTTTTAGCATATTTTGTTTTATTTAATAAAAGCATATTTTTAGCATATTTTTTAACAAAATATTTTTTTCTATAACAATAGGTTTGTTTTTTCGAATTTTATATCTATATCTATAAATTCTTATAAAAAAACGACTATCCGTACTTACGTGAATTGTTTTTATTTTTTGTAAACAAATAAAATTTAAACATTTGGGGCTGCCTTTGACGAAATCTGTTTTCGTATATGGGCTTGCCCGTACCGCGAAATAGAACAATTACCTTAAGTGGCATGCTCTCCCTTTACTAACAACCACATAATTCATTTGTTAGCATTTTTTGTTTTGAATATTTTATCAATTTTAAAATGCTAAAATTCCAAAAAATTCTGTGACAAATATTTTTGTTTACATTTGAAAGAGAAAAGCCAAGAATTTTCAAGACTTGGCAGCATTTTTATAACTACTTAATTTTTAAGAAGCTAAATTTATACCTACTTAAAATTTTTATGAATGCTTAAATTTGCATGGAATATTTATATAAAATTCGAAAAAAAAACAAACCTAATATTTATAACAATTACAATTTTTCATAACTTTTTATTTCATGCGCATTTATTCAATTCTTTTTTGAGTGTAAACTTTTTTAGTAGTATTGATATACTACTATAATTTGAAAATGCTACAAAAACCATAAAACAATCTTGCAAAAATTTTAAATACGTTATGTTTATTGTGAAAAAATTAAATGAGAAACTTCATTTACAAATAAATGTCTTTTCATACTTTTTTAATGTATCTTAGAATAAATGTAAAAGTTTACCTCTCAATTCATAAACACTCTGCAAAGTTCTAGGTGGTTTACAAAACAAATACTTCACATAAAATTTGTTCGATAAACGTCCTATAACTTTTGAAAGCATTTATGAACTTAACTAACATCTCATTTTTCCCTTGGATATAGGTACAAACGTTGATGTCATTGTGCTGTATATTTACATCAAGAACCTCTCCAATTTTAAAGACTTTGCCATATAACTCGTCTTTAGCCAAATCCTTGGACAAGCCATTAACTACAATGTCTCCTCTGTTTAATTGCCCTCTCAATGCGTTGTTTTCAATTTCTAGGTTATGTATTTTCGAATGAACCATTTCTTCAGTTTCCTTTGATTTAGACAGCGATTTCTCCAGCTCAGATTTAATAAAGTTTAACTGAGATATTACGTCTTCTGAAACCATTCTAGTTAAAGATTTAATACCGTTCTCTAGCTCCACCAGCTTTGACGTAGAATCAGAAATCGTTTCATTATTTGTTAGTTGTGCGGTCAAAGACGGAGGTGTCAAAGAACATGTTTTGCACATAAATAATAAACCACTATCACTTTTCTTAATTATTTCCAACATCTCCGAATTCAAATTTGCGTTCTCCTGTACAGCGCATTTTGTATGAAAATGTTGTTTACAAAGCCCCAAATAAATTTTTGCTCTACTGGAGCAATTTGTTGAACAAACTTTACATTGGAACGACATTTTTCCATTTACTATTCACCCTTAATGTTTATTTCGACTTTTTGATTTTGAAAATTGAACTTTTGTTGTTTTCTGTTTTAAGTTTCCTTTTTTTTTTTTTTATTGCAAAATTCTAATAGTCGCGGGAGAATATATACAATAAGAATTTTTATAAACCAACGAAAACCGATATTTTTGCAGTATACTTTTATTTCAAATTCAAAAACTATTTTATAAATTGCATATGTTTTTTGTTGTGTATTCTCTTTTTGTAAACCAACGTATAAACCAGTATTTTTGCAGATTACTTATATTTCACATGTATATGTTCTTTGTTTTTGTAATCTCTTCCTTTTCTTTAAGCCGTTTAATTTTTCTTTTGCTTCGTAAAAATATTTTATATTTAATTTTTAACTTTTATTTTTAATACAAATTTAATGTTTTTAACATTTTTTCAAGTCACTTTTGAATAACAACGCTACTAATGTATTTTTAAACACTTTTGCACATTTCCAATATATGATTTTTGCAAATTAAGTATAATTTTTGTGGACAGCAAATAAAACACGTCTACTCTTGTGTCATGACACTTTATCACCGATACTTTTTTCGATTTTTTCGATTGTTCCTTTAATCCATTTCGGCCCTCTTCCATAGTTTCGAAGAAATATCGGTTCGCCAATTTTGTATTTTGTACCCTTATTTTGTTTTTCTTCCTCTTTTTTTGACTGATGACTGGGCAATTGAATCAAAAGTGTACGTATTTTACGACCATGGAGTAATTCGGATGGAGATTTTCCTTCACTGTTTGACATGGAGCGATAAGTCGTTAAATATTTCAATATAGCATCTGTAACCGACAGTCCATCTTCAATATTTTTGGCTACCGAAGTTTTAAAAGTTCGCACGAAACGTTCCGCCTCGGGCCAATTGCTATATTCTTGCACCATGCACTTTACAAATTTCACATGCAGTGGCGATTTTTTCTATATCTTTATCTATGCCTGCCCACCAACAATGTTGTCTAGCTAACCTTTTCATTTTAACTATGCCCCAATGGCCATCATGTAATAAATTTAAAACTTCTTTCTGTAATGTTGCAGGTATGATAACACGAGAACAGTGTGATGTATGCAAAAAAATTACGTCATTATTGACAACCAAATTTAACTTCAGATTAAAGTAAAGAAGTAAATATTTTTCTTCTGGTCCGATGCTTTCGGCCATCCGTTTTCGGTATATGATTTTACTTTGCTGAGTATAGGATCTTTATAAGTATATTTCCCCAATAAACCAAACGATATCGTCACGATATCGAAACAGTATCACCAAAAAACTGGTCCAGCATCGAAACACTATCGTTATTCCAGGCGATTTCGATATCGAAAATGATATCATATATGATAGCAAAAACGGAATTCTTTAATATGAGCTTAAATGAAGTTGTAATGGAAAATTGATAATGAGATTGTTATATTAAGAAGAAAAGCCAAACTCACCTAGATTTTGCAACTAATTGTCCAATAAAAAACGGTTAAATAGCCAAACGAAGAAAAAATTGCAAAATTTTATAAATTTTATTTGTTTCTGAAAACAGCTTGAATTTTATTTTTATCATTAAACATTGTCGAAAACGATATTATAATCTTGTTGGAATATGATATCGTCTTGGGATACTTAAGGTGATAGCGATTTCGCTATTTACGGTATTTAATTTGTATATTTGCACTGCCTCAGTTGAATTCCTCCTCCAGAATATTAACTGCATCTGACGGTCAGCTGGATCGATTAAAATCTGACGGTACATTTTTTCTATGTCTGTGCAAAAGACAAACCTTGGTAGTCGAAACCTTAGTAACATGCCAAACAGGTCACCTTGAGTGGTGGGGCCGGTGTACATAATGTCGTTAAGTGATAATCCGGAGGTGGATTTTGCTGAAGCGTCAAAAACGACGCGAAGCTTGGTTGTGCTACTGTCTGGCTTCAGCACGCAGTGATGAGGGATAAAAAATGCGGTGTTTCTACTTCATTTTCATTAATTCGGGTCATGTGACCTAATGCTTAGTATTGATTCATGAAATCGATGTATTGGGACCTTAACAACGGATCCCTTTGTAGTATTCGTTCCAAGGCCTGAAATCTCGATAGGGCTACATTTTTCGTTTCACCTAGGGCACTTGGGTTCTCCGAGAATGGTAATCGGACGATGAATCTACCATCTTGATTTCTGGTGGTATTTTGGACAAAATGTGTCTCACACCTTTGTTCATCGATTGTGAGGGTTTTATCTGTCTCGAAGTTGTCTACTTCCCAGAACCGTTTTATTAGTTCGGTTGTAGTTGCTTCATCTTCACTGTAAATTGCACAAATTGCTGAGTTTCCTGCCTCCCTCTTTATTTTACCGCTTACTATCCAACCTAATTTTGTATTTTGGAGAGTTGGTAAATTATTTGATAGTTTAATTTGACCGGTCGTCAATAAATCGTGGTAGTATTCTGCTCCCAGCAGAATGTCAATTTTACTGGTATCGTTAAAGTTTGGATCAGCTAATTGAATATTATCTGGTATTGGCCATGATGAAATGTTGACATCTTGAGGTGGTTGATCAGGAATAATGCTGGGGAGCACGAAAGCCTCAAATCTGGTTTTATACTCGCTTGTTCTAGATTGCAGATTAATGTTGACACGTTTGTTGGTGTGCGCAGGGATGTTTCTGATGGTTTGATGTTGAGTTTGTTTACCAGTCTTTCCGTCACGATGTTGATTTGCGATCCGGAGTCCAAAATTGCCTTGAACTCGCCGCATTGCCCATTATTTGCTTGGATTCTAACCCTTGCTGTTGCCAACAACACGTAACCCTGCCGGGCGCCATGATATTGCGCTGAAGCAACCGTGGATGGAGCTGGTACTGGTTTCATGACTTGCTGTGAATTACTATTTTCATCGTTGTGCACCAATGTGTTGTGTTTGTGCTGACATTTGGTGCAATGTTGCGAAGAGCATTTAGTTGCGAAATGCCCTGGTTTTAGACAATTAATGCATAAATTGTTTAATTTCAAGTGTTGCAACCTTTTATGGATCGGTTGATTTAAAAACGCTTGACATCTGTATAGCGGATGATATTTATTTTGGCAATCACTGCATTTTGTTTCATTAGCGGATGCCTTTGTTGCTGCTGTGGAGCATGTCTTATGTGGTTGTTTTGCTGAAGATTGCTTGCTCTTCTGGGATATTGCCTCTAATGTTTGGATTCTTCTAGTGACGGAACTACCCTTGGCTGTGACAAAGACTGCTCGTATAGCATATTGTCCAATTTGCTGATGATTATATGCATAATAATTGGATCCCAAGTTTGTGTGTTTACACCTATATTGTTAAGTGCTGCAATTGTTTCCCTTGTTGTATCATGGAGGGATTTGATAGCTGATGCGGACGGGTTGTCGGAGGGTAACTTCCCTACGGGAAATGTATCAGTCACAGAGATGGTCACGTGACTGGAACTTTGTGGGAGTTACCGGTCCTCGATTCGGTTTTTTTATATGAAAGTAACCGGCAACTTTAACATGGGCTTGTCATAGGAGGTGGCAATTTCCACCTTTTGGGCTACTTGTGACTTGTCGGAAAGCTTGTCGATTATAACATATCACACTACTGGTTTAAGAGAGTATGCAATATAACAAGTTAAAATTATCTAATACGGAAGTAGTCACATGTTAGATATTATGTGATATGTACCGAAACTAGTGCCAAATAAAATATCACGTGACTGGTTTAAGTGCACATATCACAGAACTAATGAAAAATATTTGTTAAAAAACTAGTCACATATTAGTCAATATGTGTGTTGTTGCTGAACTAGTACAAAAACATATTTTCGTGACATATCACTATACTGCTCTAAGTTAACAAGTCACAGGACTAACTGAAACTAATTGACATATAACATGTCACTTATGTGTCAGAAAGAGTACGGGTGCTGGAAGAACCTAGAAGTATCCAGTCACTGAACTTACGTAAAATCACAAGTCACCGAATCTGTTTTTAAATCATCACAAAGTCACAAAAAAAATTATTTAAAAAATAGCTTATTTTTTCAAATAAATACCAAAAACATAAATATTAGGGGTTTTGATATAAACTCGTAATTTCCATGTAAACCTTGTATAAACATAAACATATTTTTTATGTATGGAGTTTGATATTAAACTCATAAACATACCAAGTTTACACAGTTTACGAGTAGAATACGCGTTTATATAAAAACCCCTATTAACTCATGATTACAATTCAATTTAGTTATGTTTATAAGCTATACATATAAATTATTTTAATTTTTGCATTAAAAATACAAAAATTGTTTTTCCGGACTTTCAAATAGATTTTCATATATTTAGTTAGAATATTGTTCTACCTCTAGTCCAAATTCGAATACGATATTGTAATATTAGATTTTATTTGTTGGTTCAAAATATCATATTCGAATTTGGACTTGAGATAGAACAATATTCTAACAAATATATCAAAGTAAACAAATAAATTTTAACTTAACAGTTAAGATATACTAGTTACACCATACACCACTACTTCCACAGGGCCAAATAAGATTATACTGTTGTTTGTAACACCAAAAAATATTGGACCTAGACCAACCTATTAGTGTACCGATTTACCCAGAACCGCGTTTTGAGTCGATTTGGCAATGACCGTCCATCAGTCGTAAATACATCGGACCAAATTTCGGCAAAATGGAATGACGTTTATAGGTCCCTAAAAATTTAAAGTTTCTTTTCAGGATTTCTGCAAAAATTCTGAACAATTTCATATACGTTACAAATATAAAATACAATTTTTTATAGTTCATTTACAGAAAGAAGTTTATGGGTGAATTGATCAAAGTATTTTTAATCGTTAAATTGTCTCTATATGAAACACTTATTCTGTATTCCATGACCGAGAATCAAACCGGCAACTCTTTACACAGACTACGACCCGTAGCATCATCTCTTAACGAGGCACACCATTGTCGACACATCGATGGGTGTGGCTAATTGAAGTTTTGTCAATCATAACCTACACAATGAATGTTTTGTAATCGGAAGAATCAGAATTAACTAATACATGAGCAATATATTTCTCAATTAGAAAATTCCTATGGTTATCTCCTTTTCACGGGTAATTATCACATTATGATGATTTCTTTGGCCAAAATCGGATGATATGGATGTGAACGACATGTGGTTCCAACAGGCGGCGCTAGGTGCCACATAGTAGACGCGACCTGGACATTCTGAACGACCGATTTAAGGGTTAACTCACACAGAAGCGACTTTAACTAGTCACCGAAATCGTGCGGTTTGACCGCTTTAGACTTGTTCTTGTGAGGTTCTATCAAGTCGCATTTTTATGCCAATAAGTCACAAACAACCGATGTCTGCATAACCCGTGCCTTTGCTCAAATTTAATTGGGCATATCGGATGTGCACTCCCTGGCGAAGCAGCGGCGTTCATTTAAACGGTGTCATAATCCACACATAATGTCATTCATAGGCCTTTCAAGTAAAACACAAAATCCATTGCTATTTCAAACACAAAATCCCTTTACACAATCTCAATGTTGACGGCAAAACTTCTTCACATCAACATGTGAAAGAGTCTCCCAACTGAGAACTTCGATTTTGCCGAAATTTTCATCTTATGCAGTTTGTTTGGATTTTGTCTTTCTTATAAAAGGAAAAATTATTCAGTTTTTCAATTTTCTTTACAATTTGAGGCCTTTAGAGTTCGAGTAATTTTTTTTCACGCAAAAACAACATTTGGAAATAGGTTCAGTAGTTTTTTTCTTAACTGATGTGATCGTTTTTGCAATATGCTATGGATTCTATAAAAAACTGACGATTATTTTCCACTTTTCGATTATAAATTTCCAACATTTTAAAGATGTTACTTACAAAAATGTTGAAATATGTGATGCAAAATTGCTGCCTTTATGTAATATGCTAGTTATTAAACTTTGAAAATTGTACGATAATCGTCTATCGTATTATAGAATCTGGGCACAGATTTTAAGTAAAACCCTGTTAAGTTTACGTATAAAAAAACATGTACGAAGTTTACAAAGACCATTCTTGAATTCAACACTAAACTAGTTTTCGGGTCATTTTGGGCTTTTTGAGCTAGTTTTTAGTTATTTCTATAAAATTGGGAATAGCATATTTAAAAAAAAAAACTGTGTCATTAATCTATTTCAAAAAAACATAAATTTAATCTTCTCCTTAATTAATTTTTGCAAATACAGATGTGATGTACCTATTTTAGTCGAATGGGTCAGTGATTTAAGCTTCTCTAGTGATTTTTTTTAGAATACTCTCTATTTTATAATGGTAATATCGGTATTATAAAACATTTTCTTTTGATTTTTTCTGTTAACACTTTTACGAATATTTAAATCAAATTTCACCAACGATTAGAGAAAAGAACCGGCAATCAAAATATCCAATTAAAAATTATGACTTTTTAAATATAACATCCCCGAAGTGTTTGTGAATAAATCCAAAAGGGTTGTACAGCCTTTCAGTCAGTCACTGAACAGTTTGTTTAGCTTGCCATTGACACTTTATTATGCATTCTCGTATCCGAACTACTCGTAGTTTAGTATTATGTCATCATTACTGTGGCCAAAAAGTTAAGTATTATGTGAACTTTGTAACAGTCACGGGATAGGGTTTTACGGTACCGATTGTCATTTTTTCATAAACATCTATTACTATACTGCACCTATTCTGTGTTATATCACTACTTCAGCTTTAACGGTACTAGTAACTTTTGTCAATTTGAGGTTATGATACTTTTTCTCCAGTTATATGATATATCCAAAATGAATCAGTTAATGTTTGGTATCCATTTCATGGCTGAATATTTTGCTGCAATTACCACTTTTTGATGCACCGAAATTTTGGTTTACATCAGTTTTGTAACATGTCCCCTATTCACCTGTCACAGATTTGTCACTTTGGATCAATCGACCCTTCATTTCCCGTAGGGTTGTTCTGTCCAGTTAATTTTTCCAATAACGTGAACGTTAAAATTCTGGGATTGTTGTATCTATCTTGTAGCATTTCCCAAGCTGTTGTGTAGTTGGCTTCAGTTGGTGATAAATGCTGGATAAGATTCTGAGCTTCTCCCTTAACATGGTTTTTCAGAAACCACATCTTTTTTATAGCTGGAATGGGCTGATTGTTGATCATTTCGTTAAAAAGGTCGTAAAAAGACTGCCATTGTATATATTGAAAGGTTGTATTGTTACCTTTGGCAAATAAAGTGATGAGTCTTGGGGTGATGATTTGAAACCTTCTTGAATTTCTTGGACACGCGTTATTTTGTCCCAAATTGTTGCCTCTGTGGTTATGTATTGCTCCAAATCGTATTCAACGTCTTCGGCGCATAGTTTATTGTGCAACTGTTGCACAGTGTTGAAGTGGGTTTCTATTTGCCTTAACCTTGTAGACAAATAAGCGTTGGTTCTGCTAGCGCCGTCTGCGAGCAGTTCGTCCAACATGTTGTTTGTGATCGCAATGAATGATTGTTGTTTTATTACTAACCCTTGTTTTGCGGGTTGTAATGAAGCTTCTTGTTCTGTATTAAGTGGATTCATCGTGAAGCCTGTTGTCTAATCACGTCCTTAGATGAAGTTGTGGGTAGACTTGTGTTACTGGCCTGAATTGTGTGTTAACTGCGGGTAGCCTTCCGCTACTGCTTACAGTCCCTGGAACTTGATGAAGTTGGAATATTTGTTGTATAGCCTTGTGCTACCACTTGCTGCTTAAGAAGAGCTGAACCTGTTAAACAGCTACACTTAATGAATATACTGAAACCAGCCCTTTACGTTTGTATCAGTGAGTGTTTCAAGTCTCTTACCACTGGTGGGGGAAAACTTGAAATTCAATGATCTCGTCGGCTATCTCGTCGGGGTCACCAAATGTTTGAGCGTATCTTTAGATTACTGTCCAAGCACATAAACTTGGACGGCACTAAGTTGATACAATTGAGTTGTTTCTTCTTTCAGCACTTGAACTGAAAAAAGACCTTGAAATCACTGTGTAATGAAACACCAGTATTAATGGTTAAAGACTAACAAACAACATTTATTTATTTTGAGTTTATATATAGTAAAAATGCACAATGGCAATAAATAAAATAAACAACGTAAACTTAATTTAGAATATTAACAAATGCAAAACGTAAACAAATTAAGTCGTTGACTTTTACTCTATATATTTTTGAAGATACAACAAAATTAAGTTCTTCTACTTATGCAAAATAACAAAATTTAAAAACAATTAAATATTATGTAGGTTAATCAATGTTGTTGAACCATAACAATGATTAACCCATGTAGATCTTAACAATTTTATTATTTTTATCTATTCTTTTCCATCTGTTTATCACATAATTCACAGTCGTTTCACATGAATACGTTTTACGAAATCCGGATTGGTATTTGGAGAACAAGTTATTTTTTCCATATATATTTGTTCCTTTTACTCCTGCAAGGAGCATAGGAACATATATTCGTCTAATTGTTCTTTTAAAACTTTTTCAATTATTTTTTCACATGTTTTCAGAGTGTTTATAGGTCTGTATTCTTCGCATTTATTTTTTTTATTTATTTTTTCTAAGTATATGAAAATATAGAAAGTTCAAAAAATAATTTTTTAATGCAAAAATTGTGATTGTTGAACAAAGCACACCACGCCAAAGTCCCAATCAAAATATTTATTTTCTTTTTTAATCTCGTTTTTACAAATGTTATTGACAACGAACGCACAAACGTACATATATTTAATAGTACCCAAAGGGTACTTTTATGAAAAATGTAGATTTTCAAAAATTGTTGATTTATGACTAGTTTTACCAAATCAGACCCCGTTGAATTTCTTACCTTAATTAATGTTTCGGTTTGTGTATTTCAATCATCATTTCCTTATTGCGGACAACTGATGAGTTAGGGTGATACCAACGAAACAATTGTATTTTCTATCATGAAAATGGTCAACCTGTTTGGAACAACAAATAAAATCTAATATGACAGTAGCATATTAGAATTTGGACTTGAAGTAGAACAATATTCTAACTAAATATATGAAAATAGAGAAAGTCCAAAAAACAATCTTTGAATTTTTTAATGCACAAATTAAAGTGATTGTTAAAAATTATAAATTATAACATAATAATATTTAATTGATAATTTTTTACAAAAATAGCTTTTGACGTTTCCAAATTAAGCATTTAAAAAAATTTAAAAATAACTAAAGAAAGGGGTTTTGCATTTCTATTAAATTTATGGGCATTTTCGGTTCCTGGTCAAAGTGGTTTAATGATATCCGGCGAAACCGAAATCTCGTATCTGAATAATTTTAAGTATATTTAATAGTGTTTCCAATTATTCGGCATAGGCGGTTAACCGGTTAATGCTTTATTCGAAAAAATCACTAAAATTGATTAACCGGTTATTCGGGTCGGTTGATCGAGAAAATTGGCGATTAATCGTTTAATGCAAAATTAATGTGTTTGCTTAACTCTTTCACTACCCTTGTACACTACAATGTACACATCTTTAAAAGAATATATAAAATTTAATAGTGCAAAAAAACTTTATACTTTTTACAAATAAGTTTATTAGGATCTTGGACTTAAAATAAAAATCATTATATGTATAAGCAGTTCAACATGAAAATATGGTCGCGATATTTGTTAATGAAGTCTAATTTTTTGAAGAAATCATAATCTCCGTGAAAAGGGTGTTTTGGTGTTTCTCCTAAACTAATGAAGATTTTTTTTTTTGGATTTACAAATTTCTTTGTTTGTGCTTTTTTAAAAAGTTTTTTTTTTTGTATTTACAAATTTGGTATGAGAAAGGTGTTTAGAAATTTAATTAGAATTTTGTAAATTCTTTCTGTGTACCAAAAAACATAAAATCAATAAAAAATAAGAGCCAGAAATAACAGATTTTCTTATTTGAGACTCTAATTATTACCTACGAGATCTAAAATTACCATTTTTGTTTCTTGGTTTATCCATTTCTTTTAAGAAAAACCTTTAAAAAATAAGACAAATTTTATTTCAATTAATCGAGCGGACACATTTTGTTGCACTTACCTTTTGTTCAGCTTTTCATAAAATCCAGAACGGGAAATCCCAATTTGTAATGTTTTTGTTAATGATATACAAACTTGCTGTATACATAGCATAAGAAAGAAACCAAAAAACTTTCTTATTTTGAAAAATTAGTTATGTCAATATTGAAAAATGCTAAAAATGGCCAACAATTTAAAAAGTATTATAAAAGTTGGAAAAAAAACGCAACGCAATTCGATTTCAAAACCGCATAACTTCAAATCCGCATAAAAAAACCGCATAAAAATATTCTGAAGAATAATCTGAATAAAAGTGCAGAAAAATTGAAAATCCGTAATGATTATTATTTTGAACAGGACAATGATCCTAAGCACACTGCTGCTGATGTAAAGATGTGGGTTACATACAATACCCCCATATGCCTAAAACCCCTCCGAAAAGTTCCGATATGAACCCTATTGAATCCTTGTGGGATCATTTAGAAAAACGATTGTATAGTCATAAAATTTTTAATAAAATTCAGCTCAAGGCTATGGCTTTGACTGAACAGCAGCAAAAAGTTCGAAATTACACAGAAAAACTTGTGTAGTCAATGCCAAATCGATTAATGTTGCATTTACATCTGCACCCAAATCCCGAGATTTCGACTAAAATTGAGATTTCAGTGAAAATCTCATGTGAAATCCCGAGATTCCCCATACAAAGGAAATTACGTAAATTTGCGAGATTTCGAAGAAATCTCATGAAAATCTTACAAATCTGGAGACTTTTGCAGAATACAACACTCTGTTTCGCTTAATTTGTAGAGTTTTTACATAAAAAAGTGGCAACGATGGTCAACAGCTGACTAAAAAAATAACCTAAAAATAACACAAAATAATGAAATAAAAAAATTATTATTATTTTAATAAATATGACTTTAGACCCAATGGAAATTTACTAATGATTATAAGAAGTGTTGCGTGGTTCTAATTTTTGCTTCCCGCGAAGCATAACTATGAAGAAAGCATTTGGAAGTGCATGTCTTCCTTCCGCCAAAATATTGCAAAATCTGGGTTCTAGCTTGTCGTCCTTATAAAAAAACAAATTTACTAACATATTTAGCGTTAGATCTTTACATAAAATAATGTAAATTGCACTCCGCCAATGAATAAAATGGTTTTTAGAAATATTTTTAATTTGAGGTTATTTTTTTATGGTACTTTGTTTACATAAAAAGTGCAGCTGTCAAATCGAAATCTCGCTACTGTCATAAAGTGCAAATGTAAACGGTCAAGATTTCAGTTCGAGATTTCCATTGAAATCTCGCGATTTGAAAACAGATGTAAACGCAACTTAAATGAAGTTCTTCGTATTTAGGGATATCCTACTAAATATTAGGTGTAACAATTATATTAAAATATCTATCCATATTGTAATTAATTTTCATCTTATCGCAGGGGTACCAAGACTTTTGCTGTGCAAAAATATGGAGTTGTTTTGAATTCCGAATTATATTTTTTTTTGTTTTGTATAGCACATGACTAATTTTTTGTTTTGTTATGGTACACAAGTTAATACATGAGATAAAAATAAATATCAGATATTTTGTAACATATTTTTTGATAAATTTTAGAAACTCTTTTATTTCAACTGAGGTACCATGACTTATGCTGCTCACTGTATATATCTAAAAAAATTCATATCTTGAAATTTATTTAAATTAAAACTTTTCTTATACTAATAGAAAAAGGTCTATAAAAATTTTGCTAAAGCTACTAAAATTTCATTAAAAATGGCAGAAGGACTGCTGAAACTATCAGATTTTTGTTTTACCAAATATTAAGAACAGCAAACCTGAAACTGTTACATATCAATAAGATATGATTTTTAGATTTTTTACTTCATTTTAAATATCTGAAAAACTTTAGATAGGAAATTTCTTTGAAAGTAATTTTTAATCAATACTGCCACAATAAAATTTAAAATTGCATTTTAAAAAATGTTACATTTTAAGATTTGAAGATTTTATTTAGATTTTTCCTTCTCCCCTGAAAAAATAAAAAAACGAGTTAGATAATTTTTACATTGAGCCATCGATATAAAAAAAATTAGTTCTATTTGAGAGTTGAATTTTAGTTAATGAAAACACCAATTTACGCTGCAAAAATCAGGATAAAATTTTGCTGATTTTCTCAGTCTCTTCGATAAAAAAATAACCTAAAGTTTGAGCGAATTTGTGTAGAGAAAATTTTAGCAGGCTGGTTTTAATGAAAATTTTCAGTAAAAAATTTATTAAAGTCTATGAAAAATCATTATTTTTATGAAGCTCTTTTTAATAAAACTTTTTTCGGGTGTTTGAGATTTTTAATAAATAGTATGAAATTTTTAATAAATAGTATGAAATTTTTCATACAATTTTATCAAAGACTGCATCAATTCAATGAAAAGTTTCAATGGACGAATTCCAGCGAAACTTTATTGAATCAATGCAAAAATTCATAAATAGCATGTAGACAATACTCTCAGAGTGCAGTTACAGATGTCAAATTCCATATAAATTTTAATTTTTTAACTTTCATATTGTGTTAACTTTAGGTTATTTTAATTCGAATAAAAATGTTAATTCCGTGAAACGGGTTCAGGTTCCATTAGTGTTTCCAATTCGGTTAATCGATTAACCGATTCCTCGATTAATCGCCTCTTCTTCAGTTAATGGCGAAACAAATAATTTAAAACTCAATAATGGGTTAAAATAGGTCGATTAACCGGTTACATTTTTAATATATAATTTTTGCTCTATTTTTTCCCAAAACTTCATAATTTTGTTAACTTTGGCTAAAAAATTGCAAGAAACGCTTAGAAAAAAACAAATACTAACTAAAATACGATAAAATTGTTTTAAAATCCATTGAATGAGAAGCCTTTAGATCCAATTTTTTGAGCAACTCCAAGCAAGTCGACATTGAACCAACGAGACACGTCATGGGATTTAATAGACTCTTAAAACGGATTTTTTTTACATTACCCCTGATTACCTATGAATCTATTCTAGAACAGGTCTTTTTTCATCGGTTCCGTGGAACAGGTTTTAGAATTGATTCCTGGGAGTCAAAAGGAAAGGCTTCACTGTCGTAGAACCGGTTCCAAAGCAACCTGTTCTAGTTTGGAAGAAAAGAACCTATTGCTTTTGGGACAAACTGAAACAAAAATCACCGCCCAGTATGCAAAATGATTCGAAATCGTATCGAAAAAGAATAATTTTTTCGTAAAATTTAGTCGAAATCGAATTCGATGTAATATCGAGAATGATAGTGTTTTCGTATAAAATCTGCATGGTGATATAGAGTCGAAAAGCTTATGATTTATTAAAAAATTGTACTTATTTCGATATGAAATAATCAAACGAAAAAAAGAAAAATTTTCTTCTTTTATATTTATCTTTCTCTTTGTTTACTTTATATCTCTTTAATTTAATTTCATTCCATTTTAAATTCAAAGCAATTTTGTTTTGTTCCAACACCAGCCACGATTCGAACCAACAACCCTTGGTTTAGAAGTTCATCGCCTTACCACTTGAGCCAAACCATATTGATAAATATAGTTTCATAAACATTTTTTTATAAATCAAATTATTTTTATTTTATTTGAATCTATCTTTTTAAATTTCAAATTACCCATCAAACATGAATATAAAAGTTAAAGGAAATGCACTAAATGTATCAACGAACATGCTGCACGCAAAGAAAACCCTACACTGAACCAAAAGTCGTAAGTGAAATCAACATAAACATTTTGTTACTTTTTGATAAAACGAATTGTTAAAACAATATATTTTTTATTCAAATGAATGTGTGTTTTTTTTAAATCAACTACTTTTTTTTTAAATGAACATTCTTATTTCCGTCAATAATTCTCTACAAAACGATTGTTGTTTTGATAATTTTTTGTCCATTTTTTTAACAAAATTTAATTTGTTAAAAAATTTTGTAAAAAGGCAGTAACGTAAATTTGATATAATTTTTCTTCAATTTGAATAAAAGTATTAAATCTGTGGAAAAAAGTTTAGTTAGGTTAGTTTTGTCGAGTCATTACTTGTGCTAGCATGTGTATTTGTAATTGTCGGAAATATCAATAAATTGACATTAAGTGTTTTTGTTTTTCAAAGTATAGATAATCAACAAATTCAGTGTCTTGAAGTGAATTGCTAGTTGAAGATTTATTAATTTTAATTTAAATAAATTTATATAATTTTGAACGTTCTCAATTAAATAGTACATTTAAATTTCTGTCATTAATTTTGATATTATCTATCTTTTTGTTATTTTGTTTAAGGCAAACTATTAATGAAAGTAATATAATGTATTTGAATTATTAATTTAAATAAAGTTATATGTTTTTGTATATAAAATGGTACATGTGCTTTAAATAAAGAGTTTTTAGTATGTGCTATATTATAATTTCAATTTTATAGTTCATTATCTCTATATATAAAAGAACTAGCGGGCGCAGCCCGCTACGTTGTTAGCGTGCCTTAATGTTTAGGGGGTGGCTGCGCCCCCCCCTCCCCCCACATTTTTTTTTAAATTCGTTTTTTTATTTAAAGTACAGTTTTTATAATAAAAGCCTTCACCTAGCCACCACAAATAAATAATTCTGCACAACAATGGGTTTAAAATAAATATTTGATCACTTTTTCTCATGAGAGTGGATTGTTAGTAATGAATCCATAATAAATTGCAATATACGTGTGTATGTTAAGATAATTTGGTAAAGTGCGAACTTAGGTAGATAGACCCGTAAGTAGTTTTGTTCATTTGTGTTTTGAATGAAAATAAATAACGTAAAGCAGGGTTGGAAAGCATTTTATAATATTAAAAATAGCGGGCAAAGCCCGCTACGTTGTTAGCGTGCCTTAAAGTTTTTTTTTTTAATTCCAGTTTATGTAAAGGTAGACTTGGCAATGCAAGTAAATTCACAAATTCAGTTGAAAAATTTACTGCGTCGGTTTCTTCCACCGGTGCTTCGTTAGCTGCAGTTTAAATATCGGAATATATAAGTTCCATTCCTTTTCTAAGGTTTTTTTCTCTTTTAGAAAATTTGTTTAACTTTTTGGAGAGTATGTTTCAATGCTACATAAGTTTCATATTCCGTGGATAGTGTTTGAACAGGTAATTAAAAGGGATTCTGCACCCATTTTTGTTCCACCCAGTAAAAATCCCAAATATATATAATCTTGCCTCAATCGCATGCGAAATTTCAAGTACCAAACTCCGGCAGTTTGAGTCATGCAAATTCCGTTCCATTTTGTTTAACAATTTTAGTCTTCCAATGCAACTCCTTCCAAGATTCCATTTTGTTCACCATTCCATTGCATTTCGTTCCCATTATCTGTTATTCCAATTCCACTCGTTCCCCGTTTCATTCCATTTTGTTCCTACTGTCTTGTGTATCGATATTGATATCGGTCGCTTCCATTTCCATTTCTTTGCACTTGCTCCGTGCCATTCCTCTTTTAACTGCAGTGTTTCAATTCTACTCGTTCCCCATTCTATGCCATCTCGCTTCTCATTCCTTTTCGTTCTATAGTCCATTCCTCTTCCAATCCATTTCAATTGTCTATAATTTCAATTCCACTCGTTCAACGTTTATATTCATTTCGTTCCACTTGTGTAGTGTTTCAATTCCACTCGTTTCCTATTTAGTTTCTTAATTTTAGTGCTCCATATACACTCGTTCTTTAAATTTTAGGTTTCTAGCTAAAGACGCAGATGTTCAGGGGGGGGGCAATTTTTCCTTTTGAGCCACCATTTTTACCACGTTCCTGTCCAAAGTCCTAAAAATGCCTTGTCGATAAGTTAGCCCATACTCCAAGGAAAACATATTATAGATTACGGGTTTCTAGCCGAAGGGTTCGGTTAGGCCATCAAGGGGGAGAATTATTCCGTTTTTACCCCTCCCGGTAGGAATTTCCAAAAATTCTGAGAACGTCTGCCTTGGAGGAGGAACCTACTACATACATAATTTTAAGTCTCTATATCCAGCAGTTTCCCCAACTCGGCAAGGGGGAAGTTTTTTACTTTTTACCCCTCCCGGTATGAGTTTCCAAAAATACCGTCTTAGGGGACGTCTACGTAGGAGATGGAACCCAAATACCGAATTTAAGCAGTTTGGCCAGGCCGTTAAGAGAAAACTTCCTGTTTTTGACCCTACCTGTGGAAATTTCCAAAAATCTCATCTTAGCGCATGTCTACAATAGAGAAGGAACTTTAGTACCAAATTTCAACTTCCTACCTCCAGCAGTTGGGCAGGCCTTTAAGCGGCACTTTTCCCTTCATTAATCCCCATTTTTGCAATGTCCCTGTCCAAAATTCCAGAAAGCACCTTCCCGATAAGTAAGCCCATACTCCAAGGAAAATATGTTTTACATTTCAGGATTCTAGCCAACTTTTACTATTTGTACCCCTCTGGGTAGGAATTTCCGTAAATCCATCGACAGGGAATTTCAGCTTCCTAGTTTCAGCAGTTTGAGCAGGCTGTCAAGTGGGACACTTCTTCTTTTTTTGTCCCTCCCGGTTGGAATTAGGCTGGAAGAGGAACCTAAGTACCGAATTTCAGCTTCCTAGTTCCAGCAGTTTGGACAGGTCGTTAAGGGGCCACTTTCCCTTTTTGAGCCCTCATTTTATAACGACGCTGTCCAAAATTCAAAAAAGTATCTTTCTAATAAGTTAGCCCTTACTCCAACAACCCACATTTTGAATTTCAGGTTTCTAGCCGAAGGGGTTTTTACAGGCCACCAATGGGAGGCTTTTCTTTTTTTGGCCCTCCCTTTAGGAATTTACAAAAATTCCATCTTCGCGGCTATCTGCGATGGATGAGGAACATTCATACCAAATTTCAACTTCATTGCCTCAGCGGTTTGGGCAGGCCGTTATTGGAGACATTTTTCCCTTTCAACCCACATTTTTACTATGTTTCTGTTCCAAAATAGAAAAATTACGTTGCCGGTGAGTTAGTCCTACTCCAGGGAATACATATTTAAAATTTTAGGGGATTTGGCAGGTAGTCAAGGAGAATACTTTTCCCCTTATCTCCCTCCCGATAGGAATTTCAAAAATTCCGTCTAAGCGGACGCCTACACAGAAGGAGGAACTCACATACCGAATTTCGGCTACATAGTTTCAGCAGTTTGGGCAGGCCGTCAAGGCGGAAACATCCCCCTTTTGGGATATCCTGTAGGGAATTCCAAAAATACAAACTTAGTCGATGTCTACTACAGTGGAGGAATCTTTATGCCAAATTTCAACTTATCTCCAGTAGTTTCGGCAGGCAGTTAATGGGGACATTTTTCCAATTTGTGAGACCGTCTATGGGGACGTCTATGCCGAATATATTCCCGTCCCGTCTTAGCGGACCTCTATGCCGAATATCAAGAAACCTTGTTTTAGTGGAGATATCCTTGGGGGGAGTACTTCAAAGTACTTTTTGTGAAATTATATTTTTTTAAATGGCATTTTTTGGAAAAAGCGAAATTTTTTGGAGAAAGATACTTTATTTTGGAAAAAGGTACTTCTTTTGGAAAAAGGTACTTTTTTTTGGAAAAAGGTACTTTTTTTGGAAAAACGTACTTTTTTCGGAAAAAGGTACTTTTTTTGGAAAAAGGTACTTTTTTTGGAAAAAGGTACTTTTTTTTGGAAAAAGGTACTTTTTTTTGGAAAAAGGTACTTTTTTTTGGAAAAAGGTACTTTTTTTGGAAAAAGGTACTTTTTTTTGGAAAAAGGTACTTTTTTTTTGGAAAAAGGTACTTTTTTTGGAAAAAGGTACTTTTTTTGGAAAAAGGTACTTTTTTGGAAAAAAGTACTTTTTTTGTCCCCTTTTTGCCCCTCCCGATAAGAATTTCCAAAAATTCCGTCTCAACGGACGTCTACACCGGTCGAGGAACCTACAACCAAATTTCAACTTCATAGCTCCAGCAGTTTGAGCAGGGCGTCAAGGGGGAGACTTTTTCCCCTTTTTGCCCCTCCCTGTAAAAATTTCCAAAAAATCCCGTCTTGGTGGATGTCTACGATAGTGGAGGAACCTTTATGCCAAATTTCAACTTCCTACCTCCAGCGGTTTGGGCAGGCCGTCAATGGGGGCTCTTTTCCCATTTTTAACCCCAATTTTTACAACGTCAAAATTCGTGAAAGTACTTTCGAGAAAAGTTAGCCCCTGCTCCAAGAAACACATATCTTAAATTTCAGCTTTCTAGCCAAAGGGGTTTTGGCAGGCCGTCAAGGGGGAGACTTTCCCCCTTTTTGCCCGTTCCGGTAGGAATTTCCAAAAATCCCGTCTTAGCGGACGTCTACGCCGAAAGAGGAACCTACATACCTGTAATAAACTCTGCTTAATAAAACACCCGAGTTTATTATACAACAAATTACTAAAGTTCTTTATTTATTAATATTAGGTTCTACGTCGTTACACTTTGCTTTCTATTTTATGAGTAACTTATCTTATTTAAATCTTTTACCAAATACTGTAGCAAGCAAATAATATGAAATATAACGGTAACTATCATTTTAGTTGTTGCTTTAGTAACTGCATAGCTTTAGCATTTTTTGTATTTTAGTGTATACTAAAAATATCAAACCAAAAGGAGAGTTGGTAGATCTTAAATATTCTTACTATAAAAGAATACAATCATTTTGCAATAATACTACAATACCCCCTTCATAAATTGTTCTCTCATACCTTGACCAAAACATTTTATAACTTTTCAAAATTCACTATTCAAAACCAAAAAATGTTTATGGAATGAGAAAAAAAATTTTATCAAGTAATATCTTTTACATATAGTACTTATATACTAAAGTAAAAATTATAATTTTACAATTGTGATTAATTTTTAGCTTTTCTCTGTCTTAAATTGTATTTAATAATTTCTTCTTCAATACAAGCATTTACAATTTCTTCCTGATTTTCACAATTTTCATTTGAAATTTGTTCTACATCTTGATTTTCATTATTCAAATTTTGGATACTGGGATATATATTTTGTAACGGATCTAAAAGAGTTGTTGGAATATCTGTCTCTTTTTTAAAAGGTTTACTACAAGAAATAATTTGATTTGCATGTCGTTTCCATGTTTTATTTGAATCCGTTTTTACTGAATACGTTTGCCTCCCGAGAACTTTAAGTATAATACCTTTTATCCAAGAAACTTTTCCCGGTACCGAAAAATCCTTAACAATGACATTATCATTTACTTTAAAAACATTGTTTTTGAAACCTTTGTAATACCTCGTTTGACTTTCTTGTTTGTTTTTAACAAATTGTTTTACATTTTTCATACTCTTATGTTCTACTTTTCTCTTTGGGTTAATAAGATCAAGTCTAGTTCTCAATTTTCTTTTATTAAACATCAAATACACCGGCGAAACCCCTGTACTTGTATGTATAGTGTTTCGGTAGTCAAACAAAAATCTACATAATACACTATTGAATTCTGATATTGGTGTATTTTTTAAATTACGTTTGAGAGCACTTTTAATCGTTTTAACGGAATTTTCCGCTTGACCATTTGTAGCGGGATGTCCGACAGGTGTGGTTACTTGTTCAATACAATTCATCTTCAAAAAATTTTTAAATTCATTCGAAACAAATGAGGTCCCATTGTCTGAAACAACATATTTTGGTAAACCAAAACGTGCAAAAAGTTCCCGTAAAACTTTAATAACTGCACGACTGGTTGTATTAGTACCCATGTCTATACATTCAACCCATTTACTAGTACTATCAACTACAACCAAACACCAACGTTTCAAAAACGGACCAAAAAAATCTATGTGAATTCTTGACCAAACTTCCTCAGGTCTCGGCCAAGGAATCAACTTCTGCTGAGGTGGATTTGCACGTGTCATAAGACAAGCCTCACAAGACTTTACAACTTCCTCTAAATCCTTACTTTGATTTGGCCACCAACAACACTCACGAGCCATGGCCTTCATTTTAACAATTCCCATATGGGAAGCGTGTAGAAAATGAACTACTTCACTAGTTAACTGATTTGGTATTATAACTCGATATCCCCAAAATACACAATTTGCTTCTTCTGACAACTCGTTCTTCTTCAAAAAAAATGGTAATAATTCAGAATCAAAACACTTTTCAGGCCACCCTGATCTAATAAATTTCATGACTTTTTGCAATAAATCATCTTTTGCCGTCGTCTTTCCGATCATTTCAAAATCTAAAAATTTATTCTCACCATTTAGAACTTGTAAATAATTTACATAAACATTATTTGGAAAATCACAAAAAGAAAAATTAGACTCTTTAGGGTACCTAGAAAAATAATCGGCAATATTACTTTTCGATTTTATATGACAAATGTCGAATCGATAGCCCGATAAGGTTAACGCAATACGTTGTAATCGACTTGAAGCCATTAACGGTATACCCCTTTTGGGATTAAAAATATGATGTAACGGTTTATTGTCGGTCACTAAAGTAAAATGACGACCATATAGAAAATGATGAAATTTTTTCACACCAAACAAAATAGCAACTGCTTCGCGGTCTAACTGCGAATACCTTTTCTCAGTATCCGTTAAGGATCTAGATGCAAACTCTATTGGCCTATCTATACCCTGTTCATCGATTTGAGATAGCACTGCCCCTACCCCTACTGGGCTGGCATCCACCGTCAATTTTGTTTTCAAATCCGCATTAAAATGCGCTAAGCAATTATCTGCTAGTAAAAAATTTTTTAATTGATCCACAGCAGTAGAACAATCTTCGTTCCAAACGAATTTTGTATCTGCTCGTAGCAGCAGATGTAATGGGTGCAACAATGTTGACACATCAGGAAAAAATCTTCTATAAAAATTCACGACACCTAAAAAAGCTTGAATTTCTTTTACGTTACCCGGGTATGGCATGTTAGTAATTTCACTAACCTTTTCAGGATTCATATGTAATCCATTTTTGTCTATTACATGCCCCAAATAATTTATCTTTTCACAAAAAAAATCACATTTTTCCAGGGACAATTTAAAACCAGCATCATTTAAAATATTTAGAACTCGTGCAAGTCTCTCATTATGCAGTTTCCTATTAGGAGCACTTATCAAAATATCGTCTAAAAAGACTACAACTCCGTCCAACCCAGTCAAAAGAGAATCCATAATTTTCTGAAAAATTGCAGGAGCTGATGCTAAACCATAAATCAACCTTGTATATCGAAAAAGACCCTTCGATGTCGAAATTTTGGTATATTTTCTTGATTCCTCATCTAATTGAATTTGCTGGTAAGCCATACTCAAATCCAATTTAGTGAATTCTTTACCACCATGCAATTTCGCAAAAATATCTTCAATTCGTGGTAAAGGGTATTTTTCGACACACAAATGAGGATTTAGAGTAACTTTGAAATCACCACAAATTCTAATACTACCATTCTTTTTCACAATGGGAACGATTGGAGTACCCCATTCACAATAATCTACTGGCTGCAAAATATTCATCTTTACTAACTTATCTATCTCCGTTTCCACTTTCCCTTTAATAGCCAAAGGCAACGGCCTTGGTCTAAAAAATTTCGGTACGGCCCCCTCTTTAACCTTTAAACCCGCCTGACTCTTATTAAATAATCCAAGTCCACCATCAAAAAGATTTTTAAATTTTTTAAAAATAGGGTTTGTATTTACCATTGGCACTTCCGAGCAATAATTAAAGTTACCAACCTTAATCTGAAACGTTTTCAAAAAACTTCTTCCTAACAGTGGCGGACCACCGTTTTCAATCACCATGAACGTGAGCACTTTAACATTATTACCGAATTTAACTTTGATGTCACATGAACCAATAGCAATAATTTTATCACCCACATAAGAATTCAATATCATTTTAAATTTTTTCAAATTATAATTTTTAAAGAAAGATTCATAAGTTTTATCAGAAATCGCGTTATATCTTGATCCAGTATCCAATTCCATTTCAAAAGATTTATTATTAATTAAAACTTTAACTACAATAGGATCATCATCATCTTGTACACTTTTGATAGAAAATAAACTAACATCACTGTTATCAATAAAATTAAAATTTTGTGACCTACACATTTTTTTTAAATGTCCTTTTTGTTTACATTGGTTACATTTATAATTTTTAAACTTACAGTCTTCACTTTTGTGATTTTTGTACCCACATACTCTGCACTGTTGTTCTATTGATGTATGCTGCTGCTGATGCCGTTGTTTTTTTTCCATTTTTCGCTGCTTCTCTTTTGTTACCACCTTTTGCTCCTCTGCTTTGGTTGATAAAATTAAAGTTTTCTTCCTTCACATCTATCGTATCATATTGGTGCTTTACGTACTCCACATTGTTGGCAATTTCCACCACCTTTTCGAATTGGCAAGTCACCGCCTCCAAAAATATTTTATCACGGGCCGGACCCTTTTCCAACCCCATAACAAATTTGTCTCTTATAGCATTTTCCAAAGACGGACCAAATTCACAATATGCAGCTAAAGCTCTCACACGCACGGCCCATTCATTTATTGACTCCGTAGGTGACTTTGTTGCATTATAAAATTTGTAACGTTCAGCAAACCCAGATGTTGCAGGTTTAAAATGTTTGTTCATCACTGTCAAGCACCTTTTAAATGTTTTTACGGCTTCTTCCAACTTTGCCGGACTCACCAGATTTTGTAGCAATATATACGACGTTTCACATAATGCTGTGAGCAGTATAGCTTTTTTCTTTAACTCATCTTCAATGTCATTAGCCATAAAAAATTGTTCCAATTGGTTTTGAAAAACTGACCAATTTTTTTGTGTGTGGTCAAAGTATAGTACTTTACCAATAATTTGGGCACTCATCCTTCTTTATTATTAAAAAATCACAGATATAAATAATTTTCAAAATTTGTTCACTTTTTTATTTAATTTTTCCTTCGTCGCCACTGTAATAAACTCTGCTTAATAAAACACCCGAGTTTATTATATAACAAATTACTAAAGTTCTTTATTTATTAATATTAGGTTCTACGTCGTTACACTTTGCTTTCTATTTTATGAGTAACTTATCTTATTTAAATCTTTTACCAAATACTGTAGCAAGCAAATAATATGAAATATAACGGTAACTCTCATTTTAGTTGTTGCTTTAGTAACTGCATAGCTTTAGCATTTTTTGTATTTTAGTGTATACTAAAAATATCAAACCAAAAGGAGAGTTGGTAGATCTTAAATATTCTTACTATAAAAGAATACAATCATTTTGCAATAATTTCAACTTCCTAGCTTCAGCGGTTTGGGCTGGGCGATGTTGAGTCAGTCAGTCAGTCAGTCACGTTATTCTTCTATATATAAAAGAACTAGCAGGCACAGCCCGCTACGTTGTTAGCGTGCCTTAAAGTTTAGGGGGGGGCCTGTGCCCCCCACCCCCCGACAATTTTTTTTAAATTCGCTTTTTATTTAAAGTACAGTTTTTATAATAAAAGCCTTCACCCAGCCACCACAAATAAATAATTCTGCACAACAATGGGTTTAAAATAAATAAATATTTGATAACTTTTTCTCATGAAAGTGGATTGTTAGTAATGAATCCATAATAAATTGCAATATACGTGTGTATGTTAAGATAATTTGGTAAAGTGCGAACTTAGGTAGATAGGCCCGTAAGTAGTTTTGTTCATTTGTGTTTTAAATGAAAATAAATAACGTAAAGCAGGGTTGGAAAGCATTTTATAATATTAAAAATAGCGGGCAAAGCCCGCTACGTTGTTAGCGTGTCTTAAAGTTTTTTTTTTAATTCCAGTTTATGTAAAGGTAGACCTGGCAATTCAAGTAAATTCACAAATTCAGTTGGAAAATTTACTGCGTCGATTTCTTCCACCGGTGCTTCGTTACATGAAGTTTAAATATCGGAATATATAAGTTCCATTCCTTTTATAAGGTTTTTTCTCTTTTAGAAAATTTGTTTAACTTTTTGGAGAGTATGTTTCAATGCTACATAAGTTTCATATTCCGTGGATAGTGTTTGAACAGGTAATTCCCTCTTCCAATCCATTTGCATTGTCTATAATTTCAATTCCACTCGTTCAACTTTTATATCCATTTCATTCCACTTGTGTAGTGTTTCAATTCCACTCGTTTCCTATTTAGTTTCTTAATTTTAGTGTTTCATATACACTTGTTCTTTAAGTTTTAGGTTTCTAGCTAAAGACGCAGACGTTAAGGGGGGGGGGGGGCAATTTTCCCCTTTTGAACCACCATTTTTACCACGTTCCTGTCCAAAGTCTTAAAAATGCCATGTCGATAAGTTAGCCCATACTCCAAGGAAAACATATTATATATTACAGGTTTCTAGCCGAAGGGTTCGGTTAGGCCATCAAGGGGGAGAATTATTCCGTTTTTACCCCTCCCGGTAGGAATTTCCAAAAATTCCATCTTAGAGGACGTCTGCGTGGGAGAAGGAACCTACTACATACATAATTTTAGGTCTTTATATCCAGCAGTTTGGCCAGGCCGTCAAGGGGAAAGTTTTTTCCCTTTTTACCCCTCCCGGTATGAATTTCCAAAAATACCATCTAGGGGACGTCAACGTTGGAGAAGGAACCCAAATACCGAATTTAAGATCCCTTGTTCCAGCAGTTTGGCCAGGCCGTTAAGGGGGAGATTTTTCCTGTTTTTGACCCTACCTGTAGAAATTTCCAAAAATCTCATCTTACCGGATGTCTACAATAGAGGAGGAACTTTAATACCAAATTTCGGCTTCCTACCTCCAGCGGTTTGGGCAGGCCTTTAAGCGGCACTTTTTGCTTCATTAATCCCCATTTTTGCAATGTCCCTGTCCAAAAAGCACCTTCCCGGTAAGTGAGCCCATACTCCAAGTAACATATGTTTTACATTTCAGGTTTCTAACCAACTTTTACTATTTGTGCCCCTCTCGGTAGGAATTTCCGAAAATCCATCGACAGGGAATTTCAGCTTCCTAGTTCCAGCAGTTTGAGCAGGCTGTCAAGGGGGACACTTTTTCTTTTTTTATCCCTCCCGGTTGGAATTAGGAAGAGGAAGAGGAACCTAAGTACCGAATTTCAGCTTCCTAGTTCCAGCAGTTTGGACAGGTCGTTAAGGGGCAACTTTCCCTTTTTGAGCCCCCATTTTATAACGACCCTGTCCAAAATTCAAAAAAGTATCTTTCTAATAAGTTAGCCCTTACTCCAGGGACCTACATTTTAAGCTTCAGGTTTCTAGCCGAAGGGGTTTTTACAGGCCCCCAAGGTGAGGCTTTTCTTCTTTTTGCCCCTCCCTTTAGGAATTTACAAAAATTCCATTTTCGCGGCTATCTGCGATGGATGAGGAACATTCATACCAAATTTCAACTGCATTGCCTAAGCGGTTTGGGCAGGCCGTTAGTGGGGACATTTTTCCCTTTCAACCACCATTTTTACTATGTTCCTGTTCCAAAATAGAAAAATTACGTTGCCGGTGGGTTAGTCCTACTCCAAGGAATACATATTTAAAATTTTAGGTTGGCCAAAAGGGATTGGGCAAGCCGTCAGGAGGAGACTTTTACCTTATTTCCCCTCCCGATAGGAATTTCAAAAATTCCGTCTAAGCGGACGCCTACACAGAAGGAGGAACTCACATACCGAATTTCCTTTTGGGATATCCTGTAGGGTATTCAAAAAATACAAACTTAGTCGATGTCTACTACAGTGGAGGAACCTTTATACCAAATTTCAACTTCTTACCTCCAGTGGTTTGGCCAGGCACTTTTCCAATTTGTGAGACTGTTTATGGGGAGACTTTTCCCCTTTTTGCCCGTTCCGGTAGGAATTTCCAAAAATCCCGTCTTAGCGCACGTCTATGCCGAATATCAAGAAACCTTGTTTTAGTGGAGATATCCGTGGGGGGAGGAAAAAAAGTAGTTTTTTTGAAATTAACCCTCGAAGTGGCACATGGTTCTGGCCAGACATATTTCATTTTCATGCTTCAATTTAGCATACTTCTATTTTAGGTACATGGCTGTAATTTCAGGTAATCTCCCAAAATATTGTTGGCTTTCGATGTATAAATTGATAATTGAAAAAAAGTCCTTGGAACAGGACAAAAAAGCCAAATAAAAAATCTTCACCTTACTTTTGGTACATGGTGTCTGGCCAAACCCCTATGCATTTTGTATGAACGCATATGCAAAGCACATGGCACGAGTTGGAAATTTGTATTTACTTTATTCTTTTATGCTTCTTTCTTTCTTCTGATTTTGTTTGTGAGTTAGTTATTCATTGAACGTTGAACAGTGAAGAAGTAATCTAGTTTTTGTGCGGTAATTTTGAACTTGTGAATAATTTTACGCAGGGAGATTTGTTGCGTTGTTAGTATATTATGGCTGATGAACTGGAATTTATTTATAATACACGCTTGCGTAGCGCGAATTTGCAACCCCAATTGTCAGAGGCATTAGTGCGTGATTTTCAAAGTCAGGTAGAAGCTGATGAAAATGATGATGTTTTTGAAAACGATGGTGACGACACTGCTGATTATGTGCCAGAAGATGATGCATCAGACATAGAAAATGATTTGGAAATTGAACCTAACGAACTTTATGATAGTGATGAAGACGTAGATGAAGAAGAAGAAAGTGGAAATGATGCTGAAGCAGCAAATGAAGTCGACTCAGGCTGTTTTTATGGTAAAGACGGTACTAAATGGAAAGAAACTGAACCCCCTGCATCTCGTTTGCGCCAGCATAATATCATGCGTTTTTAATCTGGAACAAAAACAAGGCTCACCAATCCAGTTGAGGTATTCAAGCTATTTTTCTCAACCAATATTACGTTCGTCATCATTAGTGAAACAAATCGGCATGGGCGAGAATCAATTAGAAAATGGAATGAAGAACATCCAGAGTCTACCCAAAGAAAATGGATTGATTTGACAAGCTCTGAGCTAGATGCATTCATTGGGATTTTGTTGGCTTCTGGTTTCAGCCATAATAATATGCAAGACTCCAGTATATTGTGGCGTTCTGATTCGCTGCCCATATTCCGTGCGGCTATGTCGCACAAACGATTCATTACTCTGTCCAGATATATTCGTTTCGATAATAGTCGTACGCGGGCATTCCGACAGCAAACAGATAAAGCAGCTCCTATCCGGGACCTTTGGAATTTTCTCAATGAAAATCTGCAAAATTATTATGAACCTTATGAAAATATCACCATCGATGAGCAGTTGTTTCCGTATCGTGGGCGCACAAAGTTCACCCAATATATCCCATCAAAACCTGCAAGGTATGGGATCAAAGTTTGGTGGGCATGCGATGCTAAGACTAAATTTCCATTGAAAGGAAAACTATACACTGGAAAGGAAGGAGACAATCGGGAAATAAATCAAGGTGAAAACGTTCTAATGTATTTCGCAAATTGTTACGCAAACAGCGGCAGAACAATTATTTCTGATAATTTTTTCACCTCATTGAACGGCGCTAAACGAGTTGCTGCTATGGGACTGGCATTTGTTGGCACCATTCGAGCAAACAAAAGATGTCTTCCTAAGGAAGTTATGAAGAGCACCAGACGACCAATTCTTTCAATTCCTTTTTCCAAAAAAAATACCTTTTTCCAAAAAAAAAGTACCTTTTTTAAAAAAAGTACCTTTTTCCAAAAAATGTACCCTTTTCTAAAAAAATGTACCTTTTCCAAAAAAAAGTACCTTTTCCAAAAAATTACCTTTTCCCAAAAAACATACATTTTTCCAAAAAAATACCCTTTTCAAAAAAAGTACCTTTTTCAAAAAAAAGTACCTTTTCCCAAAAAAAGTACCTTTTTCTAAAAAAATTTTCCTTTTCCCAAAAAACATACATTTTTTCAAAAAAATACCTTTTTTAAAAAAAGTACCTTTTCCAAAAAAAAGTACCTTTTCCCAAAAAAAGTACCTTTTTCTAAAAAAATGTTCCTTTTCCAAAAGAAGTACCTTTTCCAAAAAAAGTACCTTTTTCCAAAAAACATACATTTTTCCAAAAAAAAACTTTTTAAAAAAAATACCTTTTCCAAAAAAAGTACAAATAAAGTACTTTGTAAAAACAAGTTTCTTTTTCCAAAAAATTTCGTTTTTCCAAAAAGTACCATTTAAAATAATATATAATTTCAAAAAAACTACTTTTTTTCCTCCCCCCACGGATATCTCCACTAAAACAAGGTTTCTTGATATTCGGCATAGACATGCGCTAAGACGGGATTTTTGGAAATTCCTACCGGAACGGGCAAAAAGGGGAAAAGTCTCCCCATAAACAGTCTCACAAATTGGAAAAGTGCCTGCCCAAACCACTGGAGGTAAGAAGTTGAAATTTGGTATAAAGGTTCCTCCACTGTAGTAGACATCGACTAAGTTTGTATTTTTGGAATTCCCTACAGGATATCCCAAAAGGAAACTCGGTATGTGAGTTCCTCCTTCTGTGTAGGCGTCCGCTTAGACGGAATTTTTGAAATTCCTATCGGGAGGGGAAATAAGGTAAAAGTCTCCTCCTGACGGCTTGCCCAATCCCTTTTGGCCAACCTAAAATTTTAAATATGTATTCCTTGGAGTAGGACTAACTCACCGGCAACGTAATTTTTCTATTTTGGAACAGGAACATAGTAAAAATGGTGTTTGAAAGGGAAAAATGTCCCCACTAACGGCCTGCCCAAACCGCTTAGGCATTGCAGTTGAAATTTGGTATGAATGTTCCTCATTCATCGCAGATAGCCGCGAAGATGGAATTTTTGTAAATTCCTAAAGGGAGGGGCAAAAAGAAGAAAAGCCTCACCTTGGGGGCCGGTAAAAACCCCTTCGGCTAGAAACCTGAAGCTTAAAATGTGGGTCCCTGGAGTAAGGGCTAACTTATTAGAAAGATACTTTTTTGAATTTTGGACAGGGTCGTTATAAAATGGGGGCTCAAAAAGGGAAAGTTGCCCCTTAACGACCTGTCCAAACTGCTGGAACTAGGAAGCTGAAATTCGGTACTTAGGTTCCTCTTCCAGCCTAATTCCAACCGGGAGGGACAAAAAAAGAAAAAGTGTCCCCCTTGACAGCCTGCTCAAACTGCTGGAACTAGAAAGCTGAAATTCCCTGTCGATGAATTTTCGGAAATTCCTACCGAGAGGGGCACAAATAGTAAAAGTTGGCTAGTAACCTGAAATGTAAAACATATGGGCATTTCCACCGAAAGGTCCACCGAGACTAAAATATTAAAAGTTCTTGAAAACACTTTGTTTTATAATATTTTCATAGGGAAACATTCAAATTTAAATAACGTAAAAAGATTTCGCATTTATTCATAACCCATTTCGAGGTATTCGAATGCAAAGTCGCACAAGCGCATCTTTTCTTATTTGGATATTTCTATTGCACATTTTGTTTTGATAAAAGTTTTTAAACAGAGACGTTATGCATTGACTTTTGCTTTCTAAAATATTTCTAAAGGTACAAAGAGTCATAAAAGAATGCATAATAAACAATGCAATTGAAAATAACTGTAAGTTTTTGATTTGAATTGTCGCATATTTCGATGTCCCGTGCGACATTGAAAAACAACATTTGTTATCAGTGCGTCGAAAGTACACGCAGAAAGCTCATCAAATATTGATTACAAACAGAGATTTTTTATACAATTAAAATAAAAAAAACCTACCTGAAAAATAAGAAGAATTGTGATCATGGTACTTATTCACAGTTGGTCACGTGCGACATCGTAAGTGTGAAATTTAAAAATTTTTAATTTTTTTTTCTTATGTAAATGTTTTATTTATATAAATACTTACTTTTAAATTTTTTTAAAATTGGCATGCACCATGGTCAAGAAGTAAAAGCAGCTAGGACTGCCTATTCTAAAAAAAAACTGTTTTTTATATTTTCATATAAATAAATACTTCCCAGCAAAAGTTTTTTGAACTGGTTGCCTCTGAATCTGTTCTAGAACAGATGTTTTTACCACCGGGTACGTGGAACAGGTTCTAGAACTGATTTCTGGGAGTCAAAATGGAAGGTTTCACTGTCGCGGAACCAGTTCTATAACTGGTTCTAGAACCGGTTCCAAAGTAACCTGTTCTAGTTTGGAGGAAAAGAAACTGTTGCTTTTGGGACAAACTCAAACAAAAATCACCGATGATAGAACATAAATTATAACAGGTTGCATGCACGTACAAATTGTTCTACAATGGGTTCTTTCCATCCGACAATTTTGCTGGGTTAATTCATACTACATATTTCTTTTAAGTTTGTTTTTGGTTATTATATTAAAATAAATACCTTGAATACTTCTGTCGATTTAAAAAGCATTTTTACTAAGCTTATTTATATATAATTTTGTAAAAAGAGCAACAGAAACAACATAAATCTCATGATGGAAAAAAATGTCCCGTGCGACATGTCACGTGCGACAGTGAATAAAATTAAATTAAAAAAATAATATGAATCGTTTTTGGGTAAAATTACAACCAGTTTTAAAAGACATCAATGCACAACAGTGTAAAATTAGTCACATTGAAATATTGCTTCAGGTTTCGCTGAAATCGGCATTTTAATTGTTAGCCGCGAAAACCACTTCTCTTTTTGTCCCGTGCGAATGCCTTGTTTTTTTACAATTATCTTGAAAACGAAAAATTGCTAAAAATCAACCTCAGCACCAATTGTAGGGCTAATAAAAAGATATAAGTAAAGCCTATTGTCAAAATAAAAATCCATTTTATTTTGACTTTTTTTCACTTTAAAGGTGTACGACGGTCCCGTTCGACATGATGGAAATGCCCATATGTTACTTGGAGTATGGGCTCACTTACCGGGAAGGTGCTTTTTGGACAGGGACATTGCAAAAATGGGGATTAATGAAGCGAAAAGTGCCGCTTAAAGGCCTGCCCAAACCGCTGGAGGTAGGAAGTTGAAATTTGGTATTAAAGTTCCTCCTCTATTGTAGACATCCGCTAAGATAAGATTTTTGTAAATTTCTACAGGTAGGGTCAAAAACAGGAAAAGTCTCCCCCTTAACGGCCTGGCCAAACTGCTGGAACAAGGGATCTTAAATTCGGTATTTGGGTTCCTTCTCCAACGTTGACGTCCCCTAGATGGTATTTTTGGAAATTCATACCGGGAGGGGTAAAAAGGGAAAAAACTTTCCCCTTGACGGCCTGGCCAAACTGCTGGATATAGAGACCTAAAATTATGTATGTAGTAGGTTCCTCCTCCCACGCAGACGTCCTCTAAGATGGAATTTTTGGAAATTCCTACCGGGAGGGGTAAAAACGGAATAATTCTCCCCCTTGATGGCCTAACCGAACCCTTCGGCTAGAAACCTGTAATATATAATATGTTTTCCTTGGAGTATGGGCTAACTTATCGACATGGCATTTTTAAGACTTTGGACAGGAACGTGGTAAAAATGGTGGTTCAAAAGGGGAAAATTGCCCCCCCCCCCCTTAACGTCTGCGTCTTTAGCTAGAAACCTAAAACTTAAAGAACAAGTGTATATGAAACACTAAAATTAAGAAACTAAATAGGAAACGAGTGGAATTGAAACACTACACAAGTGGAATGAAATGGATATAAAAGTTGAACGAGTGGAATTGAAATTATAGACAATGCAAATGGATTGGAAGAGGGAATTACCTGTTCAAACACTATCCACGGAATATGAAACTTATGTAGCATTGAAACATACTCTCCAAAAAGTTAAACAAATTTTCTAAAAGAGAAAAAACCTTAGAAAAGGAATGGAACTTATATATTCCGATATTTAAACTTCATGTAACGAAGCACCGGTGGAAGAAACCGACGCAGTAAATTTTCCAACTGAATTTGTGAATTTACTTGAATTGCCAGGTCTACCTTTACATAAACTGGAATTTAAAAAAAAAACTTTAAGACACGCTAACAACGTAGCGGTCTTTGACCGCTATTTTTAATATTATAAAATGCTTTCCAACCCTGCTTTACGTTATTTATTTTCATTCAAAACACAAATGAACAAAACTACTTAGGGGGTATCTACCTAAGTTCGCACTTTACCAAATTATCTTAACATAGACACGTATATTGCAATTTATTATGGATTCATTACTAACAATCCACTTTCATGAGAAAAAGTGATCAAATATTTATTTATTTTAAACCCATTGTTGTGCAGAATTATTTATTTGTGGTGGCTGGGTGAAGGCTTTTATTATAAAAACTGTACTTTAAATAAAAAGCGAATTTAAAAAAATTGTCGGGGGGCTAACAACGTAGCGGGCTGCGCCCGCTAGTTTTTTATATTTTATCAAATTCATTATAAAAAAGACATTGTATGTATATTGCTTAAAAACATTTGAAATTGGTGAAATAAAAAATTAATGAAATATAAGTCTAAAAATTAATAATAAATCGATAAAAAATTAATTAATTAAATAAAATGCATTGTTGAATTTAATAAAATGCATTGGTAAAACAACAAAATCATTATGCAATTTAATTAAATATAATTGTTAAGACATCTAATTTTTGTTAATACATTTGACGATATTTTGTCAAAATAATACCACATAAAATAGTTAAACGTCAAAATATAAATCTACTAAACAATGCGTTAAATTGATGGACAGGTTTTGTTAGTTGTATAGTGATCACCCATTCATCAATTTAATATGATAATATAGTTGATTTCACAGCTGTTTTTGGTTCAGTGTAGTGTAAAAATATCGAAGTTAACTTTGTAACTTTTTTTATATAGAGTTCTCCGGGTTTATAAAAGTCAAGTATAAGTTCTCAATGACGTTGTTAAAATTATAAATTCATAATGTTAGTCAAACCAACATAGTTCACTAAGTGGATACAAAGTTCTCTTGTGCATTATAAAATTCAATTATGTATTATATCTATTCACTAGTTTTTTTATTCCATACAATAAACTTTGTAATCTACAAATGAAAGTGGACAACACACTAAGATATAACTTCGTAAAACATTGTAAAACATGGTTACTTTTGACTACTCGGTACTTTTCAATTAAGTACTCGATACCACTCAATACTTTTTTCCCTCATATAAATCCATTTAATTTTTTGTTTTATAAAAAAACAGTGTTGTATGTTTCTATGTAATTTTAATGGTAAAATTATGCATTTGTGTGAAAAAATACAGTCCTAAAACAATGTTATAGCATTGAGTACCCTAAAAAGTAGTCAGAATTGAATACTCAGTACCCCATAATTTTACAGCATTAATGTTTTTTATTTAATCAACGTTTTGTTTGTAGAACTTTTATAATTCCCGTACTTTTTTTTTGATAAATATCTTGCATATATAGATTCACATTTCCATACAAACTGTTATTGAACGGAACGGAAATCACTTAATTGTCAAAAAGAAGGGTTTTATACAAAGTATACAAAAATTGCCAGCTGTGTTTGTGGAATAAGTAAAACGAAAACATTTTAAAACTACAAACAAAAAATAAAATTAACAATTTTTTTCTAATAGTTAAAACTAAAAAAAATGCAACAAATACTTTTTGCTTTTTATTAAAAGAAAAAGTGTTAATTTGACTAAGTTTTAAGTATAAATGTCATTACATTTTTTTTTTATATTTATTTACCGAAGGGCTTTGTATAATGTGTCGTTAAACTTTTGTAGTTGTATAATAGGTCTATTTCTTTACTTTTTGGGTAAAGTTCGGTAAAATGGGAGTTAACAAGAAATACTCTCACGAAGTGACAAAAATGCCCAAAAGTAAACGAACGCGAAAAACCATATTTGAAGCCTGAAAAACAAACGTCAATAGATTTGTGCATTATAGTTCGTTTTGGTGAGCGCTCTTTCTAGTTCTTGTTCAATTTATTGTAAAAATCTAGATAGCTTTTCTAGTTAAAGCCCTTTTTAAATCAAAAATTTTAATAAAAATTTCCTTTTTAGGCATTTCTATTTACAAAAGGGAATACGTACTTTGTTAAATTTGCTAAAGATTTTAATATTAAACAAAAGCTTCGATTTATTTTCATATTTATCTCTTTAACACATTTAAACAAGCGTCTTCAAAAAATTGTCGGTCATTTTATGGAGTTGTAACATAACCGATAAACAATTATTTTAATTTTTGCATTAAAAATACAAAAATTGTTTTTTCGGACTTTCTATATTTTCATATATTTAGTTGGAATATTCTTCTACCTCAAGTCCAAATTCTAATATGATATGTTCATATTAGATTTTATTTGTTGTTGCAAAAAAGGTTGATCATTTTCCTGATAGACAATACAATTGTTTCGTAGCCATCACGCTAACTCATCAGTTGTCCGCAATAAGAAAATGATAACTTCATTACTCAAACCGAGACATTACATATGGTACAAAAAATCAACGGGACGAGAATTTTGTACTTTCGTATATGAACTGTCTGATTTGGTAAAACCAGCTATAAATCAACTCTTTTTTTGAAAGCAACAATTACATAAAAGTACCCTTTGGATACTATTTATATGTACGTTTGTGTGTTCGTTGTCAATACATTTGTAAAAACAGCGAAGTTTAAACTCAAAACAAAATAAAATTTGAATGAGATTTTAGCCGTGGTATGCTTATTTTCAACAATTATTTTAATTTTTGCATTAAAAATACAAAAATTGTCTTTTCGGACTTTCTATATTTTCATATATTTAGTTAGAATATTCTTCTACCTCAAGTCCAAGAAAGTCCGAAAAAACAATTTTTGTATTTTTTATTTATTGGTGTATATATGTAAATTTATTTTGCACTATATTAGTTTTTTACACGAGGTGTATTATTTTTTTTTATTTTCAGTTTTTGAAATGATATCCAGTCCCTTTGAAACACGTTCGGACAGCTTCTACTTTGTTGATAACCTACTGGTAATGCACAACAAGGCTGATTATGCATATGATGGTGGAATAACGGTTTAATATTTTCTCCAACTACAAAAATAAAATTGGCCATGATTTATTGATCATGTAGACTGTGCTCAATACTTAAATAAAATACAAAACATGTTTATATTATTAAATTTCCGTACGTAAAGATGAAAAACATAAAATTAAAAATTGTAATGGAATTTTTCTTTTTTTTTGCAGCAATACTATTTTAGTTTGAAGACGTACACAAAATTGATGAAATTATTCCCTACGGGGAATGAGGAGTCAATTGCCCTCCAAGGACCTATCCCGTGACCGGTCAACCGAAGGCATATTACTAAATTAGTACAAATATGAAGAAAAGAAAATGAATTAATTTTCTAAGTATTTTCTGATCCGTTATTTTCACTGTTGCTTTTAAAAAAACTTGACCGATACCGAAATAAAAAACAAAATCGCGGTATATTTTAAAAAATATTTTTTATTTATTTTACTCTTTTATTTATTTTTAACTTTATTTTTTTCACGATTTGCTTATTTTAGCTCTTATTTTAAATTTCTATAATTTTTTGCTAAGAAATTTTAAGTTTTGTATTTTCAACGTTTTTTTTAATGTTAAAGCTGTTTTAGTTTTAACAATTGGTATTTTATTTAACATTTCTTTTTAACTTAAGGGGAATTTTTAAAATTTTTATTTATATTATCAGAGTTTTTGAGGTAATTTTCTAATTTTAATTGATTTTTTAATTTAATTATGGCCAACGCAAAAAACAAGTTAACTGCCATTAAGGGACCTATTCCATGGCCGGTCAATCGGGGGCAAATACAAGGCACTTCCACCATATTTGTGTGTGTGTTAATGTTGTTTTCTTTTCTATTTTTTTCTTTTCCATGTTTTTTTTATTTCCTGTGTGTGTTTTATGTTTTTTTTTATTTGAACAGAAACGAAAAATATATAACTTAACCATCAGCCGGCCATCACGCATAAGCAACATTAGCTCAGACGGTGGAGCGTTTGCCTTACAAGCAGAAGGTTGTGTTATCGAGCCCTACTTCGACGCCAAGTAGATTATTTTTAATTCTTAATTTTTTACTAGTTTATTTGAAAAGCTATTTTTAGACACACCACCTTACTGCCACAATGTGTCTAAACTATGGCAATTAGTCATTTCCAATGACAACGCCATGTTAAAGTGACGTGTCTCTTTCAAACAAAAAAGCCGATCAAGGACCGGTCCTGCCCCCTTGGGACCTATCCTGCGTGTCACTTTGGACCGGTTTGTTTGTATAGAAAATACTTAGACTCACAAAAGTTTACATACGGGAAACAAATTTCTGTTTTCTTGAAGAAAATATGATTTTACTTTCTTTTTACTTGCATTTTTTTATTTAAAGTAAAACATAAACCATTTTTATCATATTCTAGAAAACTTTTGTTGTTTTTGTAAACAAATAAATACAAAAAACATATAATTTGTCATTTTTTAAAGTTACATAAGTATACATACCCCCCTAAAAAAATTATGTACCGTTACAAGTGCCGGTACAAATTTTATGATGATATGGTACAATTTATTAGTAGAACTTGTACTTTCACAAAAAGTGATCATATTTGGAAAATAAAAATCATAACGTGTCAGTAGTGGAGCAAAATGGGCAAAGGCAAAGAAATTTCGGAACCAATTCGAAAACCCGTCATTAAATTGCGGAGTAATGGTAAGTTTCTTAATGGAATTGGAAATTTATTAAATTTAAAAAAGGCCACAGTACAAACGATAATAAAAAATTTCAAATAAAATGGAAATTATGAAAGTAATGCACGTTCTGGCCGCCCTCGTATTCTCCACAACCGAACAGAACATGCCGTTATTCGTTCCGTCCAAGAAAATACTAAGCAAAATGCAGTCGAACTGAATCGAAAAATAAAAACCAATCTGAAAATTTCTGTTTTCGACCAGACAGTTTGCAGAACCATCAAGAGAAATAGGTACAATAGCAGAGTTGCGAGAAAAAACCACTACTTAAATCTGTGAACATCCAGAAACGCTTGGAGTACGCCCAAAAGTACGAAAATGTTCAAGTAAATGACCCAACATTTTGGGAAAGGGTAATATTCACCGATAAATGTAAATATTACCCTTTCCCAAAATGTTGGGTCACTTACGTGAACATTTTCGTGCTTTTGGGCGTACTCCAAGCGTTTGCGGATGTTCACAGATCTAAGTAGCGTTTTTTTTTCTCGCAACTCTGCTATTGTACCCATTTCTCTTGATGGTTCTGCAAACTGTCTGGTCGTAAACAGAAATTTCTAGATCGCTTTTTAATTTTCGATTTAGTTCGACTGCATTTTGCTTAGGATTTTCTTCGACGGAACGAATAACGGCCTGTTCTGTTCGGTTGTCGAGAATACGATGGCGGCCAGAACGTGCATTCATTTTTTATTATCGTTTGTACTGTGGCCTTTTTTAAATTTAATAAATTTCCAATTTCATTAAGAGACTTACCTTCATTCCGCAATTTAATGACGGTTTTTCGAATTGGTTCCGAAATTTCTTTGCCTTTGCACATTTTGCTGCACTACTGACACGTTATGATTTTTATTTTCCAAATATGATCACTTTTTGTGAAAGTACAGGGTCCGCCATCTAACGTTTTTTTTTTCAACTAGTGCTTATTTCGTGAATGGTAACACTTAGCTCATGTCTGATTTGACAGATAATTAGTTTTATCCTTCCGCTGAACGAATATGGTTGTGTATACGCTTGAACAACGCTGGGAAATATTGCGACATTACTTTGAAAATCATGGTAATATTGCAGAATGTGTGCGAAGTCAATGGCGATCGTTATCGGGCCATGTTGAACGAATTTTTGTTCACAAAAATTGAGGAGGAGGATATTAGCAACATTTGGTTTCAACAGGACGGCGCTACGTGCCACACAGCCGAAGCTACACTCGATGTTTTGCGCCCTGTTTTTGAAGATCGCATTATCAGCCGCAGAGCTGATGTCTTTTGGCCACCTCGGAGCTGCGATTTGACACTGTTGACGCTTTAAAGGACAATATTTGTGAAGCCATTGGTGAAATACAGCTGCACACAATCGATAATGTGCTTAAAAATTGGGCGGATCGTGTAGGCTACTGCATGGCCAGCCGAGGCAGCCATATGAATGAAATTATTTTCTATTATTAACCGGAAGGATTGTACTTTCAAATAAAAAAAGAAATTTGAGAAAATATTCAGTAGTTTTTTTTTATAGCATTTTCAAAAAAAAAGTTATTTGGCGGACCCTGTACAAGCTTTACTATTGAATTGTACCATATCATCATAAAATTTGTAGCGGCACTTGTAACGGTACAACATTTTTTTAAGGGGGTATATACATTAGACCGACTCACCTTATATGGAAAGAAAAAAAGTGAAAAAGTGCCCCCCTCAAAATAAGCCTTGGTTTGTTTTATGATGATCCCCAAAATATTTCGGGTCTAGCAATGAGATCTCACGAGCTGGACCATTTTTAAAAAAGGTATTTTTTTTTAGTTTTTGTAAGAAATTTGTATCTTAGCTGAAGACAACATACTCAAATAGAGGAGCGTGCAGCAGTATATATAACATGTTCAAGAATATCCTGACATGTCATATTTTCAAGGATATTCTATAAAAAAACAAATTTTTGACTCTTTTGTACGGAGAAATTTGTGATTGAAATGTCAAACTTATATATCATAACCTATAGACGATTTAAGTGAACACGTGTTTCAGATTTTTTTTAAATTCGCGATTTTTCGCGTTTTATCAGAAATTCAATGTGGTGGAAAGAATATGTTCTAAATAGGGCAATAGGGCAATATGGATACCAAATCTTTTCTTTTGACAAGTAAATCATCGGTGAGTGGATATAATTTGGAATTTTGCAAACTTCGTACATTTTGCACGATGCTCTGGACCAAATTTTGTTAAAATTTTTGAGTTACTGCAATTTGCTTTTGAATTCAGTATGTAGTTGATATAAGATAAAAATGCAACTTAAGAGAAAGAAACCCATCACGGGGTTTTTTTTTGGCAGATTAACTTTTTTTCGCGAAAAATTTTTTTTTTAATTTTTAATAATATCACTATGCGACAGTCAAAATCGGGATGGGATGAAACCAACGGGAAATGTTATATCGGTCAAAAACAAGTTATACGTGTCCCGGCGTTTCGCTGGGTCACCCCTAGGAATCGAGATATATCTTTTTTTTACATAACTCGAGAACCACTAGTCCGATTTTGCTCAAACAATTTTAAAAAAATTAAAAATTACAATTCCTTTAATCTGTTCATATAACGTTTTCTATGTACTCAACAGTTTTGCCGGTAAAAATAAATGTTTGTTACGGCTACCATAAAAATCAATAACCTTTTGTTTATTACTTTTTTTTAATATTTTAGGCAAAAAATATTTTTTTCTTCATACATTTATTTTTACCGGCAAAACTGTTGAGTATATAGAAAAACTTTATGTGAACAGATTAAAGGAATTGTAATTTTTAATTTTTTTAAAATTGTTTGAGCAAAATCGGAGTAGTGGTTCTCGAGTTATGTCAAAAAAAAAAGACCACCAAAGGTCAAATCGATATATCTCGATTCCTAGGGGTCACCCAGCGAAACGCCGGGACACGTATAACTTTTTTTTTACCGATATAACTTTCCCCGGTAGTTTGAACCCTTCCCGATCACTGACCCTTACCATTTGTCTCACAGTGTAATTTAAATTCAGTTTCTAGTAGATCTAAGGATAAAAATGCAACTTAACAGAAAAAATTCAACACGCGTTTTTTGGAGGAATTTCTTTTTTTTTCGCGAAAAACGTATTAAAAAATTTTATTTAGGGTCAGCCTATATTTAGACTTTTCTTAAAAAAATTACAAACACGCGTATTTCGATAAAATATTTTATTTAATAATAAACCTAAAAAAATTTATAAAATTTTTTTATTGAATTGGGGTAGCTCTAAATTTTTATCAAAATTTGGTCCAGAGTACCGTGAAAAATGTATTAAATTTGCAAAATTCTAAACTATATCCACTCGGCGATGACTTACTTGTCAAAAGAAAAGTTTTGGTATCCATATTGCCCTATTTAGAACATATTCTTTCCACCACATTGAATTTCTGATAAAACGCGAAAAATCGCGAATTTCAAAAAAATCTGAAATACGTGTTCACTTAAATCGTCTATAGATTATAGATATTTGCAATCACAAATATCTTCGTACAAAAAGAGTCAAAAATTTGTTTTTTTTATAGAATATCTTTGAAAAAAGGACATGTCAGGATATGCTTGAACATGTTATATATACCGCTGGACGCGCCTCCAAAAACCTTTCATATGATACCCATATTGAGTATGTTGTCTTCAGCTAAGATGCAAATTTCTTACAAAAACTAAAAAAAGACCTTTTTTAAAAATGGTATAGCTCGTGATATCTCATTCCTAGACCCGAAATATTTTGGGAATCATAAAAAACCAAGGTTTATTTTGAGGGGGGCACTTTTTTACTTTTTTTTTGCGAGTCGGTCTAATATACTTATGTAACTTTAAAAAATGACAAATTGTATGTTTTTTGTAGTTATTTGTTAACAAAAATAACAAAAGTTTTCTAGAATATGATAAAAATGGTTTCTGTTTTACTTTAAATAAAAAATGCAAGTAAAAAGAAAGTAAAATCATATTTTCTTCAAGAAAACAGAAATCTGTTTCCCGTATGTAAACTTTTGTGAGTCTGTGTACCTTCAAAACCACTTATGGATTAAATAAAGTGGCACCAAGGATCGGGCAAGAATCATTGAATAATAGGATGTACAAAATGCCATCGCGGCCTTCATAAACGTTTTTTCATTATTAAAATATATCAAAAAAAAAATGTTGCCACTTAGTTCAACGCCTATGAGTTTGAGTGCGAGGAGTTGAACGCCTATGAGTTCAAGAAATACTGATATTGAATGTTTTATATTTTTTTAAATTAGAAAATAAAAAAAAATAGAAAATAAAAAATAAATAAAAAAATTGTTGATTAAAAAAAAAGTAATAAAAAAAAGTTGAAAAAAAAATTCAAAAAAGTGGATTTGAACTCGGGCGAAAAAGTTAGAAAGCCAGAATTGTATCCACTGAGCTAAAGAAGCTCAACAAATTTGGGTAATATTTAAGTGTTATAAATTTTTTAAGGTCGCCTTGTAAAATGTTGGCCATTATGAGCATTTGTCTAATTTTAGCTCAATGACAAAAACAAAAAAAAAATTTCTAAGCTTGTTGATGGCCAAAGAAACAGTTTTTTATGGGTTTTTTTTAATCTTGAATAGCTATGTGTGCTAGGCATAATCAAAGAGGTTAGAAAATAAATAGAATGCAATCCTCTCTTTTACTGATAAAAATTTATAAAATGTGACTGCAAATAGGAAACATAAATTTTTTTCGTAAATGAATGTTCTTTTTTTAGTTTGACTCTAGATCATAAATTAATATCACTTTCAGTTTAAATTATTTTCAAATCAAAGAAAGATGATACAATTTTTACAAGTAATTACAAAGAATAGAAATATATTTGAAAGAATTCGATAAGACCAGCAATACAGAATACGTATTTTCGGCTTTCGCTAGAAAGCCATCATCAGTGTATTTCGTCTTGTGTGGGCAAATATTTTAATGTATGTGTACTTATGTGACCGCTGAAAGAAAATCGAATTTCGTATCGACAACTCAACTTAGACTAACATCAACGAAATTTAACAATGCTATTTTTATCCTTTGTTATTACAGTAAGCGCTCGCAAATTAGAACCGCTTTGTTTTTGAGGCAATTCTAATTTCTGAATTATTCTAATTTCTGGACGTTTTTTTTCGTTTCGTTTCCAATGATAAAGTGTTTTTTTACGTTTATTTAACATTTTAAATGATACACTAATATGTACACGCGTATCAAATTTCACAAATAAACTAGCCAAAAATATACATAAATGCGACAGAAAAAAAAAACAAATAGGGGAAAACATATATAATTTGGTGATTCCCCTTTTAGTTTTACTTTATTCAAACAGAATAAAAATAAATTGGGTATTTCCTGTGTATTCAAATAACCAAAAAAAAAAAAAAAAACGCTCAGAAATTAGAATTTTAAATTCGAATTTCAGAGCGTTTAATGTATTGCAAACATTGATTCTAATTTCTGGACGTTCGAATTACTGAAAGCTCTAATTTGCGAGCGTCTACTGTATTACTCTATTTTGCTTTGAACCTTCATTCTTAAGATATCTCAGCTGATTCTATTCAACTCTGTGTATGATAACCACAGATTTTTGAATTACAACGAACCGTTAAATTTAAATTTAATTGTATATTATTTAAATTTTATTTTTGCACCGTACGTATTCTGTATTGCTGGTCTTATCGAATTCTTTCAAATATATTTTTATTCTTTGTAATTTACTTGTAAAAATTGTATCATCTTTCTTTGATTTGAAAATAATTTAAACAGAAAGTGATATTAATTTATGATCTAGAGCCAAACTAAAAAAAGAACATTCATTTACTTAAAAATAAGAGATCAACTAAATATTCCCCCATTCATCATAAATTTTTTTCGCAACCTTTAATTGATAAGTGGCTAATTTTTATTGTTACTATTAATAGTTTTCGTCATAATTATTGTAAGATAAACATAAAATTGATAAATTAACCTTTGGTTTTCCTTAAAAATTACAGGTTTCCTGCTTAAAGGCACAAGCTGTTACTATAGGGTGATAATTTGGCATAATTCGACATTTTACAATTTTTTTTCCACACTAAGTTAAGCATTATAATGTTGGATTCTCATAATTTTTTTTTGGTGTTAAAAATTGTCGAAATCTATTCTATTTTCCTAATTCTAACACAATGCACTTCCATAAGTAGGGAGCATCGCCTGAGTGTTAGTCAATCGTAAAAAAAATTTCAAATGGTAAGTAAAAATATCAGGACACCCGGAAATTTCCATACAAAATGATACATTTTGTACAAACAAACAATTGGAATAAAAATGACTAGAACCGGGCATTATAGTTCACAGTTCATTTCAATAAATTTTATTTTTGAACTAGTGTGTTCTAGTTCACTCGTTCATTCGAGAAATTTTTTCAGTTGTTCATACACTAATAGAAAAGTGTTCAAAAATTTTTGCTGAAAAAACAGCTGAATCCAGCAGAATCTGTTTGCTAAACATTAGAAAGATACAAACAGCAAGAAAAAATCTGTTAAATTTACAAAATTTGAGCTATATTTTAGTTAATTGAAAATGACAATTTACCCTTTTAAAATCAGCAAAAAAATTACTGGAAATTAGTCGACTAAACTAATATTACAAAAATTCAGCTAAATTTACAAAATTTCGGCTATATTTAAGTTAATCGAAAATGACAATTTACCCTTCTAAAATCAGCAAAAAAATTTACTGGTAATTAGTCGACTAAACCATCACAATCACAATGAATTTTAATTTTTTATTTTTTTTGATTTTCTTAACGCGAATAAGATCTACACTGCAGCAAGCAGTTTACTATTTTCTAGCAAATATTTCTGTTTATTGTAGCAGGAGAGTTCATTATTTGTATTCAACTCAATTAAATTCAAACATAAATTAACTTTTGAATATATAACAATTTCTTTACTGCTTTTTTCAATTAATATTCAGCAACATTTTTTTAGCCACTATTAGCAAGGTAAATTTGCAGTTCACTTAAACGAAATTTAACTTAAATATTACTAAAACAGTTGCATTTTTGCTGTACTTATCTTACTAATAGTTAGCTTTGAAATTGGTCTAAGATCATATTGGAATGGCGCACTCCATTGGAAATCAAAATAATAATAATGAAGTGATTTACTTTTAATATTTAACCTTTCCGATAATCTATAAAATTGTAATAAAAACCCAGCAAAAAAAGAGATGCCGAAGCAGTAGAAAAAGCACTATAATTGATGATCTAGGTGTACTTCTTTTTTAACATAAACACTAATGATTTTAAAATTGTGTTGTCATAGGAGAGGAGTACTCCAACTTGAACCTTCTTCGGAAAAAAAATTATTATTTTACAAAAGTTTTTTATTGCCGCCATCGGGTATAGAACTTGCGACTCAACGATTGCTAGCCTAGCGCTCTACCGCTGAGCTCTTCTTTGATATGAAAGTTGAGTGACATAAAAACACCACTTTGTTACTGCGAGGTATTGTTCCTTATTCTCTTCAATAAAAGTACTTATTAAACAAGTGTAAAAGGTGCACTCCAATTCAATATTGCTTTCAGTACTATTTTTACAGGTGCATAAAAAGCAAATTCGAACCATTTTTTTATATATACCTACATATTTTAAAAATTAAAAAAATTTTAAATTAAAAAAAAATTAATAGAATAAAAAAAAATGGAAAAAAATATTGGCCCCGCCGGAAATCGAACCCGTGACCCTCTGTTTGGAAATGCCAAATGATACGAAAATCACTTTTTACGATCACTTTTAGAGCAATTACTCTTTAGAAGCAATACTTAAGTGATTTTTTGGTTGTTGTTTAGAAGTAATTCTAAAAAAGCTGTAAAAATATACTAACGGATACTTTAGAAACAATGAAAGAAGTTATTTGTTGATGTTGTTCAGAATAACTTCTAAAAAAGCAGTAAAAATACACTAACAGATACTTGTGAAGCAGTGGAAGAAGTAGTTTGTAAGGCATTACATCCAAATTTTTTTGCTGGGACCTTTTAAAACTAATATCGAAGAAGGAAACCGCACAAATAAATTAAAAATTAGTGCAAAAGTATTCACTGTTAAAATCAAGTAACAAAACTATGAGATACAGTATTCAAATTGTTTAATCCATTTTTTATCAAAAAATCTCTAAAGACACGTCTACCTATCCATCTACGAAGTTTTGTCAGAAAATTAGCACAGAATCCATGCTTGGCAGAAAATGGGTAAAACAATATACTCCATATCACAAACGGATTGCAGAAAATTTTAATTATTGACAAAAAACAGAAAATTGAAATCACCTAAAATCAAATTACACTTGAAATATATAATTTAGTTAGAAAATGCGTTAGAAACAAGGTTGGTTACCGAAACGAATAACGGTAAAGGTAACGGTATGGAAATTTGTTTGTTTCGATAACGGCAAAGGCAACGGTATTTAAGAATGTTTCGGTAACGGTATACCGTTATCGAAACAGCAATACCGGTACGTACCGGTATAATAAATTACGTTGAAAACGTATAAAAACAAGTAAAAATTTTGCCTATTTTTTAATTTTAAGTGTTAAAAATACTGATTATTAGCTATAACTTCGATGCTGGTAGTTTTAATAAGTAAAATTATTATCTATAATTTTTTATTTTTTTTAACTCAAGATTATAAAATGAAATTAAAAAAATTTTCATTTTTTATATAAAATAATAAATACTGGTAAAATACCGGTAACTACCCATAAAAATAACGGTATTTGGAATTTTTTTAGAAGTATGGGTAACGGTAACGGTGTTAAATTTGAAACGGTATTTTAGCGATAACGGTATTATAACGATAACGGTAACTAACCTTGGTTAGAAATTAAATTTTCCTTTATGGTTATTCGCCATTCATAGATGTAATATTAAACAAGTTTTAAAAACCTTTAGGTCCTAACAGATATTTTTGGGTTCTTACAGATATTTTTATAAAATTTTCTGCCTCTGTCTACTATTACACAAAAAGTAAAGGAGCACACTTACAGTTATGGTCATGGAAATAGGATACTTTTATGTGTTAAGAAACATAATTATTTATTTTGAAAAATAAAACCAAAATAAATTTTTTATTTCATATACGGGAAGTGTTATTATTGATGATTGTAATTCATTCTTTATTTAAATAAAAATCCTTCAACTATTTTATATACATATATTGGTAAATATGTATAAACTAATAAAAATACCTGGACTTCTAAATAGGACACATTTTATATTTAAAAAAAAACCGTACATTTTTTGGGTTTTTAAAACAATTATTATTTTTTTAGCGTTAATATTATACTAATATCTTGTGCTGTATCCATTATTATCAATAACCGCTTCGCATCTTCTTTGCATACTCTCAACTAATCTCTGGCATCTTTCTTTTGGTATAGAATACCAGGCTTCTTGAATACCAGCCCAAAGTTCGGTGGAATTTTTGTAATTGTTTTGCGAAACTTTTGTTTTTACATCATTCCATAGATTTTCTATTGGATTAAGGTCCAGACTTTGGGCTGGCCAGTCCAAAACCGTAATTTGTTCTTGTAAAAACCAATCCTTCACTATGTTTGATGAATGCTTCGGATCATTGTCTTGCATAAATGCCCACTTAACTGGCATATTTTCATAGGCAAATGGCTCCATAACATTCTTAAGAATGCTCAAATATTGAAACCTGTCCATTTTGTCCTCTACTTTTACGATAGGCCCAACACCACGCCAAGAAAAAGCCCCGTATACCATTATATTACCCCCACCGTGTTTCAAGGTCTTATGAGTGTACTTAACCCTTTAATGCACAATTTTAATGGTTGGGAATATTACCACCAAACTTCGGTGAAGTATAGATCTATGCCAAAAATATATTTTTTATAATTTGTATAGTTTAGCAGCGCTTCCTAACGGAGATATTTGGAATTAAAATTCAAATGTTAACCTGCTGCCGGTCCCGAACGGGTTAAGATTTTTTTCAAATTTTAATTTTATATTTTTTCCATAACTAAACTCTACATAAAATTTTTTGAGTTTTTGAATTTCATTCATCACATAATTTTTGAGACCAATTTAAACAAAAATTTAATTTTTCTCCAACGGCATGCTCTCCGTATTTTAAATTGTAATATAAATTTAATAAAATTTAATTTTTCCTTAAACTTTGATGTGAAAAAAAATGTGTGGGGACAGTATGAAAAACAGCTAGCAAATGAACAATTGTAAAGCTTTTAAAAATGTAGCTTCGTAAACGAATGCTCACACATATTAATTTCCGTTGGTAACCGTTAGCAAAAATAACAAAAACTATAGGAACTATGACCGAAAATATACAATGTTGCCTATAAGCAACATTTGACATGAAAGGGTTAATGTGTAAAGCCTGGTTTTTTGGGCGGTGTACAAATTTTCTACCATCTAGTCCGACACGATTTACCTTCGTTTCATCGCACATTTTTCCAAAAGGACAACTCATTTCCTTTGTGGGTTTTGGCAAAATCAATACGTTTCTTAATATTTTTTCTTGAAAGAAGATGCTTCTTTCTACTTATTCGGCCAAATAAGTTTGCTTCATTCAGTCTTCTTCTTTTTTCGCTGATTTACTTATTTATTTGACGGAAATACATAAAAGGGTTGAGTTTGCTTTTGCGTCGATATACGTTGTAGATTTACGACGAATTGGCTTACGTTCTTTATTTTGCGTATGATATTTCTTGTCGGCAGCACATAGGCGAATAGCATTATATAACATATTTCGCGAACACTAGTATTTTAGCAATTTCAGTTGGAGATTTCATCTCGTTGTGGAATAGATATATAAGTCTTCGTTTTTCTGGATTACAATGTTTTCCACGTCCCATATTGGTACAATTACAAAAGAATTTATTTATTTCAAACGCAAATTATGAAAAGAAATTTATTACTAACAATAAGTGCATCGAGTAAAATTTTGACAATTATTGCAAGCGTCCTATTTAAAGGGTTCTTCAACAGGGACGCTACAAAAGTAGAAAGACAGGGACAGGAAACGACGCCATATTTTTTGCCGCTCTTTTGACATTTCTCTTCAGTAAGGTTTGCCATTTCATGATGGAAAGATATACAAGCCAACAACGAGGCGAAATTATTAAAATTTACTACCGAAATTCGGAGTCAGTGGCCTCAACGTTAAGAGCGCTACGTCCAATTTATGGTCGTCATAATGAATGGCTTCGTCAATAAACAAAATATGCGTTATTGGTCAGACAGCAATCCACACGTACTCCATGAGTCATCAATGCATCCCGAAAAAATTACGGTTTGATGCGGTTTATGGGCCGGCTGCGTCATTGGGCCGTACTTCTTCCGTGATGATCAAGACCGGCACGTTACTGTGAATGGGAATCGCTACCGTTCAATGATAACCGAATATTTTTGGCCCCAATTGGATGATATGGACTTGGAGGACATGTGGTTCCAACAGGACGGCGCCACACAGCGAATGTCACAATCAATTTATTGCAAACCAAGTTGGGAGAACGTGTTATCTCACGAAATGGTCCAGTCGATTGGTCGCCTCGGTCGTGCGATTTGACGCCGTTGGACTATTTCCTGTGGGGTTACGTCAAATCTATGGTCTATGCCAACAAGCCAGCGACGATTGATGAACTTCGTACGAATATCGGCCGATTTATGCTTGAAAACAATCGAAAATTGGGTTCAGCATCTGGACTTCTGCAAGCGTGCCCGTGGTGGCCATGCAAAAGAGATCGATTTCCATACATAATGGCATCGAACGTACACAGGAATAAAGAATGATATCCAAACCCTTTTTGTTTTATTTAAAAAAACTTTTGTAGCACTCTTATTGAAGAACCCTTTATATGTCCAAGTCAAATATAACGAAAATAAAGTAATTTTGTTGTAAATATTTGCATGTTTTAAATATTGCAAAGTTTTATATATAATCCGAGACTACTTGATGCTTTATAATTATTAAGAGAAATGCATGAAGATAATTTTGTATGAAGTGTCTATTTCTATGTCCATAGCTGTAACTTAAAATAACGAGTTTTTTTTTAATTTTATAAGCTTCCCCAGTAGACAAAAAAAAACCGGAAAAATCAAACAAAAAATTTTTGAAAAGCCCCCCCCCCCCCCGAAATACTACGTGCCTGGAAACAAGGTTGGTTGCCGAAACAAATAATGGTAAAGGTAACGGTATGGAAATTTGTTTCGATAACGGCAAAGGGAACGGTATTTAAGACTGTTTCGGTAACGGTATACCGTTATCGAAACAGCAATACCGGTATAATAAATTACGTTGAAAACGTATAAAAACAAGTACAAATTTAGCTTATTTTTTAACTTTAAGTGTTAAAAATACTGATTACACAGTACAACAGCCAATCTGGGGGGTGAGAAATTCCAAGTCAGGGTGATGGTACTAGGTCAGTATAGTAAAACCCTCAAAGGGTTTGGCGTTCGTATGTGTCATTTTTTTTTATGACCTTTTAAATTTTTTCCTTATCTTGATGTTTTTTCGCTTAGTTGTAACATTTTGGCAAAAACGTAGTTTAACATAACTCGAGAACCACTTGTCCGATTTTGATGAAACAAATTTAGAAAAATTTAGAATTACAATTTCTTTAATCCGTTCATATAACGTTTTTCTTTATAATCAACAGTTTTGCCGGTAAAAATAAATTTGTGGAGAAAAAAAATATTTTTTGCCTAAAAATTAAATTTTTTTTTTTTAAATTCATAAAAAATCCAAAACGGAAAAAAGGATCAAGTGTTATTAATTTCATGTAAAGTCACATAACCTATAAACAAAATTTAACGCGTTCTGCTTTTATTTACAATTAAGTGAAGGTATCCCATTTTGACAAGAATATTGATATTTGTTTTTATTAAAAAAAGTGTCATTTATCGCCTTTTTCATAAATTTTCCCCAATAACTCCAGACTTCTGGCCATAAACTACTAAAAAAATTAAGTAAACATTTTTATAATTTTTTATTTTTATTTTATTTATTTATTTTTATTTATTTTTATTTATTTTAATAAATATTGCCTAGACTTTTTCGATGGTGGTTGTTCGGGACTAGTGGCATCGCATTCATCGCTATCATCAGTTTCTGAACCACACATAATGTCACCGGAAAATCGTGTGTCCCAATCGCACAAAAAGCACATATATTTTATATAGCCGCTTTGAAGACCGCAAAGCATTGCTACAACTTTTAAATCGCAGCATATGCGCCACATATGTTTGGCGTAGTTAACCATTTTTAAAATATTTTCCAGTGCATCATATGTTTCTTTCGTTTCTGTACTGTAGGCGATTGGAACTTAAGGTTTTTTATTGGTCTTATGCAGTAAAACCGCCTTCAAGCTGAGTTTTGAACTGTCAATAAATAATCTCCAGTCATCTGCTTCATATTTTATTTCCATTGCGTCCATCAATTTTCCTACATCCGGGCAATATGCAGAAGTTTTTTCATTATTCACAAGGAATAAACTTTGGAGTGTTGCCTGACGACTTCGATAAGCTGTGACTTTCACACCTGGTGCCAACAAATTGTTTGATTTCAAAATGGAAGCCAGCTCTTCCGATTTATGCTGTGTTAATTCCAACTTGGCAACAATTGAATCAAGCTTATTTTGATTTATTAAAATTGGCTCATTGGATACTGATGGCTCATATGGGGAATCATCACGTGCATGATATGTCGGAGCAGTCGTAGAAGAGAAAATATCTGGGCTAGAAGCTTTTGGCACAGGAATGTGGTCCGAATGAGGCAATGGTGTTGCGGCACTTGCAACACCAACGCAATTATACGATTTTCTTATCCTTTTTGCGGCTCCTTCATTCGCACATGCATAGCAATTCAATGGATTGTGACCTTCGCCAGGATTAGTCCAAGTCATTGGGATACCGAATGGCATACTTTCACGTCTTCTATTTTTCCAATCCATTAGACGGTTGTAGCAGCTTTTACACACTATATTTGGTACCCAATTTTCGTTCACTATAACATTTTGGTTGAAGTACATCTCGTATGTTTGAACAAAATCAGTACTGAAATTTCCCCTTTTTTTATGTGTTGAGACATATTGACCACAGCAGTAGCAAAAGCTATTTATATCTGGCTTGCACAGTTCCATATTCTGTTCTCTTTTGTTCACTTTTAAAAAACTGGAGAAAAATCACTTTTACTGTTCGCGTTCGTCGGCACTTGTTGAATGACAAAAATCACAGAACCAGTGTGAGAAAGAGAAGAAGTATAATGACAATCAGTGATGGTATTTGAGAATTTTCGTTTGGTGCCTAAATGATGCCAAAAAAGTGCCATAAAAGCTTTAAAAGTGGCAAAAAAAATTAAGCAACATGCAAATGTTTCAAAAATTATGTCCAGCTTTTATTTCAAATATTTATACATTAAGTGTGTTTGCGTACCCGAAAATTTGTACAAATTCGTACAAATTTGTACAAGTTTTTACTGGAAGGTGTTTGTTTACACAATTACTCAGTAAGGAGAGAGGAAAAATAGAGGGTAAAGTGACAGTTCAATACCAGAGAACTTACAAGTTTTTACTGGATGAATTTTTGCTAGTAAGAATTTGTAAGAAAAAAAAACATATGATTTAAAACATATGATTGAAGAAACAAAACATTTGTCTAAATAATTTTGAAATATTTTTTTTGTAAAAATAAAAAAATATTTAAATATAAGCTTATTTACGATGGAAGGAGTAAGTAAGTGCTCATTTTATTAGGTTTAATTTATTAATCCAATAATTTGAATAGGTTTATTTCGCAATCAGCTATTTGAATAATTGTTGCCAATTTAGCTATTTTCTCGGCAAATCTAGCGATACTTCAACTCGTTTAGCGGGATAAAATATAATTTAGCTATTAGCGGGAACTAGCGATTTTTCTTTTTAAGACAGTCTTCACATTATCTTAGCATTTTTTTACATTTATTTCCTTGACAGAATTTTGGAATCATTATTATTCAGCGATTTATCGGTAAATTTTTATGGAAAACAAAAAAGTTCGAAAAATTTGGCGATGTATCACTAATTTTTTAAGAAAGTTTTAAGAAGTTTGAAAAATATAGCTATTTTTGTGAAATTTTTCAACAGAACCTAAAAAGTACGTGCAATTTAGGGATTTATCGCTATTTAATTTTTTTTATAATTTAGATATTTTCTAGTGATTTTTTAGTTTGATTTAGCGATATTTTTAGGGAAGAAGTTGGCAGCAGTATTTTACTAATTCTTACAATTTTTCTGTTTACGTACATTTTTAGATATTTTTCTTTTTGAGAGTAAATTTTGCCTTACTCTCTGTAAATTTGTTACTGAGTAATTTTTACTGGACTTTACTGGAAAAGTACCCAAACACACCTATTTACACCCTTATTCTAAACTTTATAACAATAACAAAATTGACACAAAACTGGTGTGAATGGAAATTATTATAATTTTGGCATTCTGGGAAAAATTGTCACAGCAAAACCTTGACAAAATTATCATGTAACAAAAAGCACATAACAAAGAAATATTTTCATTTGTCAACAATTTAAAATATAAAAATTTTATTTTCTTTTGAAGAATTTTATAATGTTTCTTCACAGAAATAAAATATGAAATACCTAATTCATATTTTGAGATATTATTTTAAGATGCATCGAACCTTTTACCGATTCTAAAATTCCTGCAAATTCCTCCAAAAGATTACGTATTAACATGGGATTTTTGGTGCTAAAGTTGTTAGGAATAAGCTCAGGGTGCTTGATGCTAAAATTTAAAGGAAACTCCAAGTGCTTAGTACTAGTTCTCTTGTGTTCTGCGGTTCCTAGACATTTTTTTAAGTTTTCATTTCATTTAAGATTTCATAAAATTATCGAAAAAATCGTATTTATTCACAAATTACAATTTTTTGATCATTTTATTTTTGGCAGAAAAAGCTTTCACCATTGTATGGTGAAATTTTAAAAAATTTTGCTTGTCATAAAAAAACTAGAATACCATAACAAATTTTTGAAAAATTCCAGTGACAACAATAGAATCAATTAAAGTTTTTCTAATTGTATCCCCATTGCTTTTATTTTTAAAGATCAAAATAATGATTAAATTGTTCGTGAAGAACTGGAAGCTGGTCCAGAAAATTGTAGAAATTTTTAGTGTAGCGATTGTTTTTTAATTTTGCTACCCGTTCTACTTACATGGCTTTTAATGAAAAACCAGCGATATCGACCTTTTATCAAATTATAGGTTTGTTTTTTTTCGAATTTTGTATAAATATTTCATACAAATTTAAGCATTTATAAAACTTTTAAGTAGGCATAAATTTAGCTTCTTAAAAATTAAGTAGTTATAAAAATGCTACCAAGTCTTAAAAATTCTTGGCTTTTTTCTTTGAAATGTAAATGCGCATTCTGCCTTGCTGGTCTTATCGAATTTTTTCAATAAATTTTATTCTTTGTAATTTACTTGTAAAAATTGTATCATCTTTCTTTGATTTGAAAATAATTTAAACAGAAAGTGATATTAATTTATGATCTTGAGTCAAACTAAAACAACATTCATTTACAAAAATATTTGTCATAAAAATATTTGAAATTTTAGAATTTTTTATTTCATAAAATATCTGAAACAACAAAAGCTAACAAATGAATTATGCGTTTGTTGGTAAAGGTACAGCAGGGCACACAATATTATTGCTCCATTTCGAGTTCCGGCGAAGTCTTTGTACAAAAACAGCTTTTGTACAAAGGCGACCCGAAATGTTTAAATTTTGTTTGTTTACAAAAAATAAAAGAAAATCAGGTAAGCACGGATAGTCGTTTTTTTACAAGTCGTTATAGATATAGGTATAAAATTCGAAAAAAAACAAACCTTATATAGAAATTTTCTTAAAAAGTGCCAAAATTCTATAAAGAGTGCCATGGTGCCATTGAACATTCAATAGTGCCATAAATGGCACTTTTGTGCCACTTTTACCAACAGTGATGACAATGCATGTTTTATGTGAACATTACAGAACCAGTGTTGCCACATCAATATTTCTCTTTTAGTACAGTAGAAAAATATGAGAGAGTTCGGCTTGTGAGTGTCAATGTTTTCTCCAAATAATGTTGTGCATATCTGGAGCAAATTTTTGAAATTCATACATTTACCTAATTGTGAATAAATGAGAAACGCGTGCATCGATTTTCATGATCTATGCCTTTTTTTGCTCATGAGTTATGTGACTTTACGCGAAAGTAATTAGTTTTGGCACTTTTTTCCATTTTGGATTTTTTATGAATTTTTAAAAAAAAATATTTAAATTTTTAGGCAAAAAATACTTTTTTCCCTTCATACATTCATTTTTAACTTCGAAAGTGTTGCACATATAGGAAAACGGTATAGAAACAGATTAGAGAAATTGTAATTCTAAATTTTTCTAAATTTGTTTCATCAAAATCGGACAAGTGGTTCTCGAGTTATGTTAAACTACGTTTTTGCCAAAATGTTACAACTAAGCGAAAAAACATCAAGATAAGGAACAAATTTAAAAGGTCATAAATAAAAATGACACATACGAACGCCAAACCCTTTGAGGGTTTTACTATACTGACCTAGTACCATCACCCTGACTTGGAATTTCTCACCCCCCAGACAATAATCCCAAAAATGTTCCATAGTGTTATTATACCCTACACCACTATGTGGTCAGGGTATTATAAGTTTGTGCTGATGTTTGTAACACCAAAAAATATTGGTCGTAGACCCACCTTATAGTATACCGATCGGTTCAGAATTTTTTTTTATTTCGATTTAACGATGTCCGTCTGTCCGTCCGTCCGTCTGTCTGTCTGTCCATGCAATCTTGTGCGCACTCTACAGGTCGCAGCTATTAAGATATTTTGATGAAATTTGGTACGCAGACCTATGTTGGCCCAAGGACGAACAAGTTTGATTTTTTTGAACATCGGTCCATGTTTAGACCTAGTGCCCATATAAGGGTCCTACCAAAATTATATTGTTTATACGCTGCAGGTCGTAAATATTCAGATATTTTGACGAAATTTGGTACACAGACCTATGTTAGCCCAATAACGCAGCCTATTGATTTTGGTGAACATCGGTCCATGTTTAGACCTTGTGCCCATATAAGGGTCCTACCAAAATTATACTGTTTATACGCTGCAGGTCGTAAATATTAAGATATTTTGATGAAATTTGGCACACAGACCTACATTGGCCCAATAACGCAGCCTGTTGATTTTGGTGAACATCGGTCCATGTTTAGATCAGTGCCCATATAAGGGTCCCACCAAAATTATACTTTTTATACGCTGCAGGTCGCAAATATTAAGATATTTTGATGAAATTTGGTACACAGACCTAAATTGGCCCAATAACGCAGCCTATTGATTTTGGTGAACATCGGTCCATGTTTAGACCTAGTGCCCATATAAGGGTCCTACCAAAATTATACTGTTTATACGCTGCAGGTCGTAAATATTAAGATATTTTGATGAAATTTGGTACACAGACCTACATTGGCCCAATAACGCAGCCTATTGATTTTGGTGAACATCGGTCCATGCTTAGACCTAGTGCCCATATAAGGGTCCCCCCAAAATTATATTGTTTATACGCTGCAGGTCGCAAATATTAAGATATTTTGATGAAATTTGGTACATAGACTTATGTTGGCCCAAGGACGAAGCCTATTGATTTTGGTGAACATCGGTCCATGTTTAGAACTAGTGCCCATATAAGGGTCCCCCCAAAATTGGCTTGGTTACAAACTGCAGGTCGCAAATATTAAGATATTTTAATGAAATTTGGTGCGCTGACTCACATTATAGAAAATTTTGACATAAGCCCCATTTTAACCCATTCGAATTTCGGATCCAAACAATACACCAGACTGGTGTAGGGTATTGTATAGTCGGCATGCCCGACTTTAACCTTTTTACTCGTTAGCTATAAATTCGATGCTGGTAGTTTTAATAAGTAAAATTATTATCTATGATATTTTTTTTAAAAAAATCAAGATCATAAAATAAAAGTCAAAAAATTTTAATTTTTTATATAAAATAATAAATACCGGTAACTACCCATAAAAATAACGGTATTTGGATTTTTTTTAGAGGTATTGGTAACGGTAACGGTGTTAAATTTGAAACGGTATTTTAGCGATAATGGTAACCAACCTTGGTTAGAAATTAAATGTTCCTTTATGGAATAAACTTTGGAGTGTTGCCTGACGACTTCGATAAGCTGTGACTTTCACACCTGGTGCCAACAAATTGTTTGATTTCAAAATGGAAGCCAGCTCTTCCGATTTATGCTGTGTTAATTCCAACTTGGCAACAATTGAATCAAGCTTATTTTGATTTATTAAAATTGGCTCATTGGATACTGATGGCTCATATGGGGAATCATCACGTGCATGATATGTCGGAGCAGTCGTAGAAGAGAAAATATCTGGGCTAGAAGCTTTTGGCACAGGAATGTGGTCCGAATGAGGCAATGGTGTTGCGGCACTTGCAACACCAACGCAATTATACGATTTTCTTATCCTTTTTGCGGCTCCTTCATTCGCACATGCATAGCAATTCAATGGATTGTGACCTTCGCCAGGATTAGTCCAAGTCATTGGGATACCGAATGGCATACTTTCACGTCTTCTATTTTTCCAATCCATTAGACGGTTGTAGCAGCTTTTACACACTATATTTGGTACCCAATTTTCGTTCACTATAACATTTTGGTTGAAGTACATCTCGTATGTTTGAACAAAATCAGTACTGAAATTTCCCCTTTTTTTATGTGTTGAGACATATTGACCACAGCAGTAGCAAAAGCTATTTATATCTGGCTTGCACAGTTCCATATTCTGTTCTCTTTTGTTCACTTTTAAAAAACTGGAGAAAAATCACTTTTACTGTTCGCGTTCGTCGGCACTTGTTGAATGACAAAAATCACAGAACCAGTGTGAGAAAGAGAAGAAGTATAATGACAATCAGTGATGGTATTTGAGAATTTTCGTTTGGTGCCTAAATGATGCCAAAAAAGTGCCATAAAAGCTTTAAAAGTGGCAAAAAAAATTAAGCAACATGCAAATGTTTCAAAAATTATGTCCAGCTTTTATTTCAAATATTTATACATTAAGTGTGTTTGCGTACCCGAAAATTTGTACAAATTCGTACAAATTTGTACAAGTTTTTACTGGAAGGTGTTTGTTTACACAATTACTCAGTAAGGAGAGAGGAAAAATAGAGGGTAAAGTGACAGTTCAATACCAGAGAACTTACAAGTTTTTACTGGATGAATTTTTGCTAGTAAGAATTTGTAAGAAAAAAAAACATATGATTTAAAACATATGATTGAAGAAACAAAACATTTGTCTAAATAATTTTGAAATATTTTTTTTGTAAAAATAAAAAAATATTTAAATATAAGCTTATTTACGATGGAAGGAGTAAGTAAGTGCTCATTTTATTAGGTTTAATTTATTAATCCAATAATTTGAATAGGTTTATTTCGCAATCAGCTATTTGAATAATTGTTGCCAATTTAGCTATTTTCTCGGCAAATCTAGCGATACTTCAACTCGTTTAGCGGGATAAAATATAATTTAGCTATTAGCGGGAACTAGCGATTTTTCTTTTTAAGACAGTCTTCACATTATCTTAGCATTTTTTTACATTTATTTCCTTGACAGAATTTTGGAATCATTATTATTCAGCGATTTATCGGTAAATTTTTATGGAAAACAAAAAAGTTCGAAAAATTTGGCGATGTATCACTAATTTTTTAAGAAAGTTTTAAGAAGTTTGAAAAATATAGCTATTTTTGTGAAATTTTTCAACAGAACCTAAAAAGTACGTGCAATTTAGGGATTTATCGCTATTTAATTTTTTTTATAATTTAGATATTTTCTAGTGATTTTTTAGTTTGATTTAGCGATATTTTTAGGGAAGAAGTTGGCAGCAGTATTTTACTAATTCTTACAATTTTTCTGTTTACGTACATTTTTAGATATTTTTCTTTTTGAGAGTAAATTTTGCCTTACTCTCTGTAAATTTGTTACTGAGTAATTTTTACTGGACTTTACTGGAAAAGTACCCAAACACACCTATTTACACCCTTATTCTAAACTTTATAACAATAACAAAATTGACACAAAACTGGTGTGAATGGAAATTATTATAATTTTGGCATTCTGGGAAAAATTGTCACAGCAAAACCTTGACAAAATTATCATGTAACAAAAAGCACATAAAGAAATATTTTCATTTGTCAACAATTTAAAATATAAAAATTTTATTTTCTTTTGAAGAATTTTATAATGTTTCTTCACAGAAATAAAATATGAAATACCTAATTCATATTTTGAGATATTATTTTAAGATGCATCGAACCTTTTACCGATTCTAAAATTCCTGCAAATTCCTCCAAAAGATTACGTATTAACATGGGATTTTTGGTGCTAAAGTTGTTAGGAATAAGCTCAGGGTGCTTGATGCTAAAATTTAAAGGAAACTCCAAGTGCTTAGTACTAGTTCTCTTGTGTTCTGCGGTTCCTAGACATTTTTTTAAGTTTTCATTTCATTTAAGATTTCATAAAATTATCGAAAAAATCGTATTTATTCACAAATTACAATTTTTTGATCATTTTATTTTATTTTTGGCAGAAAAAGCTTTCACCATTGTATGGTGAAATTTTAAAAAATTTTGCTTGTCATAAAAAAACTAGAATACCATAACAAATTTTTGAAAAATTCCAGTGACAACAATAGAATCAATTAAAGTTTTTCTAATTGTATCCCCATTGCTTTTATTTTTAAAGATCAAAATAATGATTAAATTGTTCGTGAAGAACTGGAAGCTGGTCCAGAAAATTGTAGAAATTTTTAGTGTAGCGATTGTTTTTTAATTTTGCTACCCGTTCTACTTACATGGCTTTTAATGAAAAACCAGCGATATCGACCTTTTATCAAATTATAGGTTTGTTTTTTTTCGAATTTTGTATAAATATTTCATACAAATTTAAGCATTTATAAAACTTTTAAGTAGGCATAAATTTAGCTTCTTAAAAATTAAGTAGTTATAAAAATGCTACCAAGTCTTAAAAATTCTTGGCTTTTTTCTTTGAAATGTAAATGCGCATTCTGCCTTGCTGGTCTTATCGAATTTTTTCAATAAATTTTATTCTTTGTAATTTACTTGTAAAAATTGTATCATCTTTCTTTGATTTGAAAATAATTTAAACAGAAAGTGATATTAATTTATGATCTTGAGTCAAACTAAAACAACATTCATTTACAAAAATATTTGTCATAAAAATATTTGAAATTTTAGAATTTTTTATTTCATAAAATATCTGAAACAACAAAAGCTAACAAATGAATTATGCGTTTGTTGGTAAAGGTACAGCAGGGCACACAATATTATTGCTCCATTTCGAGTTCCGGCGAAGTCTTTGTACAAAAACAGCTTTTGTACAAAGGCGACCCGAAATGTTTAAATTTTGTTTGTTTACAAAAAATAAAAGAAAATCAGGTAAGCACGGATAGTCGTTTTTTTACAAGTCGTTATAGATATAGGTATAAAATTCGAAAAAAACAAACCTTATATAGAAATTTTCTTAAAAAGTGCCAAAATTCTATAAAGAGTGCCATGGTGCCATTGAACATTCAATAGTGCCATAAATGGCACTTTTGTGCCACTTTTACCAACAGTGATGACAATGCATGTTTTATGTGAACATTACAGAACCAGTGTTGCCACATCAATATTTCTCTTTTAGTACAGTAGAAAAATATGAGAGAGTTCGGCTTGTGAGTGTCAATGTTTTCTCCAAATAATGTTGTGCATATCTGGAGCAAATTTTTGAAATTCATACATTTACCTAATTGTGAATAAATGAGAAACGCGTGCATCGATTTTCATGATCTATGCCTTTTTTTGCTCATGAGTTATGTGACTTTACGCGAAAGTAATTAGTTTTGGCACTTTTTTCCATTTTGGATTTTTTATGAATTTTTAAAAAAATATATTTAAATTTTTAGGCAAAAAATACTTTTTTCCCTTCATACATTCATTTTTAACTTCGAAAGTGTTGCACATATAGGAAAACGGTATAGAAACAGATTAGAGAAATTGTAATTCTAAATTTTTCTAAATTTGTTTCATCAAAATCGGACAAGTGGTTCTCGAGTTATGTTAAACTACGTTTTTGCCAAAATGTTACAACTAAGCGAAAAAACATCAAGATAAGGAACAAATTTAAAAGGTCATAAATAAAAATGACACATACGCACGCCAAACCCTTTGAGGGTTTTACTATACTGACCTAGTACCATCACCCTGACTTGGAATTTCTCACCCCCCAGACAATAATCCCAAAAATGTTCCATAGTGTTATTATACCCTACACCACTATGTGGTCAGGGTATTATAAGTTTGTGCTGATGTTTGTAACACCAAAAAATATTGGTCGTAGACCCACCTTATAGTATACCGATCGGTTCAGAATTTTTTTTTATTTCGATTTAACGATGTCCGTCTGTCCGTCCGTCCGTCTGTCTGTCTGTCCATGCAATCTTGTGCGCACTCTACAGGTCGCAGCTATTAAGATATTTTGATGAAATTTGGTACGCAGACCTATGTTGGCCCAAGGACGAACAAGTTTGATTTTTTTGAACATCGGTCCATGTTTAGACCTAGTGCCCATATAAGGGTCCTACCAAAATTATATTGTTTATACGCTGCAGGTCGTAAATATTCAGATATTTTGACGAAATTTGGTACACAGACCTATGTTAGCCCAATAACGCAGCCTATTGATTTTGGTGAACATCGGTCCATGTTTAGACCTTGTGCCCATATAAGGGTCCTACCAAAATTATACTGTTTATACGCTGCAGGTCGTAAATATTAAGATATTTTGATGAAATTTGGTACATAGACTTATGTTGGCCCAAGGACGAAGCCTATTGATTTTGGTGAACATCGGTCCATGTTTAGAACTAGTGCCCATATAAGGGTCCCCCCAAAATTGGCTTGGTTACAAACTGCAGGTCGCAAATATTAAGATATTTTAATGAAATTTGGTGCGCTGACTCACATTATAGAAAATTTTGACATAAGCCCCATTTTAACCCATTCGAATTTCGGATCCAAACAATACACCAGACTGGTGTAGGGTATTGTATAGTCGGCATGCCCGACTTTAACCTTTTTACTCGTTAGCTATAAATTCGATGCTGGTAGTTTTAATAAGTAAAATTATTATCTATGATATTTTTTTTAAAAAAATCAAGATCATAAAATAAAAGTCAAAAAATTTTAATTTTTTATATAAAATAATAAATACCGGTAACTACCCATAAAAATAACGGTATTTGGATTTTTTTTAGAGGTATTGGTAACGGTAACGGTGTTAAATTTGAAACGGTATTTTAGCGATAATGGTAACCAACCTTGGTTAGAAATTAAATGTTCCTTTATGGTTATTAGCCATTCTTAGATATAATCAGGCACCAGAAAACGTTTTTTTTTTTTTATCAAAAATAAATATCACTAAAGTTCAAAATGTTTTTATTTCTCAATCGAAAACAAAAAATTTCAAATGTACTTTAAAACAAAAATATCCCTCAAGTTGAAATTCGAAAAATATCTTTAGGTATAAATATCAAAGATAAAAAAATTGATAAAAAAATAAAACTTTTTAAAACGTTTTAAAAAACGTTTTTTTTTGTTTTTCATCTTTGTACTAAGTACAAAAATATGAATAGAATTTTAAAATTTTTGTTTTATTTTTATGGTGGAGATACTATTATGGTTTTTGGTTTCAAATCTGTAGAAAATCATATAATATCCTAGAGTGAACTGTTGAGCGGTACATACAAACATATATTGCAAATATTTTTTTTTTTGCTAAAATGTTTGCCAATTGACCAGCATTTTGCACTAATATTATTCATTTTCGGAATGAAATCGCTGTATAAGTTTTCTAATTAAATTTTTGCACCATGAAACCTTTTTCGCATTCCGCCATTAATTCGCAATTTTTTAAGTGCAGATTTTTAAAATTTATAACCTAGGGACCATAATACCCATATCTCATACCAAAGTTTGGTAATTAGTTCGCAAAAAAAAATTGCCAAAAAAAATTTGCAAAAAATTTTTTTTTTCATTAATGTATTCTTTTGCAGAATATAAATTGCTGATTAGGTTTCTTAACTATTTTTTTGTATCATAAAGGCTTTTTTCGCATTCCGCCAATATTTTGCAATTTTTTAAGTGCGGTTTTTTTAAATTTTTAACCTTAGGACAATAATTCCCATATCTTATGCCGAAGTTTGGTGGTTAGTATGCAAAAAGTTTCGCGAAAAAAAATTTAGCAAAAAGGAAGATTTTTCCATCAACATATTCATTTGAAGAATGTAAATCGCTGACTGAGTTTTTTAATTAATTGTTTGTACCATAAAGCTTTTTTTCGCGTTCCGCCATTATTTTGCAAATTTTTAACTCACAACCTAGGGACTATAATACCTATATCCTATACCAAAATTATCTGGTTAGATTGCAAAAACAAAAAAAATTGGGAAAAAAAATTTTACAAAAAGGAATAGTTTTGCATCAATATACATATGTATATGTATTTAACATATGTATAGCAGAATGTTAATCGCTGATTAAGTTTAAAAAATTTTGAGTGCGGTTTTTTAAAATTCATAAATTTGGGACTATGATACCCATATCTTATGCCAAAGTTTGGTAGTTCGTACGCAAAAAATTTCGCGAAAAATAAATTTTCCAAAAAGGAAAATTTCTACATCAACATATTCGTTTGCAGAATGTAAATCGCTGACTGAGTTTTTAAATTTATTTTTTGTACCAAAAAGCTTTTTTTCGCGTTCCGCGATTTTTTTGCAATTTTTTAAGTGCGGATTTTTAAAATTCATAATCTTGGGACTATAATACCAATATTCTCATATCAAAGTTTGGTGGTTAGTTTGCAAAAAAAACTCGCAAAAAAAATTTTACAAAAAGAAAATTTTTTGCATCAGTGTATTTGTTTGCAGAATGTAAATTTCTGATAACAATTTTTAATTCATTTTTTGTACCATAAAGTTTTTTTTCGCGTTCCGCCATTGGTTTGCAATTTTTTAAGTGGGGTTCTTTAAAATCAATAATCTAGGGACTATAATACATATATCCTATACCAAAATTAGCTAGTTAGATTGCAAAAACAAAAAATCACGACAAAAAATTTTGTCAAAAGGAATAGTTTTGCATCAACATATTTGCTTGCAGAATGTTAATCGCTGATTATCATGCTTTGTAGAAGTCTTTTCGGCGGAAATTTTTATTACTTTTTAATAACGCAAAGGTTTATATCATTGGATGCAGAAATATGTCTATATGAATGTTGTTTTAAGAATTTTTACAAAATTTATATGTAATTGTAATCAGAAAAAACTAAAAAAAAACGTTTTAAAACGTTTTATTTTGTTTTTTCCTCAATACAAAAAAAACGTTTTTTTTTTGTTTTTTCCTCAGTAAAAAAATAAAAATAATTCTCAACTTTCCTGAAAATATCAGTACGGATATTTTTAAAATTTTGTTTTCGAATAGAAAACAAAAAATAAAAAAATTGATGAAAACAAAATATCCATCAAGAAAAATAAATTCATTTGTACACAAGTGATTTTTTTTTATTGAGGAAAAAACAAAATAAAACGTTTTAAAAGTATTAATATCGGGTGCCTGGATATAATATTAAACAAGTTTTAAAAATATTTAGGCCCTAACAGATATTTTTGGGTTCTTACAGATATTTTGATAAAATTTTCTGCCTCTGTCTACTATTACACAAAAAGTAAAGGAGCACACTTAACTTAAAATAACGAGTGTTTTTTAAATTTTATAAGCTTCCCCAGTAAACAAAAAAAAAACCGAAAAATTAAACATTTTTGAAAAGTATTGTCAAAACAAATATACCAGATACGTCTCTGAGTGGGGTCGTGCGAATAAGGTCGACTTTAATGCACGCAAGACCCAATGTTGTATATTGACCCATAGGGCTGTGGGGTCAACACTGTCATCTGTACATATGGGTGATATTGAGGAATCGGATACTCTTGATGTTCTGGGCATGAACATTCAGTGTGATGTCCGTTGGAATAAACATTTTTTTCAGGTGTCGAAAGAAGCATTCAAGTGTCTAGGTTTTTTACGTCGGTGCAAGAAGTACTTCACTCCATCCGATTTACTCACTATTTATACCACCTATATCCGACCGAAGATGGAATACAACTCCCATATATGGGCAGGAGCTTCGAAGTCTATTTTGGAGCTTCTGGACCGTGTGCAAAGGAGGGCGTCGGCGATTATCAATGACAATAGAGTATCTAGCTCTATTGACTCATTGGAGCATCGTCGGAATGTGGGTTGTGTGACCCTGTTCTATAGATATTACCATGGGGAGTGCTCAGCTGAGATAAGTGAACTTGTCCCCAAAGCCCAAGTTTTTATTCGTAATACTCGCTTATCAAGTAGGGCGCATCCGTTTGTAGTCGATTATCCAGTGGATCGCACGACGCATTACAGAGAGAATTCGTTTATCAGTCGCACTAGCCGTATGTGGAATAAACTCCCCGCAGAAGTCTTCCCTGTTACTTACAATTAGCGTTTTTTTTAATCACCTGGATTTAGAATTTTTCATACAAAAAGTGGATTTATTAAATCCAAAAAAAAAGCTGGATTTAATAAATCCATAATAAAAGCACAAATATATGAAACAGCCTATTAATTTAATGACAGAAAAAAATACCAACAAAAATTAAAAGAGAAACAAAAAAATTGAAAAACTAACAAATAAAAGGTTTTTATTAATTTTTTTTTATGAAATATGTTTAGAAAAAAAACTACACCGCACTAAATACATATTTTCGATCTTGGACATGGAGAAATAGTTCAAATAGAAATGGCAATTTTTCACTCTACAGTAAGTAATTTAATTAAATCCAATTAGGGAATATTAAATATTGCAATGAAATTTTTCAATTGTGTAAAAATATAAATTGAAGTGATAAAACTGATAAGGCAGACTGTTTATCGCTGTTTTATATAAAATATAATTAAAAATTAAAAGTTAAAGTAAAATCCTTCATCATCGAATTCGTTATTAAAAATTACGGTGAAAGAAGTGTCGGACAGAAATTTTTTTTAAAATAGGGAGAATCTAACCCCATCTGTTGAGCACTTTTAGAAATACTTTTTGGATTTATTAAATCCAAGTGATTAGAAAAAACGGCTAATCTTGAGAAATTTAAATCAAATATTCACAAACACTACTCCCTCTTTCCTCCTCCTCATAACCTATTTTCCTAATACCAACACAATGCACTGCGTTAATAGGGGGGCATCACCTGAGTGTTGGTCCATCAAAAAAAAAATATATATATCTGTTACACCCAGGAAAAAAAGTGAGGAAAAAGAAGTAGTAAAAACATAACAGATGAATAGGGAGTAGTGAGAGTAGTTTTCACTGATGAATTTAACATTGGCTTGTCATAGCAGGGAAGTTATTCTTTTTTGAAACAAATTATGTATATTTGAACCGATGAAAAGGAAGTTCATTTTCACTTGTTTGTATTTTAATTTAATTAAAAAAAACATCATGCATCGTGTGGGGTTTGAACCCACACTCGTTGGCATTTCAAGCAGACGCTCTACCCCTTATGCTATGGCTCGTTATAACTTAGAGCTGACTTTTAGCAGTTTTGTTCAGTAAATTGTTATATTTCTTTCTTTCTATTTTTATTAACAAAAATATATACCCAGCAAAATATTGGTAATGACACCTCATTACTATCTGCATTACTAAAAATGATATATCATTAACTTTTGCATTATTTTATAATATAAAATAATGACTTCCTAATAACGGCCTATTGTATTCAATGTTTCTAAATATAAAATAATGACTTACTAGTAATAGTTTAAATAAGTACTTTTTACGCAGTTAAATTTTACACATTTTTATTTATTATATGTAAATATTTTTTATGTTTAAATTTTTATGACGAGTCCTAAAATTACACACTAGAGAAAACTTACATTTTTCTGAATGTATTTCCTTAAGCTAAAGTATTTGCTTAACTCCTTATTTTTAAGAATCAAGTAAGCAATCGGATAACCACTTATAATTCAACTTTTTGTAAGCATGTGTGTAACCACTTATTCAAATCTCATAACTACTTATTTCTCATTTTTTCGTAAGCGAGCGGGTAAGCGTGACTACTTATAAAAACGACCACGCCAAACAAAAATAATGAGTTTAGACGCCAAAAAATAAGTTGTACGGAGCTATGAATTCCTATTATATAACCACTTATTTGGTAATGAAAGATTTTGCTGGGTAACATATTGGAAAATATATAAAGTTGTTATTTTTAGTGTTTTTTTATAAAAATAACACACTCATAGAATAGGGTTCTATAAATCGACTTTCGACTAATCGACTTTTTGCGGAAATTTTCGACTTTTTGAAAGTCGACTTTCTTGTGATGCAAAAGTCGAAAAGTCGACTTTTGCTTTCGACTTTTCGACTTTTTTACTAATTACCATATGGCTTCAAAGTAAATTTTGTTTTTGCTGATATAAAGCGGCGAATACATTAAGGAACATTGAGTAGGGAACAAAAAATATCAAAAAATTTTGTAAACACGAATTGCACGAATGTCAACACGAACATTAACATACACAAATCAACATTCGTAAAAAAATGGCAATTTTTTCACGAATGTTCCTTAGTGTATTCCCCGTTTAACACTATAGAAAAAAATTCAGCAAGTGTTGCTAATTCTATTGGAAAACAAAACAGTGAAATATGACAGCACGGTACCACAAGCGTGTTTGCTTGCATCTGTTGTTATACAGATTTGTTTTTCAAAATCTGGGTATTGCAACAATGTTGGTTTCATTAGTGCACTTTTAAGGTGTTCAAAAGCAATATCGCATTCTTTTGTCCATTCAAATGGTACCCTTTTTTCGATAATCTAGTAAGATGCCTTGAGTATTCATAAAAATTTTTAATAAATCGCCTGTAGTAGTTGCAAAACGCTACAAATCTTCTTGCGCTATCGGCATCAGTAGGCTTTGGGTATTTTTCTATTACTGAATATTTACTATCATCTGGGAGTATGCCCTTGTTGATGGATTTATGGCCTAGGTATGTAACCTCGTGCATAAAGAATGAACATTTTTCAGGATGTAGTTTGAGATTGTGTCTGCGACATAGTTCGAAAACATCTGTTAAATTTGAAAGCATGTGTTTCTCTGAACAACCTAGAACGACTAAGTCATCCATGTATAGGAAGGCTTGAGCTGGTCTTAGCCCGCTAAAAGCAATTGTCATCATTCTTTAGAATGAATTTGGTGCCACCTTTAAACCATATGGTAATCTGGTAAATCTATAAGCACCTTTGTTGGTTGAGAATGAAGTTAGGTTCCTAGAATTCTTTTCCAGTTCTATTTGATGAAATCCGGATATTAAATCTAGACAAGAAAAGTATTTTGTTCGTCCAAGTTGATCAAAAATATCATCTATTCCTGGCAATGGAAATTTATCTGCAATTAATTTCTTGTTTACCTGTCTGTAGTTTATCACCAGTCTCCATCTTTTTTCTTTTGAATTTGGCAAGGATTTCTTTGGTACTAATAAAATTGGACTATTATGGGTATGTGGTATACGGTAGTTCTTGATGTACACAGGATCCGTATCCTTCGTACTTAACTTTTGTTTGTAAAAATTGTTAGTTGTAACTGTTTCTGATTCTAATCCGAAGATATCGCTATATTCGGTGCATATTTCCGTTAAAGTTTCCTTAAAATGCATTGGAAAATTCTTCTCTAATATATTTAGAATTTTATCTTTTCTATTTTCATTGTTAGTTTTACATTTTACTATGTCATAATTATTGATATCTTCCGTTATAATTTTATTTTGTTTTAGGGTAGTTACAGAATTGTTTGTATTAACTTTCCTTATGAACGCATTTTCAGCTTTTACTAGTGTACTGGCTATGAAAACACCCGGTTGGGGTTCTTTATTGTTACCAGTACTGAATATTATTCCGAACATGTATAACAAAAACATGTATAAAAATTCATAGCCTCCTGTACCCCGTTTCTGTAACTGATGCGAGAAGTTTTCTCATCGATAAATTTATGGTCACCCTGCATTACACAGCGTGATTTAAGAGATGATAAAATGGGCTGTAGTTTTAGTCGTAATTCTTTCAGATATCGTAACATTTATAACTGTGGACACATGTAGTTTTGTAAAATACCTAATTAAATAAGAAATAACTTACATGCAGCGCATTTGTAGCTGATTTGGTGTCATATATATTTTATTGTCTGCGACTCACCCTATATAAAGCAGAGCAGGGTTGCATTTCACATGGTTTTTGCGAAAAGTGTTTCGATGCGAGAAATACAGAAACGGGGTGCTGGATTCGAATATTTATTTAACAATTACGTTACGCACAGCATAAAAAATCCCGTATCTTTGAAGGGACACTATGCACAGAAAGGTTAATTTAAACGATGATTACAAACTTAAAGATAGTTTGAATGCTTTTGACAATTTAAACGTCGACTTTTTCATACAGACCAATGCGGTGCAGTATTATAGTATTATATAAACTCGCCGACTCAACAAAAAAGTCTATAAAGGTTACTGAAAATTTTGATGCTATTACTGGAAATTTAATTATTTTGCGCCCTTCGGTATATTTTGCTAATTCTAGCAACTCAAGCCTACCGATTTGTAGTATAATGATTGTAGAGAAAATTAGTAACCGCTACTAAGTTTTAATAAAATTTTTGTAAACTGTAATTTAAAAATTAGCAACAAATTTTACTGAGTAATGTGATGAAAAACAAAAATAAAACTTGACAAATGTGATAACTTTTTTTTTAAATGCAAAATGACATTTTTTGATATTTATGAAATGGCAGTTTTTCATATTTTTGTGGATGTCGACTGTTTCGTAAAAGAAGTTGAATTTATTTTGTAAATAATTAAGGGCCAGTTATATAGTCAGAACTAAGATCGATTTTTAATTTAAATAACAAATTTATAACTAAAATGTCATTTAAATATCTTCATTTAAATATCTTTAAGTAAGCAATTTTAAATTTTTTTATCTAAAAAATTTTCAAAAAAATACTTAAAAAAATTGCGAAATAAAATATTAAAAAAAAAATGTTTTTAAATAAAAAAATCGAAATTTGAATTTCAACAAGGGCCGCACAAAAATCAGCTAAGGGCCGCATGCGGCCGAAAGGGCCGCATTTGCCCACCGTTGTTCTAGATAATGTGGTCTCAGAATAAGATAATCCTGGTCTTGGTTAAATTCAAAAACACAATTAAATCTTTTCAGAAAATCCATACCAATTATTCCATCACATGGTATTGGGAAATTGTCATCTACCACTTGGAAATTGTGGGGTATCAAAAATTTATTAGTTTTTAAATCAAAAAATGTTGTACCAATGGATTTAATTCCTCCTTTTCCTATACCAGTAAATGTAGTAAAATGTGCCGTATTTATTTTCTTAAATGTGCATTGATGTTTTATTAAGGATATATCTGCTCCAGTGTCTACCAGTAAAGTTACATTTGTGTTAATTATGTCTATTTTAATTTGGATGAAACAACTAAAGTTAAGGTTAAGATTATATATTTTCCCATTTATTGGCTTGATCCTAGGGGATTGTTCGAGTTTTCCGAACTGTTTTCACTTGCAGTTATTGCTCTAGCGTGGTTTCTGTTTCCATTATAATTTCCACTTCCTCTTCTATTTCTGTAATTATTATTTGAATAATTATTATTATTGCTATTATTGTTGTTGCGGTTATTATTATTGTTATTCCTGGAGAAGTTACCTCTTCCACGGAATTTTGCTTGTTCCCGCGGTAATTGCCGTAATTGGGTCTTTGCCCATAGTACAATATGGTATTTTGTTGACCAGTTGCCTCAGTGCAACTATTTACAAATTTGCTGATTGCGTCATTCATATTATTGAACTGACCAACTTCCATGATCAATTTCACCTTATCAATATTGCAGTTTTTCGTAAGTGCTTTTACAGCAACTTGGGTGGAGTATTTATTTGCCAATTCGCAGGTCAAACCATCTGATATGTATGCATTTTCAAGTGATTTAACTTGAGATTCCACCTCACTACAATAAGCATTCGCAGACTTGTTGTTCTGTTTAATATTCATTATTTTTGCCGACAATACCTCGACTGTTTCTCCATTTACTGAACTAGTCAGTTTACTTATAATTTCAGCGATCGAATTTTCATTGCTAATTAGATTTCTAGCAGTTCCCTTTAGTTTAGTCTTTATTAGGGATACCGCTGTCTGTTCGTGTGTCCCCTTAAGTGACTCCACTAATTGGAGGGAGTCCAAAAATGTGCGTAGATTCTCAGGTTTACCATCGAAATCACAGATTAGATTTGAAGCTGTATTAAGAAATTCCACGACCTTTTGTGCCATTTCGGAATTATTTGAGAAATCTTCTGAGTCTGAATCGGTATCTATTTCGGAAATTGGGTAAAATTTCTCACTATTGCTAGAAGCGAGTATAACGTTTGTATCTATCTTCAATTGTTGATCAATTGAATGGGGTAATGTCTGGTTAATATTATATTTGTCAAGTATTTTCACTAATTGGTCTCTTAGGTTCCAATAGATTTCTAAAACTTCGGTTTCATGTTCCCCAGTGAAATTCTCTATATTCCTGTATATTATCTCTCTAATTATATCCAGTGAATTTTTAATCGTATTCAAATGTTTTCTCACTGTTTCTGGACGAACATATACATTTTTATTTATGCATTTATAAGCCTTTCTGAAGTTTTCTCTTTCTGAAGAGATTAATTTATTTATTAACTCCCATTTTTCCATTTAAACTTTATCTAATTCTGTTTCTCTACTTATTCATTTCTATCTAATATTTGTTATTTATATTTGCTGTCGACGCGTGTTACTTATTGCCCTACAAATTATCCTTATGATATAGATGATTGCCACTATAACAATCATTACACTATGCGACAGTCAAAATCGGGATGGGATGAAACCAACGGGAAATGTTATATCGGTCAAAAACAAGTTATACGTGTCCCTGCGTTTCGCTGGGTCACCCCTAGGAATCGAGATTATTTTTACCGGCAAAACTGTTGAGTATATAGAAAAACGTTATATGAACAGATTAAAGGAATTGTAATTTTTAATTTTTTTAAAATTGTTTGAGCAAAATCGGACTAGTGGTTCTCGAGTTATGTCAAAAAAAAGACCACCAAAGGTCAAATCGATATATCTCGATTCCTAGGGGTGATCCAGCGAAACGCCGGGACACGTATAACTTCTTTTTTACCGATATAACTTTCTCCGGTAGTTTGAACCCTTCCCGATCACTGACCCCTACCATTTGTCTCACAGTGTTATTATTGATACGATTTCCACATAATTAAATTCATTGTTCCTAGTAATGTCTGGTTTACTACTTTCTTTAATATTTTTCCGCAAAACTTCGATATTATTATTATTACCTACTTCGTATCCGGCAATAAGCAGTTGGATAGTGGACAAAATCTTCTTCAACCAAGTCATTTTCACCGAAAAAAATCTATATTGTACTTTCCTTTACTAATATATGAAAATAATAAACACTACGGTTTAGGGCTTGCCTAAATAAAAAACACGGTTCGTTTTTGTTGGTTTTAATTTAAAATTTAGCTTTAAGTTTTATTTCAATATTTATTTTAGTTTTGAGATTAAGTTTAATTTTACGTTTACAATTTTAATTTGTGTATAATGTTAATTTTTGTGTTTTTACAAATGTATTGTGTTTGCTTTTGTTCACTGTTCACTACTTGGTTTTGCTTGTTTTGTGTTCAATTGTTAAAGTTAGAGTGTTTGTTATTTAATTTGTTTTTAATATTGATGCTTAAGAATGCATCAATATGCATTCTTTTAAGCAACAATAACAATATGTAAAAACAAAATCAGCTAAACCGTTGATTACAGTGCAGTAGATTAGTTTAGGGGTACACTAATGTGTATTAGTTTAGGGGCATCTCTAAACATTCTCCCCCTCATGATTGGAGCACTTGTGATGTCATCTTTTGGGTTTACAAGTTTGTACATGTCGTACTATTAACTCTAGTCTTAAATTACAAAAGTGACATTTAAGCTTAAGTTTTAAAACTGAAACATTTATATAAAATATTATAATTTATTATTAAAGATATTCCGTCTGGAATAATTCCGAACGTTCGCGGTTCAACAAAAAAAACAAAATAGGTATAATTGCAAAAATATATGCAAAATAAATGTGATTTACTGACTTCGCGTATCAAATCGATTAATTTTGAATACCCATAATGAATATTATAATATAAAAATTAGAAAAGAATAATATACATTTTAATCTAAAGATTGAAAAACTAAATAGAAAAAAATAATTACTGTTGCCATTAAATATTAATGCCAATTATCAACATTTTGTTTTGGGTGTATGTTTATTAAATCCAAACAGAACAAATTGTTTAATTTTTCAATCTTTAAAGATATTATTTATTACAACAATAATTCTTCAATAAGTTGTAAAGCGAAACAGAATTGATTTCAAAGAGGAAAAAAAAAGAATATAGACAATTGTAAAATGAAAGAGTAAAACTTGTTTTAAATTGTAAACAGTTGTAACTTTATTTTATTTTTTTGTTTTACTTTAATGACGTTTAATTACCTTGTCATAAATCAATGACGTAAATCTCAAATGTTTAAAAACCGCTCTATTATATTTGGATATTAACAAACAGAATAAGGAGAAAACTATAACACTCTCTCTATTTTATCAATTTTTTTTTTTACTTTTACAACCTTTAACTAAATATCAATAAATTTTTCAGCAAATGTAAAAATAATTAAATATGATAACTCACCAAAAATAACAGCAACCGAAGATCGTAGAGGCCTCTCGAACGTAGGTTGAGTGGGGGTTATTAACATATTATTAAAATAGTGAGTTTTAATAATGGCTTGTTTAGTATCATATTATGTAGAATAATTAGACACATATATTTATATATTGATTGTTGATTATACTTAGGCTACGTGGGTTAGGTAAGAAATTTTAGGTATATGTTAAATTTTATGATTCATGCCGTAATTTTAATTTATAGGAAAAACCACATTTTTACCGATTAGGTATCTAGTATGAAAAAAAAATTGTTTTTTTTTATTAATTTTTCAAACGATTTAGATTAAATCATATATTTTTAAATTCACGGCCGATATATGACTAAATTTCGAATTTTAATAGTAACTTGGATGTAACGAAAAGTTACTCGATTTGATTAAATATTTCACACATTTAAATGATTATTTAAATTTTCCTCGCACTTTTGTGGATTTAAATTACACGTTAATTAAGGACTTATAACGACGTAGTTTCCTTTGCCCGTATGGCTGCAACGAAATTCTGAATACTACTGGAGTTTGTAGTTATTTGGGCTCTTGTAGAAGCATGCAAGACAATTTGATGTAAATTTGTTTGGAGATGTTTCTGTTTTGTTGCTTTGATACTATGTTTCGTAGGGAATATTTCGGAGAGACCTCATTCATTTGTTTCTGACCAAAACGTACAGTGGTGGCTCAACGATGAGACCACCACTAAAATAATGAAATATATTATCTTTAGAGCACCCTTCCTAAGATACCAAAAAACCTGTTATTTTACAAATAAAAAAATATATATTTGATATAAATTTTACCTGTAGGAAATTCACACCACGTGTAACTTGCCCAGTTAAAATACTGGTAACTATTTTCCAAGGTAATCTAAGAAAACGTGGCAACTCATTTAAAGATTTAGGTTATTCACACACTAGAAATATTTCTTTGCATCCAATTTGGCCCGAAAACCAGGGATTAATTTATCTCGAAGAAGTCCCTCACGTGCAGTATGGCCACACAAAAAAATTTTAATCAAACTTTATTTTTACACAAAATACTGGCAAACTTACGTTTATTCCACGTTAGTATAAATAAATTTTCAGAAAATTAACAATTAAAACGTCTCAAAAAAATGGATGGTTGTTGATTTTTTATAGTCACAAACTATTCTTTTATTTTACAGTTTTATTAAGACAGAGTATTTTCTGTACGTCTTTACACCATGCTAGTTGGATACAAAAGGAAGTATAAAAACTATTAAACTCATTGAGAGGAGAACAATGGAAAAATTTTAGTCGAACAGTGTTATCGATCTTTACTACTATATTAAATGAACTCTAAACATAGTCACACTACAACCCTTGAAAGGTAGTATATTTTATATCTTAGATTATGCAAATAAATTATTATCCGGCCAAAATAGATTTTATCAAATGCATGAAATCACTTCCCGCGAAATATACTCACAATTTATTGAAACTAATAATAGTATGTGAAAACCTTTATATTTAGGAGATCTTAGTCGAGACAAAAACCCACATAATTACATTGCACCGTAAAGGTGCCTTGAAATTCCAGTAACAGCGTATAACCCCTTTAGAGCAAAAATAACTACGCACAAAAGAAAACGAGTTTCAATTGTGAAATTAATAATATTCATTCTATTTTAATGGATTTTTCACCTAGCAATTAAACAATTTAAATATTTATTGAGTCGATCAAATATTTGTTTAAAACAACTTTTATTTGATACAAGTCTTCCGCAAAATAATTTAGGCTAATACGAGTATTTTTCTTTCTTGTGTGTGTAGATCCTTATGAAAACTACTTGACCATTACAAGTTGAAGCATTTAATTGTTTTGAGTTTCTTGGGGCTTCTTTTGTAGACATCATTCCTTTCAGATTTGTGATGAACACACAGAGAACGATTCAGTTAGGAAACCATCAAAACCACCAAGATTCTATTAAAAACACCTAATATTATTTCCAATTATCTAAAATTTATGGATATAATTAATATTTTGTGTTGAAAGAACATTTTCTATATTCACAACTGACTGAAATGTTCTGTACTATTTAAATCGGTGTTCATAACCAATTACGACAAAATATATTTTTTTCGAAACAATTCCATAATCACAATCATATTAAAACTAACAATATATATATATGTAAGTCCCAATTTTTCGGATGTTACAACTATAATTCAGTAGTAAAAAATAAATTCAAATATTAATTCCTAAACTTTTCTAATTCGTCATTTACAACTAACTGTTTCGAACAAATTCGGCAGTGCTAACCAATTATTATTTGGATATAACAATTAACTGTAAACAAATAAAAGATGTCAAACAAATTATATAAAGCAAATTAAAAAAAAACAAATAAAGCAATAAACTTGTAACATCGGTTTCCAAAAATTTCAAAATAATTTTGATGCCAGCAGGAAATTTATATTTCCAAAAGGAAGGCTATCCGAAAATCGATTTTGTAGTGGATTCTTGCCTGAAAGCTAAAATATAAATAAAATATTTCACGAAGAGCTCAAGATTAGGTTTTGCAATAATGAGGTAGCCACTGCAAAAATTTAAAACCATTTTGCAAACAAAAAAAAAAAAAAATAGTGCGAAACTTCAATCGCTTTGAACCAAAATTGCTTCACTAAATACTTAGAAGATATTTTTGCGTTTTAACAATGAACGCTTAGTAGTTAATACAATTTACCATAAAAATGGTAAAATTTTATTTTAAACATTTTCGCGAATTTTTACTTTGAACACGTACATTGCCAACACAATTTTTTCCAATAGTATTCTTAACTTTATCGTAAAAAAATATCAATACCCTCATTCTATCAATTATTTTTAAGTTTTTTTCTATTCCAAAAAAAATGCGACTCATACCTCTTTCAAAATAAACATTTTCGTAAAATCTTTTAATATGAAAAAACAAAAAAAAAATTATTTGGTAATTTTGGGCAAAAGTTATATAAAAATCTTTCTCGAAGACCTCAAAATATAAGAACTGTAAAAATTTAGAAGATTGCAAAAATTTTGTGAAAAATCAATCGCCTTTAACCAAAATTACTTCATATTTAACGATTATGACAATAAAACTTACATCGAATAATAATTAAGAAAACCATAAAAAAAGTTAAAAATTTTATTTACTGAATTTTCGCGAACTTTAGCCTTTAACACGAATATTGGCAATAAAATTAAATCAATATTCCAACAATATTTTATTAATTTCCCATAACAAGTATCCCAAAAAATACGCGCGTTCAATCAATTATTTTTAAGTTTTTTTTTATTTCAAAAAAAAAAAAAAAAAAATGTGACTCATACCACTATCAAAATAAACATTATTCTTAAATCGTTTATTATGAAAAATGAAAAAAAAATGAATAATTAGTTGGTTATGTTGTTTAACAATTATGCGAAAAATATTTTATGTGGAGCTCAAAATAGTTTTTTCACCACCATAAACCCTTAAAAACATTTTGCAAAAAAAAAACATATTGCAAAAAATATTGCAAAAAAAATTGCCTTTAACTAAAATTATTTCATCAAATATATAAATAGTGTATGTATTTTCACAATAAATTCGGCACCGCATAATAGTTACGGCAATTTACCATAGACAACGTAAACATTTTTGTGTTCTATATTTTTGCGAATTTCCATTTTCAAGACGAATATTTACCATAAAATGTCTTCCAACAGTATCTTTTCACTTTTCAATAAAAAAAATAATACCAAAAACCTCGTGCAATCAATTATTTATGTTTTGTTCTATTTCAAAAATAGGGAGGACTCATACCACTTTCAAAATAAACATTTTTGCTAAATCGTTAACTAGTAAAAATTCTCATATCAACATCTCAGTAGTTTTTGAAAATTTTTAATTTTTTATTTTTTATATGAAAAGATCACCTCGTGTTCTACCTAATTCCATGCTTAACTCAGTTTTTTTGAAAATGGTCTCATACCACTTTCAAAATAAATGGTTCATATGTTATTTATATTTTTATTTGGGAAATAACTTAAATTTTTTAATAAAAGAGGTTAAAAATGATTGGAAATGGTGTTTTATTTTATTTGCAACTCTTTTTTAAGTGCAGTTGATTCCACCGAATACCAAATAAATTCGGTTGGACCAACATTTTCATGTTCGAAAATATAGTAGGTATAACTACAAATATCGGCAGCCTCAACCGAATAATGTGATAGCACATGTAACTACCCAAATTCGGTTGGCAACAAATTCGGTTGCCACAACGAATCTGTTCTCTGTGTGAAGGTTTCGAAGAAGTTCATGTTAGTTTGTGTATAACACGACTATTTTTGTAATAGGTCTAGTGCATATTCCATTGGCTGTTCGTATGTCAACTACTCGACTGTTTTGATCGGGTCCTAGGTAGGTTTTAACAATACGGCCTAATTTCCATTCGTTAGGTGGAAGATTGTTGTCTTTGATGACGACCAGATCATTGACTTTAACATTTTCTCGTTGATTTTTCCACTTATATCTGCGATGGGGTTCAGTCAAATACTCAGATTTCCATCTTTGACAAAATGATTGATAGATGACCTTGAGGCGTTTTCAGCGGTTGATTAACGTCAGATTTTCAGTGCATAATTCAGGTTCAGCTGGGGTCATTAATGGAGCGCCAATGAGAAAGTGTCCAGGGGTCAATGGAGATAGGTCATTAGGGTCATCGCTAGCAGGACTTAAAGGTCTAGAGTTTAAACAGGACTCAATTCGAGTCAAAATTGTAGACAGCTCTTCAAAAGTAAATTTCATATTGGGAATCATTTTTCTTAAATGGGTTTTGAAAGATTTTACACCTGCCTCCCAAAGTCCGCCCATGTGAGGGGCCCTGGGAGGAATAAATTTCCAATCAAGATTTTGATGGCTATAGTGATGAATCACCTGGGTTTTGAGATTTTTTATAAACTCTAGGCGGTCTTTTTTGATAAGTTCTGCTGCACCAACGAAATTTGTTCCATTGTCGGAATAGACTAGAGCTGGGCATCCACGTCTTCCAATAAAACGTGCAAATGCGGCTAAAAACGCTTGAGAAGACAGATCACTTACTGCTTCGAAATGTACGGATTTTGTAGTAAAACACACGAAAATGCAGACGTACCCCTTTGTGATGAGACATGCTCGGCCAGTGAAATTTCGTATGTCAAAGGGGCCTGCGTAATCGACTCCCGTAGTTTCGTAAGGTCGGGAGAGATTCGTTCTATCCGGCGGCAATGAAGCCATGATTTGATTTTGTGTCAGTTTTTTGTATAAGATACAAGTTTTACAATTGTGTATCACACTTTTAACTAGGTGCCTCAATCTAAATATCCAAAATTCAGTTCGTAGAACTCGAATCATGAGTTGATTTCCACCATGTAACGTAATTTTATGGGTAAATTCGGTAGTCAATCGAGTGAATTTAGAGTCATGAGGCAGCAAAATTGGATGACGTTCGTTGTACGTTAGGGCTGGCGATTGAACAAGACGCCCATTTCCTCGAATAATACCTTGTCCATCTATGAACGGATTTAAGGTCAAAAGGTTGCTGCTGGGTGAAATTATGACTTTTTGTGATAACTTTTGGTAATCATCTTGAAAACAATGCTTCTGAGTCAAAATTATAAGGCGATTTTTGACCTCTTTAATTTCATCTGGTGTGATATCTAGCGAGGAAATTCGAAGATGAGTCCGATTTGCGCCAGTATTTCGCCATAATCTTAAAACGTATGCGATTACCTTATAGGCACGGGGTAGTGATGAAAAGCGTACCAGTGGGTCTTCATAAACGGTGTTTATTAAAACTTTTGTAGGTTTTGCTTCAACTTTTGTATCTGTCGCAGAAATTGGTATGGCCCATTGATTTTTTTGTAATTTTAACCAGGAAGGTCCAAACCACCATAAGTTATGTGTTTCCAATTCTTTTGGTGTACACCCGCGGCTAGCGACATCTGCTGGATTTTCTTTGGATTCGACATGTTGCCAATTTTGAGTTCCACAAATGTATTCCACGAACAAGGCGGTTTCTTTAACCAAGCGAGTACAATTGTTGAGTCGGTCCAAAAAAAAGCATTAAAATTTTGTACCTGAAGATTTGGTAGGATTCCAGAGGTTAAATTTACTAACAATAGGGTTCCACATATGTAGCTCTAAACGGGGTAAAGATACTTTTTTGATAGGGGCAATACGGGTTTTGGCAGCCAAAAGAAAAGTGCGAACGGAATGGTGTTCAAGTTGACTTCTGATGTATAATGTTGCAGAATAGGCTTTTTCTGAGGCGTCGCAAAATCCATGAATCTCCACGTCACAAGAGGGGCTATAGTGAATCCAACGTGGTATCTTCAGCGTATTAAATGTATGACAATTTTGTACGAATTTTTGCCATTTCATACAGGTAAGAGTTTTTAAGATATCATCCCAGTCGATTTTATCTAACCAGATTTGTTGCATAATTATTTTTGCATCTACAATGATTGGGGCTAGCCATCCGCAAGGGTCAAAACACTTGGCAATTGTAGATAAAACTTCGTGTTTAGTGTACGTTTGTTTCAATTCGACTTCTGGAGCCGTGAAAGAAACGGAATCTGACGAAATGTTCCATTTTATCCCAAGGGTCTTCGTTCCAGCATTTTCGGATAAGTTTAACAAATCAAGAGGTAATAGTGTCTCGTTTGGCAAAACCTGGATGACTCGTGGGTCGTTTGAAGTCCATTTCATCAGGTCAAAACCGGCAGATTTTAGAACACTAGATAGTTCTTTTCTGGATTCGATGGCAGCGTTTAAAGTGTAATCACCGGCTAAACGTCATCTACGTACATATTTTGCTTCAAAATATGTGATGCTAAGGGGTGTGTATGTTTGATATCTTTTGCTATTTGGAGCAGCGTTCTAATGGCCAGGAACGGGGCACAATTAACTCCAAACGTCACTGTTAGGAGTTCAAAATCTTCAATAGGGTCATTTGGAGATTTTCGAAATAATATCCTTTGATATTTAGTTTGAGTTGGGTCGATTAGTATTTGCCGATACATTTTTGTGATGTCGGCATTGAAGACAAATCGGAAGAATCTCCACTTCAGTATTTGGAGGACTAAGTCCTGTTGAAGTATGGGTCCTGGATGTAAAATGTTGTTCAAACTTCTCTTATTTGAAGACGGGCTGGAGGCGTTGAAAACTACTCTAAGTTTTGTGGTTAGCCTATCAGGTTTTATTACTGCGTGATGCGGCAGGTATTAATCTGGGGTATATCCAGGGGAGAAACTTTTCTCATATGTCCCAGCTCAAGGTATTCTAAAATTACCTGATCATATTGTTTTTTAATGTCAGGGTTTTGATTTAGAATCCGTTCCATTCTTAAAAATTGGGCCATGGCAATATTTCTTGAATTCCCTAACTCTCTATCATTTTTAAAGGGCAGGGTAACTAGGTATCTTCCATTTTCGATTCTACGAGTTGTAGATTGGAAGTTGGTTTCACAAAATGTGTCCTCATCTGACCTCAAAGTCTTTTTTGGGGTTTCCTCCACCTCCCAAAAGCGTGTAAGGATTTGGTCAAGGGACGTTGTATTGAGTAGTGAAACAGCATTTTCTGTACGATTTGGTGTATTTGATAGTCCCCCCACTACTCAGCCAAATACGGTTTTTTGCGCTAAAAACGATCCTACATGGCGCATAGGTCTTTTGCGGCAAAATATTAATGGGCCTATATCGAGGCCGATTACTAAGTCGACAGGGCGACATTGATAAAAATGAGGGTCTGCAAGTTCTAGTTCTGCAGCCTCACTTAGATTTGGTAGATACAACGTTTGACTTGGCAAAAGTAGCGACATGTCTTTTACCACTTGTGCCCAGACCTCTAACTTGAAATTAGGGTCAACTCTGGAGCAAAGATTAACCGTACGATTCATAACCAGCAAAACTCCTTTAATTTCATAACCAGGTACCCGGGTACCCGAAGTAGATTGTTTTGCGTTTATTGAAATAAAATAATATTTTCCTGTAAATATTTTTGTTGTTGATTATATTTTGCGTTCTCAACTGTACAAATTTGATATTTGGAAAAAAAAAACTGGTTTCTGTTCGTATATAAGTACCTAAAGCGACACAAGTAGGCAGAAACTGGTTTTATGTAAGGGTTGTTTATTTGCTTATTTTGCTTATTTTCGGTACCTACTTGCTTAATTGCTTTTGAATTAGATAGCAGATGTTCATTTGTGTCGTAAAATTGAAATATTTCATTTGCTTCGCCAGTCTGTGTTGAATATTTGAACAGCGAAGTTGGTGAAAAATGAGCCGCAACGACCGATATTTGACTACAAGGGAATACTGGAATTTGAGTGATGAAGCAAGAAGCACATATATTCAACGTTTATTTGAGGAAGTGACTCAAGATGAGGACCTTGAAGTGGACCCTGTGGAAGACCAAAATGAAGGAAATGTGTCCTATACTGGCGAAGTTTCGGAATCAGAGAATGAAGATTTGAATGTTGACAACGCAAACGAAATTGCAGCTGCTATTGACGCACCAGAGGAAATTTTCTTTGATGATGAAAGTGAAGATGATGATATGCAAGAAGATGCACCAACAACAAACCCAGCAGACTACATGACTGCACGTGACGGCACACAATGGCAGCGAACACCACGTAGTTGCCAACAAGTGAGAAGCCACAATATATCCAGAGACCGCTGTGGTCCAGCGCGGATTACTGAAAATATGACGCCTTTGCAGTGTTTCAAATCATACCTCACAGTGGAAATGGTGGATATAATAGTGCGCCACACAAATAGAAAAGCGCATGCCACATATAATGCGTACAATGAAGAGAATCCCAATAGACGTCAGTTGAAGTGGAAAGACACGACAATCAACGAAATTTATGCGTTCATTGGAATGGTTTTGATGGCTGGCACAAATCATTCTAATGACGAAAACGCAAGAGATTTGTGGACGTCACAGGCTCACCCAATATTCCGCGCCACCATGGGAATAAACAGGTTTTTCGATTTGCTGCGTTTTATGCGGTTTGACGACCCCAGAACACGGGTAGAGCGGCAGCGTCAAGACAAAGCGGCGCCAATTCGCGATATTTGGATAATGCTCAATGCAAGTCTTGCCAGATATTATGTGCCATCAGAATATTTGACTATTGATGTACAATTATATCCATACCGTGGTAGAACCAAATTCACCCAATATATACCCTCGAAGTCAGCAAAATATGGCATAAAAGTATGGTGGATTTGCGATGCCAAAAACTCATATCCACTTCATGGCCAAATATATACTGGCAAACAAGAAACTGGTCGTGAAGTTGGTGTTGGCGAAAGAGTGGTGAGAGATTTAGTTGGGCCATACTACGGTAGCGGACGAAATATAACAATGGATAATTTTTTTACGACGCTGCCGTTGGCTAGGCAACTAAAAGTAGAAAAGCTCAGCATTGTGGGTACACTCCGCCGCAACAAAGCTTACATCCCTGCGGAGATGAAAGAAGACAAAAAAAAAGACGTTGGTTCAAGTTTATTTGGCTTCTACGACAACGTAACACTGCTCTCATATAAGCAGCGGATGTCCAACTCGGTCATCCTTCTTTCTAGTATGCATGATGATGCACAAATTGACGAGAATGGCAAACCAGAAATTATAAATTTTTACAACCAAACAAAAGGTGGGGTGGACGTAATGGACCAAACGCTCCAAGAATACACGACCCAGCGACAAACAAGAAGATGGCCGATGGCATTTTTCTATAACATCATTGATGTGAGCGCATTTGCATCACACATCATATATTATGGAAATAATCCAACTGCACGATACACCACGACGCGCAGGAAGAATTTCCTGCGTCAACTGGCAGAAAACCTGTGCATTCCTGTTATAGAAAATAGAATTTCAAATGTGCAAAGCGTGCGCCAATTTTCAACAAAAAATGCAATTGAAAGCATCATCGGAAGGCCGTTGGAGATTGTGCTTTGTGCTGCAGGTCCGTCAACATCTCCGTCAGCACGACAAAGGGGCAGAAAAGCACATACGGGCGTATGCTACATGTGCAACCTTCTTCCAAATAAGCGCAGAAGAAAAACTAGAAAAAATTGCAGCATATGTAGCACGCCGATATGCGATGAGCACGCCATAACAATTACTAAATGCTACAATTGCCACAATAACAACGATAGTGATTCGGATGAATTATAATATAATATACATATATAAAATATGATAAAATAAATAAAAAAGACATTTATTTCCAATAAAAACAACACAAAAAACGTTTTTTCATTTACATGTCAGGCATTTACATAGGAATTGCATTAGGGTACCCGGGGACCCGGTTGTGTGTTTATGGGGGTAAAACATTTAAAATCATTTTTTAAAGAAAATATTGAAAATATTTTGAATTTTTTCGTATTTAAATCTTAGTTTAGCCAAAATCTCTCATGATTCGGAGTTTTATGTCCATATCTCAAAAATTATAGGCACAGCAGCACTTTAAAGTCAAAAAAGGTACACGGGTACCCGGTTATGAATCGTAGGGTTAAACAAACAGGCTTTGGTAGAAGTACCCGAACCCTCGTGTTGAGGGTAACTTCAACTTGTTTTTTAATTTTTCGGATATAAACGTTGTTTGTGATCCAGGGTCGATGATAGCTCTTGCCTGGAATCGTTCGGCTTTGGTTTCGATTTCTACGATGGCAGTGAACAGTAACGTTTCCTCGTTGTTTGGGGGTTTCGTTTGTAAGGTCAAGGTTGTCGTTGAGGGAATTGCAATTGTCGTTATGTGAATTTGAAGTGGACTGTATGTTTGATGCAAGGGCTGCGGTGCTTGTGCTCGGCCGCACCATATTGATTTCATGAGCTGAAGCTGTAGAATGGGATTCTGTCCCCTTGTGTAACATCGTGTTATGTTTTTGGTGACAGACCCTGCAACTATATTTACTTTTGCAATCCTTGACGCTATGATTAACACCGAGGAAGTTGTAGCATGTATTTGTGACTCTAACTATTTGAATTTTATCATTTACATTTTTTTCTAAAAATTTGGGGCAATTTCTTAATGGGTTACAATGAGGGCAATTGTACTTAGAATTATTTTGAATGCCCCTGTTTGGTTGTGAGTGATTTTTCTGTTTTGACCTATTATTGATTTGTGAGGTATTTATTTGTAATGAATGGACTTTTTTCTCCCTATTTAAGGGGTTGTTTTCGGATTGAGGTAGAAAACTTGGTAATTTTGTAGCCTTAATATTTACACTTGAATGAAGGGTCTTAAGTTTTTTTGTTAAAAATTTGTCAAATTGGGTTCACGTTGGAATCTCCGCACAGTCCTCAAGAGAATTTTCAAATTCTTCTACAAATGGTCGCGGCAGTTTGATTTGGCAAATGAAAACCATAATTGGGTCCCAACAACAATAACTAATGTCTAAAAATCGAAGGGTCTCTAACACCCCATTAGCAGCGCTTTGTAGTTTCTGAACAGATGCAGCGGCGTCAATTGAAACGTTTGGAAGATGAAAAAGAATTCGAAGTTGTGCATTAACTTGTTCTCTTTTATTATCAAATCTATTCAATAATCTTTCCTACGCGATATCGAAGCCTGCATTGGTCATAGGGACGTTTCCTAGAACTGTGGAAGCATCGGCACCAATTTTCTGTTTTAGGTAGATAAGTATTTCCACCTTCCCCATTTTGTCACTCCTTATGCATATAGCAGTGAAAAGATCTCTAAAAGTGTGCCATTTTGTGGGGTCACCAAGGAATGGGTCCATATCGCATACGGGCAATCTCATATAAGAGACAGAGTTATTATCTAATCTGGGAGATTCGTTGTATCTGATAGTGCTTGAATTTCAGCATTTATGGAAGCAGCACAACTTTTATATGCAGTGAGGGCCTTTTTGTACCGATCCCTAAGTTTACTTTTATCAATAGGCTTTTCGTCTGGTCCCTGCTTTAAATCACTGCACTCTTCATAGGATCTTTTAACTTGGGTCCAAAGAGAGTCGAGTTCAACGCGAAGAATTTCCAAAGCATGAACACTATCTTCGGCCCTGATTTCTGAATGAACGCTTTAAAAATCTAATAAGTTATCTGTACAGTTGACACATTTCTCCAGAGACATTTTGAATTTAATGATTTGGGAAAGGTAGGGTCAAACGAGAAAAAAAGAGATAAACTTGGGGCAAAATGGTTGAAACTTTCAATGAAAGGATATTTTTTCCCAAAATAAATGTCTTTAGAAAGTTTATAAAAGTTGTAAAACTCGATATCAGCGAAATTTTTACGTATAATGGTTCGAAAATGTACCTGCTAGCGATTAAATAACGAGTCCGAATATTCGGTGTCAAAAATGTAATCGAAAATAATCGCCACTTTGTAAATTTAAATGTCCCCGGAAATTCCCAAAAATGTTGACAGGCGGTAACTCTATCGTATTTAACCATAGTAGCCAGCAACAAATTATTCAATGGGTCATGTACAACCAGTGTTGCCATATAGCCAGTTTTAACTGTTTTTTACAGTTTTTTGGGAAGCATAACAGTTTTTCAGTTTTTGCATGTAAAAAACAGTTTTGTTTAAATTCATGGATTTTTTTACAGTTTTTTCATATTAAATTGGCATCTTTGTTTCATTTACAATTTTTTTTAATTTTTTAACTAAAAATTAAGAATTAAAATTTTTCAAAAGTGCTTATGCATAATAATTTGAAAACCTTATAACACGTTTTAAAATGAATTTTGTATAAAATATTTTTCTTATAAGCCATTTATAAACTTAGAAAAAGATTATGCATATGACCCAAAAATTACAATAAAACTTTCATATTGTGCTGAAAAATTAGGTACAAATCGAAACATAAATAAATTAAAAAATGCCAATATTATACTACAAAATATGCTTACTGAAAAAACGACACTTTTAACAAATTTCATCAAATATTAGCATGGAATAAAATTAGCTAAACCACATCTGACATGGACATTTTTTAGCCGAACTTTTCAGATCATTTCTAAATGAAGGATAATTTAGAAAGTTATATTTTTTTGAAAAAATTTTTAAAACAATGTCTTATCAAAAAAGTCCGAAATTCATTTTGTTTAAATAAATATTAGCCAATTCTGGATAACAGTTTACTGCTTTTTTAAATTTAATCAATCAATTTAATCAATTTTTTTTTAATTTTAAATTATGATCAAGGACTATTCCAAAAAACGTGATTTTCGAGATTTTTACGGGGTTTTTACACGCCTGCAAACAATTCCCGACATAATAATACTCAAACGAATAAAAGGTAATTTTATGCAGAATGCAAATCCATAAAAAATATTTTGAAGTATAACATTGACCAGTAAAGTCAGGAGTTAATAAAAAAAGGCTCACATCTCGGAAGGGTGATTCGATAAACTTTTTTTTAACTTCAGATTCGGGCCTAAGAGACCAAAATTCTTAAAAAAGTTGTGTTAGAAGGCTGTGCAAAAAGTCGATTAATATAAATGCCAAACGCAATTAAATTGTTCAAATCTCGATATTTTGAAAATTGAAAATTTCGAAATATTTTAATCCCACTATACTTCAGGATCCCAGAATTTCTTCCGATTTTTAAATTTTTTTCGAAAAACAGTATTTCTATAAAGAAACAGTTTTTTTTCACAGTTTTTCTAAAAAAATATATGGTAACACTGTGTACAACAAACACAAGTAAGTGTAGGCCCAGAATAAGAGCGCAGAGGCTAGCGATTTACGTTCTGAGAAAAATAGCGCACGAAATAACGACGTACAGCGGCAGCGACATAATTGAGTATGTATTATATATAACAAGGAGACTTCATGCCACTCATATGTCTCTTTGTTTACAGCAAACAAATTATACAATACTAAACGATAAACTAACGAACTACTAATAATGTTCAATATCTAAGTTCAATAAAGAAAGCAAAAATCTTTAATAATTTTAAAAGTTTATACTTTTTTTTGCAAAAAAATAGAAAAAGAGTCAGAACAGCCATTGACGTCCTTTGTTATCTGTTCTCTATGATATTACAAAATGTAGTAGACACCAGCAAAAATAACAATAGCGTTGACAACATTGGTGAGAGTATGAGAAATAAAAAATGGGAGAATAACAAAATCCGCCATTAAAATAAAATAGATTCTATCTCAAAACAGCTACGCCCAGCGATTTTTAAATGTCAAAATGTATGGAAAAAATCGCTGCTCTCTTATTCTGGGCCTACACTAAGTTTATTTTGTTTAAAAATCTCTTGTTCTCCCTTTGCTTTGTAGATATGTACGTATGTATGTATGTACTTACTTGTTGTTTGCTGTATCTCTGTATGTTTTGTGATGTTGGGGCTCTGATGCAGTCGCTGTCGATGATGCTGCTGATCTGTTTTACGTTGTGTTTTGCTGCAGCTGGCCTGATGTTGTCGCTGTTTTTCACTACACTTTTTTGTTGTTGTTGTGTTTTAGTTTGACACCAGTTTTTTTAAATTTTTTGTTATTCACCAAGGGCAAATTAAGGTGACCTCTTAGCAAAGGTTTAAAAGGCTTAATTTTTTACACAAATATGTAGGTCAGTTTTTTTGTTTTTAAAGTTATAAATTTTTTAAAATTTTAATTTTATTTTTTTTCAATACACTATTATGCATTAAACACATAGACGACTGCAGCTACACGACTACACGACTACAAATGCTGCTGGCTGCAATTGTAGTCGTGTAGTCAGCTACTTAATTTTTTTGAAAACGACAGCAACATGTAAACAGATAATCCTAAATATTAGACATTTTGATAAATATTAATCTTTTTTGGTTTGTGCTTCTAAAATAATGGCTGAGGAATATTTTGTTAATTTTGTAAGATCCATTTTTTTTTACAAAACATCACAATAAAGTTATTTCCACATATAAATTAATGAAACCTTCAAACAATTGTAAAATATAAACAGCTGTTTCTTCAGTGTTCCCAAAACGGTGATTTTCTAGTCAGAACTAGCGATATTATTTCGCCTCTAGCGGGAAAAATTGTCCTGTTTTACATATTTTGTTATATTGTCAACACTATTTTTGTTTTGTAGCCAACAAAAATAGAAATTATCCTAAGTTGACTACAGCGGCAAAAGTAGTCGTGTAGCCGTGAAGCTATGTTGGTGTCAAAATAATCGTTTTCATATAAACGTGTATATTTTATTTTTGACAGGCTGTAGTCGTGTAGCTGCAGTCGTCTATGTGTTTAATGCTTCACACTCACTTGGTTTTGCTTGTTTTGTGTTCAATTGTTAAAGTTAGAGTGTTTGTTATTTAATTTGTTTTTAATATAGATGCTTAAGAATGCATCAATACGCACTCTTTTAAGCAACAATAACAATATGTAAACACAAATTCAGCTAAACCGTTGATTACAGTGCAGTTGATTAGTTTAGGGGTACACTAATGTGTATACGTTTAGGGGCATCTCTAAACAACTACCATGGAAGAAAAATCTATCCTGTTCTTCGATCTACTCTTGTTTTTCCTTCTATCCATAATAAAAAGGACCATATAAAATTTTTAATTTTGGATTTTATATATATTTTATTTCTAGTTTGTATTATAAAAAAAATCTTTCTCTGTTAATTAAAATTTTCTTTCTTTTGTTTCTGTAATTAAAACAATTTTTGTTTCCTCCTTCAATATTTGATCATTTGTAATTTTATTTAATAACCCATTTTTTTTCTGGGTTATATCCCTTTTTTTTTTTGAACAAATAAAAAAAAAAGTTTTTGCCTCGAGCGATGACTCGCTTACAGGCCCTACGAGTGCGGATAGTACGCACTTCGTTTGTAGCTAAAAATTCTTCTTTTTTTTCTAATTTTTATACTTATTTTTGGTTTTTCGCCAAACCTTGTTTTATCAAAAACTCCAATGTATCTATCTGTCTCCAGAGCTCCGAGGCTCTTTCCCAGGATGGTGGTGGTTTATTGTTTAACATGCGTAGTATGATGGCTTTTTCCCGTTTTAATTTTACGGGTGATCTTTGGTGGTGTTGGCTTCTCGGATTTTTCCCTTTGCTGCCGTTTTCCGTACTCTTCTAAAGTAAGCGGTTGAGGTTGTGGTTTCATCCTGTCTCTTGGCCAGACAGGGAACTTCCTTCAACGTGGCTGGCGGATCTTTGTGGCTGACCCGCCAGGACAAAATTATATTTTTTTTGCTGTGCAACGAAGCACTAGTCCAAAGGGTTAAACTAGCACCCTTTATTTTATTATTAATATTATCCTTTAAACTGGCAGGATCGCCATGTAATTAAAACAAAGAATTACTTTATTGGGTAAAATCGAACTTAATTTATAGTACATTGTTTCTTAGTAAGCAATTCTATAAACAGTGGGGAATGCAGCAAATGGACTGAGAACTTGCAGGTTAGGTTCCCTTTTACAGTAAAACCCTTTAATAGTTTTATAAAAAATATTATTTTTATTATTCACCGTAGGACTCTTTGATTAATGATTTCATAAACACATTCATACAAATATACCTGTAAAAATAGGAGAAAAAGCTCTAAATATTAATTAAAAATGATCTTGCAGAAAAAACTGTTGAAATTAGCAGATTTTTTTGCTAAATAAAAATAAAACGAGTAAAAAGGTTAAAGTTGGGCATGCCGACTATACAATACCCTACACCAGTCTGGTTAAAAGCCAACTAATGTTTGGATCCGAAATTCGAATGGGTTAAAATGGGACTTGTGTCAAAATTTTCTATAAAATAATAAACAAGGTCGGTTACCGTTATCGTTATAATACCGTTATCGCTAAAATACCGTTTCAAATTGAATACCGTTACCGTTATCGATACCTCTAAAAAACTTTATAAATACCGTTATCGTTACCGTTATTTTTATGGGTAGTTACCGGTATTTTGCCGGTATTTATTATTTTATATAAAAATTACAATTTTTTTATTTTTTATTTTATAATCTTGAGTGTTTTTTTTTTACAAAAAATTTATAGATAATAATTTTACTTATTAAAACTACCAGAATTTATAGCTTAAAATCTGTATTTTCAGTACTTAAAATTAAAAATATGCCATGTTTTTACTTGTTTTTATATGTTTTTAACATAATTTTTAATACCGGTACGTACCGGTATTGCTGTTTCGATAACGGTATACCGTTATTCGCTTCGGTAACCAACCTTGATAATAAAAGAAGAGAAAATCGTAAATATGGCCCATATGGGCGATAGGTCCAAATATGGACCGATTCAATATAGAATCTATCGGCTTTGTTCTCGGGACCATGTGAGTCAGCGAACAAAATTTCATTATAATATCTTCATATTTGCGACCTGCAGCGTGTAACCAAGCCAATTTTGAGGGGCCCTTATATGGGCACTAGGTCTAAACATGTTAACCAAAATCAATAGGCTTTGTCCTTGAGCCAACATAGGTCTGTGTACCAAATTTCATCAAAATATCTTAATATTTGCGACCTGCAGCGTATAAACAATATAATTTTGGGGGGACCCTTATATGGGCACTAGGTCTAAACATGGGCCGATTTTAACCAAAATCAATAGGCAACGTACTTGGGCCGACATAGGTCTCCGTACCAAATTTCATTGAAATATCTATGTATTTGCGACCTGCAGCATGTAAATAAGCCAATTTTGGGAGGTACCCTTATATGGGCACTAGGTCTAAACATGGACCGATTGCAACCAAAATTAATAGGCTCCGTTACTGGGCCGACATAGGTCTGTGTACCAAATTTCATTAAAATATCTTCGTATTTGCGACCTGCAGCGTTAAAAAAGAAAATTTTGGGGGGTACCCTTATATGGGCACTAGGTTTAAACATGGACCGATTTCAACCATCTCGGGACCGTGTGAGTCAGCGAACAAAGTTTCATTAAAATATCTTAATATTTGTGACCTGCAGCGTGTAACCAAACCAATTTTAAGGGGCCCTTATTTGGGCACAAGGTCTAAACATGTTAACCAAAATCAATAGGCTTCGTCCTTGGGCCAACATAGGTCTGTGTACCAAATTTCATCAAAATATCTTAATATTTGCGACCTGTAGAGTGTTCATAAGAATGCATGGACAGACGGACAGACGGGCATCGTTAAATCGAAATTAAAAGTGATTCTGAGCCGATCGGTATACTATAAGGTGGGTCTAGGACCAATATTTTTTGGTGTTACAAACATCAGCACAAACTTATAATACCCTCTCCACGTAGTGGTGTAGGGTATAATAAGAACAGGAAAAAATTTTTTTAATTTTATAGTTTTGGCTATATTTGATTTCACTTTTAGTTAATTGAAAATTACATATTATACCGTAGGATCTGCAGAAAATTTCGATAAATATTAATAGACTAAAAATAGCCAAAACTAAATGTTATATCTACAAAATTTTTGTGATTTTTAAGTTAAATTTAGTTCAATGCAAATAGCAATCAATATTCATCACCAGGGCAAGGACTTTCATGCAAATGCATGTTTGTAGTCAGTGGCCCAAAAATGATTTTGACCAAATACTTTTCCGAATTAAAGAATTTGCAAAAAAATGGCATCGATTTGTTGTTGCATATTTTTGCATATTTTTGTATAAATGCATATTTTTGCATATTTTGCTTTTAAGTGCATATTTTACTGCATATTTTGCACATTATTTCATATTTTTTAATATTTTAAATATGAAATTCAATTTAAGAATTCATACTTTAAAACTAAAAAAAATCTAAAGAATTATTTGGAAGCAATATAATGTTGGCAATATAACACCACACTAGAAAGAGAAATATATAGCTTAGTACAATATGTTGTCATCCACTAACACTTTTTATACACTCATAAAAAAAAGTTAGTGCAAAAGTCTGTTAAACGCGTTCTAATTCAGTTGAACTAATTTTTCCTGTTGTTTTCGTTTAAATCCGTTGTTTAGCTAAAGTTGTTAGTTATCCAATTTCACCACAAAAACATATTTGTGCTGTACTTGAACTAATTTTTCCTCCTGATATTTAGCTATTTTTTTATAAACGATTTTGACACTATATCAGCTAATATAGATAAATTTGTTGGCAACTTTTTTAATATTTGTGGTTTCAAAAGAAAACGATAGGGGCGCTAGTGTATAGTGATTGATGGTGCTTGATGGTGAGGTGCAGGCTTGCCATTTTAGCACTTTAGGTGCTAGATCTAGCACTTTTTTTTGGGAGTTAGCACCCAAAAATTTAAAAAAAGTGCTAGGTGCTAGTTTAGCACTTTTTTAAAAATATTGAATTTTTTTAGCACTTTTTTAAATATTTCAATATCTATATGAAAAATGTCTTGACACACTTCTCGAGTTCAAGAAATAACAGGATTTACAAATATCACAGTCCACACACAAATATACAGCTTCTCTGAATTGTGTTAAAGTTGAATAGTGAATAAATATCTTTACTTTTTGTTAAATATTGGCATAACAATATTTACGAATTTCTAAAAAGAAGAAATAAGAAAAGTTAGTTTGGCATTTCTGACTTAAGTTCACACTAGATCACTTCCAAAAGAGTTCCAATTTGAAAACCAACATCTGATTGTTAACGGCAATCGAAATGACCTTAAAGTACAGCCCAAAAACCCTGTCTGAAGTTGTTAGCAAATCTTTAAACTTTTGGAAAGAATGGTAAAAATCTGTTTCGAAAAGAAATATTGCTAAGACTCTGGTGCTCCTGCATGTATATTAAAATTACAAAAGTATAGGACTAACAAAAAATATTATTCAGTAAAAATTTTCTGAATCTTAAATAGTTTTTCTACAGCAGGAAAAATTTAAAATTAGATGGGTTCTCTATATAAATATAATTTTCTTGACCGCAAAAGGCATAGAATCTGAAGATTTATCAACCCGACTAAAAAAGTTTTCATATAATCTTATATGATTTGATATAATTATAAATGTTTATATCTGTGGCTTTATATGACCATATACATTTATATTAACACTTTGGTTTTATAAATATGTTTGATATGACGTTATATATAATCATATGCGATTTGGTCTCCAGCCATATATTAAGAGATCTGCAAATATAGTTTATACATAATTATATATAATGGCGTATAAGCTTCTCTAAACAATCTTATATCAATATATATAACAAAGTTAATATAAAATGATATTAATTTTATGTATAAATTTATCTAAATTTAATTAAAGGTCGAAATAAATATTTTTACTTTTAAATTTAAAAATTAGACAAACATATGTTGAAATAAATATGGTTTAAGTTCATTTATTTTTCCGTAAAAAAAAATTAATTAAGAAAGTTAATTTTTTATCATGTTGGTTTTTAATTTTTATTTAAAAAAAAAAATTGTTTTTTTTCGACCTTTTTAATTGATTAATTAGAAACTTATTAATTCAGTTCGAGCCCAATTTCCTTATTATGAATTAACATAATAAGTACTTTTTTTCAAAAACTGCTATTTTTCTCCATCAGGATACTCTCCTGACAAATACTTCACAGAGTTTTTGCTTTCAAAAATCCTCTACATTTTCAGGAATGAAAAGTAAAAAAAATTGATCTCGCGCAATATCTAATCATATCCAATTTGATATTGTTTAAGATCTTCTGTAATATCTAGCTGATCCAATTAGATCTCAAAATTGGGTGTATCCAATCATATCGTATTAGATCCCATTGTATATATGGGGATAAACTAAGATCAAGTTATATCTCAAAATTGGGAGGTCCAATGATATCTTTGGGGATAAACCTAGATCTATTTTGATCCGAAAATTGGCGGATCCAGCTATATATTTGGGGATATTTTTAGATCTAATTTGATCCGAAAAATGGCGGATCCAATTAGATCCAGCTATATATTTGTGGATAAACTTATATCTAATTTGATCTCAATTTTGGCAGATCGAATTAGATCCAGTAATATATTTGTGGATAAACTTAGACCCAATTTGATCCGAAAAAGTGGCAGATCGCATTAGATCTTGCAATATATTTGGGGATAAACTTAGATATAATTTGATCCGAAAAATGGCAGATCGAATTAGATCCAGCAATATATATGGGGATAAACTTGGATCTAAATTTATACGAAAAAGTAGATCTAGGTATATGTGACCTTCTCCGAGAAAAGGGACCTAGTGTGTCAAAAAACGGGTTTCGACTTAAGAGTGGATTCTGGTACCTAAAAGGGTGTAGAATAAGATGAAATGAGTTGAGGCACCTAACCATACCAAATCGCATCTCCCAACTGAAGGTATGTTTAAAGTGATAATGCGTTATGAAACTTTAAATGCGTTCTTCTCAAAACTTAATTTTCACACACTAGGTCCCTTTTCTCGGAGAAGGTCACATATATATTTTAGGATTAAGTTGTATCTAACTTTATCTGGAAAACGGCAGATCGAATAAGATCGAGGATTATATTTGGGGATTACGTAAGATCTAAATTTATGAAAAAAATAACAGATGAAATTAGATCCAGTAATATATTTCGGGATTGCGTAAGATCTTAACTTTTTCAATAAGTTGCAGATCGAATTGAATCCTGTGATATATTTAGTGATTTGGTAAAATCTTAATTTTTCCCATAAATTGCAGATCGAATTAGATCCAGCAATTTATTTAGGTATTAAAATGGCAGATCGAATTAGAAACAGCAATATATTTGGGGATTAACATCTAAAACTATCCATAAAAATGACAGATAAAATTATATGCCGCATTATATTTGGTACTACGTAAGATCTCCATTTATTTGGGATTAAATAAGATCCCAGACATATATTGCCAACTGTTCAAAAAATAATACACTGGCATAGCACTGGTTTTATAAAATTTACAATATTTTGTTAAAATAAGGTTTAAACTCAGAAGGTCTCGAGTTCGATATGCATTTTTTTTACAAAATGAATTTCTTTTTATAAAATTAAAAATTTTTTTCTATAAATTTTTTTATAAAATTATATATTTATTTTTTTATTAAATTGAAATCTTTGAAAAAAATAATTTTATTTACATCTTTTTAACGCTCTACACCATTTCAATTGTATTAATTGTTTTTCAGATTTATTAATTGTATTTCAGAAATAATCAATTGAATTTCAGTTTTATCAATTGTATTTCAGAACTTATCAATTATTTTTCAGATTTATGAATTGTATTTCAGAACTAGTCAATTGAAGTTCAGTTTTATCAATTCTGTTTCAGAAATTATTAATTGTATTTCCGAAATTATCAAACTGTATTTCAGAAATTATCAATTGTATTTCAGAAATTATGAAATGTAATTTAGAAATTTTCCTCTATTAACTATGATAAACAATCAACAAGTTTTGAAATAGATTTGATTATTTCTGAAATACAATTAATAATTTATGAAATACATTCCATAATTTCTGAAATACATTTAAAATTTGTGAAATGCAATTAATAGCTTCTGAAATACAGTTAAATTGTAGTTGAGTTACCATTTATGACCATATATTGTTTAAATGGCACCATATATGACAATATACTGTTTAAATGGCACCATATATGGTATGTTCCCTATTAAAAAAAATAATATGGAGCTTTATATGGTAATATATAACTTAGAGTCATCCACGTACCATTTGATCCGAAAAATGGACCGATAAAATTGTATCAGTTGTTTATCAGTTTTTAACTTATTGTATCAGTTTAGACATAACATGGTATCAGTTTAGGTCCAAATAGATATATTTGTATACAAAATTATATAGTTATATCCCAATTTTGACCTGATATCAGTTTAAAACTTTAATACAATTGTATAAGGTAAATGTTGGATACAATTATATTTTATTTATATAAAATTGAACCAATTACGATCAAACCTGACACCATTACATATAAACCGATAAAATTGCATCAAGTCAAAAATCGGATACAATATCATCTGATTAACACATAATTTAATCAGATCTGATCTAAACTAATACAATTAGATAAAAATTTATAAATAATCGATAAAAATATATCGGGCCATTCTTCGGATGAAACTGTATATTTATACAGATATAACTTAATCACATATATGACTGTATGTAACTATTTTTATTCGGATTGGTTAAATGATACGATATATCAAAGTATATGGTACTATATATGGTAGCATATATTATCATATCTGGAACTGTATTAAAAATGTTGTTGAAATGGCACCATATATCATAATGTATGGTTTAAATGTCACCACATATGGTAATATATTGTTTAAATGATACCATATATCAATATATATTGCACCATATATAGTAGCATATATTATTATATCTGAAACTGTAATAAAAATGTTGTTCATGAGGTCTCATATATGAGCATATATTGTTGAAATGGCACCATATATGATAATATATGGTTTAAATGGCACCATATATAGTAATATATTACTTAAATAACACCATGTATAAATATATATTGCACTATATATAGTATCATATATTATCATATCTGGAACTGTATTAAAAATTTTGATCATGAGTTACCATATATGGCCATATATTGTTTAAATGGCACCATATATAATAATATATGGTTTAAATGGTACCATATATGATAATATATTGCTTAAATAGCACCATATATAAATATATATCGCACTATATATAGTACCATATATTATCATATCTGGAACTGAATTAAAGATTTTGTTAATGAGGTACCATATATGACCATATATTGTTTAAATGGCACCATATATGATAATATCTAGTTTAACTGTCACCATATATAATTATATATTTTTTAAATGATACCATGTATAATTATATATTGCTAAAATGCCACCATATATATTAAGATATAGTTCTATATATAACTATATATGCAATAAGATCAACCATGTCATGTATTATATAATTATATATGCCATATCTAATATTATGAAGGCCGATATCTAATTAGTTGAAATTATATATGGGATAATATAAGGAAAAATTTTGTGAAAAAACGTCATATATAATTATATATGGATATACATAACGACATGTATAATTATATATTGTAATATATGCCATATATGATTATATATAATTTTTTTTACTCGGGTTGCTAAAATGCCACCATATGTATTAAGATATAGTTCTATATATAACTATATATGCAATAAGATCAACCATGTCATGTAATATATAATTATATATGCCATATCTAATATTATGAAGGCCGATATCTAATTAGATGAAATTATATATGGCACAATATAAGGAAAAATTTTGTGAAAAAACGTCATATATAATTATATATGGATATACATAACGACATGTGTAATTATATATTGTAATATATGCCATATATGATTATATATAATTTTTTTTACTCGGGATATGATACTATATATAGTGCCATATATATTTATATATGGTGTTATTTAAGCAATATATTAACATATATGGTACCACTTAAACCATATATTATCATATATGATGCCATTTCAACAATATATGCTCATATATGGGACCTCATGAACTACATTTTTAATACAGTTCCAGATATGATAATATATACTACTATATATAGTGCAATATATATTGATATATGATATCATTTAAACCATATATTATGATATATGGTGCCATTTCAACAATATATGGTCATATATGGTACCCCATGAACAACATTTTTTATATAGTTCCAGATATGATAATATATGCTACTATATATTTTATAGAACCATGTACTTTGATATATCGTATCATTTAAACAACAAACCATGTATGGTACCATTTAAACAATATATTTTCAAGTATTGTACCATTTAAACAATGTATTGTCATATATGATAACTCATCAGCAACTACAATATTAACTGTATCTCAGTAGCTATTAATTGTATTTCAGAAATTCTAATTGTATTTCAGAAATTATCGAATGTATTTCAGAAATTATTAATTGCATTTCAGAAATAATCAAATCTATTTCAGAACTTGTTGATTGTATTTCATAGTTAATACAGAAAAATTTCTAAAATACATTTCATAATTTCTGAAATACAATTGATACAGTTTGATAATTTCTGAAATACAGTTGTGAGTTTCGGAAATACAATTAATAATTTCTGAAATACAATTGATAAAATTGAAACTCAATTGACTAGTTCTGAAAAACAATTCATAAATCTGAAAAATAATTGATAAGTTCTGAAATACGATTGATTATTTCTGAAACACAATTGATAAATCTTAAAAACAATTGATAGAATTGGAAATGGAGTAGAGCGTCAAAAAGATGTAAATAAAATTATTTTATTAAAAAAATTCTATTTACAAAAAAAAAAAAAAATATATAATTTTATAAAAAAAATGTATAGAAAAAAAATTATAATTTTATAAAAAGAAATTCATATTGCAAAAAAAAAAAATTTATCAGAAAAATGGTGGATCGCACTGCAGTAATTTAGATCCACATTCACTCACAATATTTTTTCCTTAAAATCAACCGAATATATGCATTAAAACAATAGACAATAAGTTAAAAAAAGGACTACCCATTTTTCGTTTAAAACAATTGTATTTTGTCGTTTATTTTTAATTGTTATTTAATTAACTGGCAAAGTCGGTAAAAATAATAGATTTATCGTTTATTTTAAAATTAATTGTATTCTAACAACTGATTGTTTTTAACAGAAAATTTTGATTGGATATTTTAACTTCTACCGAAAGTCCGTATTTTGTGTATTTTATTTATTGAATGACTGATAGAAAAAGTTAAAAAATATATTTCTTTGCAATTTAACTACTTATTCAATTAAAACGACTTTACTGATTTACTTTTTAAACAACTGTTGAACTTTTACGGTAAAGTTATTGTGAGTGTTGGATCTAATGTGATGAAATACGATCCGAAAAACGAGTTTATCTAATTATATAAAATTGGATGTGACATAATGATAATCAAGAAGTAATTTCAATAGAATGGACAATTTAATGCAATCTGAGCGATATCTGAATGAATTATTTTTGTCTAATGGTATCAAATAAATTTAATACAAAAAGTTACATTTTTGTATTTAATCTAATTTTATATAATTAGATTAACCCATTTTTTCGATCTGCCATTTTTCGGATCAAATTAGATCTAAGTTTATCCCCAAATATATTGCTGGATCTAATTCGATGTGCCATTTTTCGGATCAAATTAGATCTAAGTTTATCCCCAAATATATTGCTGGATCTAATTCGATCTGCCACTTTTTCGGATCAAATTAGATCTAAGTTTATCCACAAATATATTGCTGGATCTAATTCGATCTGCCAAAATTGAGATCAAATTAGATTTAAGTTTATCCACAAATATATAGCTGGATCTAATTCGATCCGCCATTTTTCGGATCAAATTAGATCTAAGTTTATCCGCAAATATATAGCTGGATCCGCCATTTTTCGGATCTAACGTTATCCATTAACACTAAAGACTGGTTTAAACTATAAGATTTTCGGAAAGATTTTGCAACCTTGTCTATATGTTTTGCATGTGTACTAAAGCAAAATACTTCCGAAAATCTTATAATGTAAACTGGCCTTAACCTTATGAATCGGTTGCCAACTCTGATAAAAACCCATAATGCATGTTAAAAACAAAAAAATCTAGCACCTTTTTTAGCACTTTTTATTTTGAATCTAGCACCTTCTAGCACTTTTTTTTCGACGATCTAGCACCTTTTCGCATTTGTCTTATGGCAACACTGGTGAGGTGTGTATCAAGGTTCCAAGCCGACCCAAAATTTTCGGCGGCGGCGGTTCAACCAAAACAACTAGGGCGGCGTTTATGTATATAAACCGGCGGCGGCTGGATTGACGGCTCGAATTGTTTTCTATGCACTGTTTATAACAGAGCTTTGAATAATTAATTCTTTTCTGATTGAATCCGTTTAAGACCTGTTAACTTATCTCAAAATAAACTGAGTTTAGTGCTTAACCATAGTTACCAGTTAGTTAGCCATACAAAATATATGAAAAAGCAAATTTGTCGACCCAGTTCTGGTTAATATCTAAAATAAGAAAAATAAATTTAAAAAAATGGCGGCGCGAAAAAAATTCGGCGGCTCTTGTTTTGGTCGGCTCCCCTTTTGAGCCGAAGCGAGTCGTTTGAAACGGCGGCGGCTAATAAAGCATAAAAGTGGCCGCCTGTCGAGTTGGTACTCTGGTGTGTATTGGTGAATTTGCCGACCATTACAAATTAGAAAATTTCTAGTAAGGGTATTTTAATGTGTGTGATGAGTCATCACTGATGACGCTTACTAATGCAAATAAAAATAATATGGCGTGTTAAGAAAGTTCTAGTAAATAAAATAATATGACAAGAACATGTTTTCTTTTGTTTCTGTTAGTCAGCAAAGGAACGCAAAAGAAAACGGAGGTATACTGGACATTAACATTTCGCAGTTAAAATTGTTTAAAAAAAATAAAAGAGGTTTGTTTTATAATATAAACTATATTTATTTACGGGAATACTATTAAATATGTTATTGTTTTTCTTTTATTTCAGCCCTTTAACATTCTCATCTGAATTCTACCAGGTAGACGAAAAAAAGGAACGCAAAAGAAAGCGGAGGTATACTGGACATTAACATTTCGCAGTTAAAATTGTTTTAAAAAATAAAATAATAAGGTTTGTTTTATAATATAAACTATATTTATTTACGGGAATACTATTAAATATGTTGTTTTTCTTTTATTTGAGCCCTTTAACGTTTTCATCTAAATTCAACCTACCGCTGGCACACATATTGGAAAGAAAATACAAGTGATATTTAGTGCAAATAGTGTTTTTGGATTGTGTAATTTATTCAAAAAAAAAAATTAAAAATATTTACATTAATTTATTTTTATTCAATTAATAACAAAAAGTGATTGTAGCAGCATGTTTTGCAGATTTCAACTGACCCACTTTCTATTCTATTAAACAAACTTTCTTCTTTACCTGTTTATAACCAACTAGAATTTAGCGGAAAACATGTGCTGATTTCAACTGAGTAATTTTCATTTCCATTAAACAACATTTCTTATAAATTATAGTATTTGAACTAACTTTTTTACCTAAAATTTAGGTCACCTAAATTTAGCAGACCATGATTCTCAACATCATTGAAATTTCTGCTGGTGCAAATTCAGGTACTATTTCCTGTTATTTTAGCAGAATTTTTATCTATTTGTACGGGCTTTTTTTTATGAGTGTAAGTATTTTACAGCATTTTGTAAAAATTGGTTAGCTTCTAACTCAAACGTTTCCTTTTCATTCAAAGAAAGACTTTTTATGCTTCGCTACCATGGAAACCGTCATTTATCACCAAAAATTAGTCATGGTACATTTAAAAACAATTTTTTTTCCTAATAGTTAATTTGTCTTGATTTTTGATTTGATGGAAAAATTTCTAAAATTCCGTTTTAGCTTGACAAATGACATTTTTTCTTTATTCTTGACACGCATTGAAAAAGCTTGACAATCAAGCCAAATCAAGCCCATCTGGCAACCCTAATTATAGCCTAGAGAGAAGCCCATAAAGACAATCTGATGATAGTGGATTTTGGAAACACTTGAAAATGCATTAATTGTCAACCATTGCTTCTAGGAAAGTTTTTTTCATAAGTTTTTTCTCTATTGGTTGTAATATAAAAAAAAATTGTAAATTCTATTTGGAATTTGTAATATTTGATCTTAAACCGAACAAAAATAATACTCATATTTTTTATATTTCATTGAAAATATAAAATTTATGTATTTCCCTGAAAATATAGGATTTTGTTCCGATGTCAAGGTTTGCAAGAATTTTTTTAAATAAAAATATTTGGTTAATTTTTTTTTTTTATTTTAATAAAAATATTATGTAAATTTTTTTCAAATAAAAATACTTGATAACATTTTTCCAAAAAAAAAAAAATACTTCCCGAGTAAAAATAGTTATATAGGAAATTATATAATTTCCCAGTGTAGAAAATCATTACCAGATATGTGGTTATGTAACTACATACTTGGTAATGGTAACTACTTACTTTTGTTATTACATTTCTTATTACCTTTATATGGCGATGTCGCGAAAAATAATGAGTTGTCGTTACACACCAGCATACGAAAAATCAAAAAATATATCGTTACCTATGTGCATACCAGTACATACTGACAAAAATAATGAGTCTAAAAATAAATTTTCTAAAAAATAAATTACATAAAAAAAAATATTTTTTATTGAATTTTTTTTATATAAAATTTGCTGGTGCGGGAATCGAACCTGGGTCTACAGATTGCCAGTCAACAGCTCTACCATCTGAGCTATATCGACATGTAATATTTAATAGATAAAAACACAATTGACCTGCTGCACACAAGTAAGCTTACTCGCCAACATACAAAAAATTAAAAAATATGTGGTTACATATATCCTTACCAGTGCACTATAGGTCAAATGATTACCTTTTCTGTGCAAAATTAGTAACGACTACAAAATCATGGTATTTAAACCAAAACCTGTAAGAATTTCATAAGTAAGAATAATTCTATAAAAAAAATGGAATTTAACCCATTAACGACCAAAAATTAAAATTAACCCTTTTGCAAAATTAATACATTGTATTCATTTATTTATTTTAATTATTATTGATTATGAAAATCATTGATTAAACCTTAAACTTACTTAAAATAATATCGGTAACTTATTACAATTTAATCAATGATTTGTTAATTTTAGATATTTTTATTTGGCAATACGAATAAGTAATAAAAGAAAATAAAAAAGTTTTGAAAACTCGCGAAATACGAGTTTTTTATTGAATTTTTCGCATGACACGGGGTGATAAAATTATACAGTAGATGACTAAATTGTTATTTTTTTAAATCTGCAATCGCTAAATGCCTCAAATAGGAAGTGTCTTTTTGCATGCTACATACATATCTTAATTTTTTTCATTGGGTAAGTGTGTATAATTATAAATTTTATTTTAGTCCAGGAAGGTGTTGTTAAGAAATATTTATGAAGGATAAGATGATTTTTGATGTTTTTTACTACATTCAATCCAAACTTTATAGTTTGAAATAATTAGGAAACTAGGTCCAAAAGGAAACAAATCAACCTATGCCTGTACATTATTTGTTATTGGTTTAGGAAAACATATCTTGATCAAATTTAATATACACATGCAGTGACAACTCCCAAGGAATGATTGCTAAAATTAAAATTTAGAAATTTTGTGGAGAATAAAAGATATGAATCCAAAAATAATCCTTGGTGGAAAAATATATGACGTCTTTAAAAATTCTCTTTTCATTAGAATCTCAAGAGTATGCATAGATCTTAACTTCCGTTAACTGGCTCTGTCCGACATTTCACGATATGGTCACCTATGGACATGTGGTAAGTTAAGATTTATGAGTAAATTTGGAGAAATGGTAAATATTGGTTCAATAATTGTGAAAAAATATAATAAAAAAAAATATACCCATTAGCTGAAATTTGGCAGAACTGCAAAATTGTCCTGAGACACCTTAAATACATGCACAAGAAAATATTTGTTTTCACTTTTTTTGGTCAAAATTTACCCCCACGAATCGTGGCTTATTTATGCTAAAGGAATATCAATATTATGACCGATTCTAACCATCCAATTTATGTCATTTATTCTAATTTTCGCCAAATAATTTCCTAGTTAAAATTTGTCTTTTTAGAGAAGATATACATTACTAGGCAAGTTACTAAAGATATTCATCATTTAGAGGACATAATGATATGTTTTAAGGTGTTTATTTTAGAAAATAATTGGTCTACGTAAAACAATGATTTTCTTCTTAATCATTGTTTAATATTACATAAGATACCAGGCCTAAGACATTTAGTAATTGCTTAAATCTAATTCATTTTCTAAATTTAAATCAAAAAGAGCCTCTTCACTTTCATTAATTTCATCGTCTTGGTTGCTAAGATGAAATTCTTCTATAGGTTCGCTGCCACATAATAGTTCAATTGCTTCAGCTGGAAGTGTGCAACGTTTTCGGTTTTGTAAGCATCTATTTAAAAATGTTGTGGAAATTAATGGATCTGAAGTATCGACAGCCCTATTAAATACGTCTGACAGGTTATTGGTGAGGTTTTTTCTGCGGGCATGATGCAATCTATCGGCTTTGTATAATTTATGTCGCGATTCAGCAGATTCTTCTGCAAAAAAAAACCCCATTGGAAGTGCAGTATGTACTTTATGGAGTGTGTGAGTACTTTATGGACCGTAGAAGTCATTGATAACCAGGGATATAGCTCTTGAAAACGTTTTGCTGTTTCAAAGCAATATATTTCAAATGTACTTGAAATGATCTCGAACTGGCAGGATAAACAAATCAAAATGATTTTGAATCGAAATATAAGATCTTTTTCAATACCAGTTATTTCAGAAAAAATATCATGTTCAGTAAAAGCTCGACGAGCAGTGTTTCCGTCATTTGTGGAACCGAAGCCACCTACTTTGGGCATGTCTACGCGAAGTCCGAGCTTTCTCCAAAAATATTTTTGTATGTCTGCTTTTCTTTCTAAGATAGTTAACTCATCATCTCCTCGTATCTGCCACTTTTGTAATTTGCATTGCCTAAATGTAATACAAATTCAAAAAATCGAATCCAGCAACGAAGGGGGCTAAGTCCAAACTTTAAGTTTTCCTCGGAATATTTCACTTTTATAATTAAATGTTTTCATAAAGTCTTTAGGTGTAGCAGCACAAATGGCACAAGCCTAGTTTGAGACATTTACTTTCTGTGACATTTTTCCCACTTTTGTGCTAATTTTACGCAAAAAAAATGTAATATTTGCGTTATATGTTTCTCCATTTCATTCGAAATTGTATTAACTTCAATTTTATCAACTACATGTTTAAAAACGGCATCAAATTTTTCTTTTTTTGTGCATTCATTTCGCCATATCTCAAGGAGATCGGTTTTTTTTATACAGAGATTACCTAAAAAAAAGCGCCATTATTCGTAAAGCGCAAAAAATCGCAATTTGAAATAAATTTCAAATAACTCATTAATTATTATTTAATCTATTTTCTCAATTTGAAGGAGGTCAAATGAGGTCAAAATTTTTGAGGGCTTACAGAAAGTCAAAGTTTTAGATAAATTGTACCGTTTTAAGATTATGTAGGCTAATGAGTTATTTTCAAGTGTTGCAGCATAAATATATAGCAGTTTTAATTAAATGTATATCTACTTACTTGTATCTTTAATTTCCATTTTACACTAATGAATTATTGCCAACACAATTCCAGAAACACGCACTTAAAGTTGACCAAGCACTACTGAACTCGCAAGCACATTTATAGAAAAAATTTAATCGACTGACTTTGACTTACAGATGTGTAACGGTGCTTTATATTTAACACAAAAAAAATCACGTGTCTTTCTTTTGAAGCATTCACAATTAAAAAACAACAACAACAAAAGTAAAACGGCACTTTGATTCTTATCACTTTTGCACAGAAAAATCTGTTATTTGACCTAATGTGCAGTGTTTAAAAAATATTGAGTCTAAAAATAGATTTCAAAAAATTTTCAAAAAAATCTAAAAAATTATTTTCTATTTGAAATAATGATAAAAGTAAGTCATTATCAGAAACTAATTATTATATGTTTTAAAATAATACAGAAGGTAAGTGGGTGTCATTACTGGTAGTCGAAAAAATAATGATATGTCATTACCGTTTCTACAATGGGTTAATATGGACTGGGTTTATATATAGTCAAGTGTAACACTATATCTTTGCGGATATAATTATGTATAGCTTTGAGTTTTTCAAAATTTTCTTATATGATGTCATATATAGATCAGTATAAATATACATGTCCCCATATATATTTATATGTGCCATATCTATTTACATATGCTATGACAATTTTAATACATCGTCATATATAATTAAAAATGGCTTTATCGGAAAATATATAAATTTTGTTAATGTTAAATTTTTTTTCTAATTTGTTTTAGATATGTTTAAGTATAGCGCAATGTAAAAAAATTCTATGTTTTTTGAGATATATTTATGTATGATTTCAAAGGCGTACGCATTACAACTCCTAAATTCCTTGTAAACCTTGTATAAATACAAGCCATATTTTTATGTATGGAATTTGACATTAAACTCATAAACATACCAGAATTATACAGTTTACGGGTAGAATACAAATTTATATGAGAAGGCTTAAAATGCTTGGTTACAATTATGTACAACTTCTTCTAAATTTTTATTTAAATTTTTAATTCTTAACTTAAGGGTGTTAGTTTTCAGTACTTTTTAATAGTTTTTGTTTTGATCTTGAAGTATGAAGCGTTATATAATTATGTCTTTCTACATCAAATTAGATATAATTATATCGGGTCAAAATCCGGATAAGATTCTATATGATTCAATATATTTAGATCTTATCCGATATAATTTTATCCACCATTTTTCGGATCATAGCATATCTCCAATTATATTAAATAAGATATCATTACATATAACATCATATTATTTTTTTTACCCGGGTTGTTTAAATATTTGAAAACATGTTTAGCTCTATTTTCGTCCATACTTATCAACGTCAAGTATTTAAAGGAAATCTACGTTTAACGGTGGGTCTCATCTGTGGGTTTAACTTAACTAAAAACAAAATAAAATGTCAAAAAAATGTACACAAAACAACAACAAATTTTTGGGTTAACTATTAACCTAAGTTTAAACCTGCAGTATGAGACCCACCGTAAGCGAATAAAGTGTAAATTATAAATTAAAGTATAAATTATAAAGAGATACTGTGTTATTCAAAAACTTTTAAAATAGCCTAATTCCAAATTTTTAAGCTAATTTGGCAAAAAGAATATTCACAATTGATTAATAAAGAAAAATGTATTAAACGCTTAAAGCAGGTTATAGCCTAAAATATCTGTTTGATAAAGTTTGAAAAAGAAAACCACTGTAAAAACCTAAAAATGTGAATTTACAATGATAAAATAAATTGTTAAAGAGTCATCTACCCAAGAATATATGGAGTACAACATTTTTTATATTCCCAAATTTGCATGAAAAAAATAAAAACAAATTCAATAAAATAGTGATGCATTTATAATAAAAAGATACTCAGTATTCGTAACATAAAAAATTTTTTAACACAATATGTTCCCATTAGTAATTCTCAGTAATGTTTAAAAATCGCTTTTTAATATGTTTTGATTTGTAATAAAACATTTTAATTTCCAAAATTTACAAAACAATATATTAACCTACAATTACCGAGTCAATCGTTCACTAAATTCATGTATCACTAACAATAAAAAGAGAGAATATACAAAGAGTTGCCAGAATTAAAAACAAAATTATTTAAATTTTATTGTATGTTTTTGAATACAATTTTTTAATAAAGGTTTAATAGAGATAATTAATGCTTTATCAAATTCATGTTTTAAAGCTAAACTAATAAGTTTTTTTTTTAATAACAGCGTTAATGTTCCCAGCAATAATAGTTCTGGGCATCTCTTCTTTTCTGATGGTTTCATCGATGAATTTATCATTACGTTCTCATAGAACGGAAGCATTCATAGCTACTTTCCACTACTTATGCTTTATATTAAGGAAGTAATGAAAACCCTAGTAAAAAAAATAATATGATGTCATATGTAATGATATCTAATTTAATATAATTGGAGATATGCTATGATCCGAAAAATGGTGGATAAAATTATATCGGATAAGATCTAAATATATTGAATCATATAGAATCTTATCCGGATTTTGACCCGATATAATTATATCTAATTTGATGTAGAAAGACATAATTATATAACGCTTCATACTTCAAGATCAAAACAAAAACTATTAAAAAGTACTGAAAAATAACACCCTTAAGTTAAGAATTAAAAATTTAAATAAAAATTTAGAAGAAGTTGTACATAATTGTAACCAAGCATTTTAAGCCTTCTCATATAAACTTGTATTCTACCCGTAAACTGTATAATTCTGGTATGTTTATGAGTTTAATGTCAAATTCCATACATAAAAATATGGCTTGTATTTATACAAGGTTTACAAGGAATTTAGGAGTTGTAATGAGTACGCCTTTTATATTTTGAAATCATACATAAATATATCTCAAAAAAACATAGAATTTTTTTACATTGCGCTATACTTAAACATATCTAAAACAAATTAGAAAAAAAATTTAACATTGAGCTATATAAAACTTTATATATTTTCCGATAAAGCCATTTTTAATTATATATGACGATGTATTAAAATTGTCATAGCATATGCAAATAGATATGGCATATATAAATATATATGGGGACATGTATATTTATACTGATCTATATATGACATCATAAAAGAAATTTTTGAAAAACTCAAAGCTATACATAATTATATCCGCAAAAATATAGTGTTACACTTGACTATATATAAACATATTAGTCCATATTAAATTATATAATTTCCTATATAACTATTTTTACTCGGGAATGCAATGTTTACATATTCATTAACAGTGTAAAATATTCATATGTTTTTGTTGTATTTAAATTGTGAAGAAAAGAATTCATTAAAATTAGCTTTTAAGCAATACACTCAAAAATGTTTGTCGGTATAATCGACAAAAAATAACATTTTATGATTTTTATTTGCAAACTAAGATTATATCAATAATAACAAAAAGAATTTTTAAAAACGAAACGATGGTTGGCAAACAATAACCCTAAAATATTAATAACTTAAAACTCCTTCACTAACCTTATGAATCGGTTGCCAACCCTAGTCATAACAGTTGTTTTGTATTTTTCTATGGAAAATCATCTGTGAAACCAGTTAAAGTGACAATTGTGGATTACTAGACAAACAACTGTCATGAAGTAACTGCCAACCTTTTTCAAGTGCACAAAATTTTAAGACTGCAAAAATTGGATTCCGCATAAAATTGGACATGAGTGTACTTTTACAATGTTTATTTTACTAAATACATTTTTTTAATAAAATGCGAAATCAAAAAAGTTTATTTAGAACAAAAAAATTAACAAAAGCTCTTTGAAACTTTTTTCTCATTGGTATTTATGAGTCTGAGAAAACTTAGATATATATTTTGAATTACTAGAAAATTATATTTTGTATATGGTTTAAATAATTTTTAAATATATACGCTGTTATTCAAAAAAACTTCTTAATTTAGCTTTAAAACATGAATTTGCTAAAACATTCATTATCTCTATTAAACCTTTATTAAAAAATTGTATTCAAAAACATACAACAAAAGTTTATTATTTTTTTTTAATTCTGGCAACACTTTGTATATTCTCTCTTTTTATTGTTAGTGAACGATTGACTCGGTAATTGTAGGTAAATATATTGTTTTGTAAATTTTGGAAATTAAAATGTTTTATTACAAATTAAAATATATTAAAAACCGAGTTTTAAACATTACTGAGAAGTAATAATGGGAACAAATTGTGTTAAAGAATTTTTTATATTTCGAATACTGAAAGTATTCTAATATCGAGTATGGTTTTATTATAAATACATCACTATTTTATTGAATTTGTTTTTATTTAATTTTCATGCAAATTTGGGAGTATTTTCGAAAAAAGAGTTTAGTCTTGGAATTTTTGCAGTTTTTTTGTTTCGATTGGATACAAAATGTTGTATTCCATCTATTCTTGGGTGGATGACTGTTTAAGAATTCATTTAATCATTGCAAATTCGCGTTTTTTAGTTTTTTTACAGTGGTTTTCTTTTCCAAACTTTATCAAATAGATATTTTATATATTTAGTTAGTTAGAATATTCTTCTAGGCTATACCTTACATTGGACTAATTAATTAGGTGGACTAATTAATTGATGATTTCATTACCATTGCATTCATATCAATGGTAATGAAATTATTTTCATTACCATTTTTTTAATTAATGGTAATGATTTTAAAATTTAATTTCATTGATTAATGACAATGGTTTTAAATTTCATTACCATTGATAATGAATCAATTAAAAAAATTAATTGCCATTGACAGAAATACGTAAAACTGGAGAAAAAAATCGTTGAAATCGGGGATGGAAATTGCTCATTCAGGATCATGCTAATTTGAAATTAAATATCGCTCTCCATCCCATTGTTATTTGTATCCAGGTGAAGTAGAACGGAATGGATCCTCCTTAAAAAATTATGTTTTATAACTTCCCTGGCCAAACCCGTTGTTCATTTTCATTTATCTGAATTTTTTGTAAACAAATGGTTTCTAATCAATTGTAATTAGTTTTTTTATACATTAGTGTAATTTCATTACCATTAGTAATGAAATATTTTTCATTGACATTAGTATCAACTAATGGTAATGAAAAATTCCCCAGTATGGGCTACACCCTGCTTTAAGCGTTTAATAAATTTTTCTTTATTAATCATTTGTGAATATTCTTTTTGCCAAATTAGCTTAAAAATCTGTAATAAGGCTATTTTAAAAGTTTTTGAATAACACAGATAGAAAATAGGTAATAAACTAAATTTCAGAACCAGAAATTAGTAATTTTTAAGTTAGGTATTAAGTTAACATCCCAATCACTACATTTAGAAGATGTACGCCTAGATACTTTTGGAAGTACATTGTAAGAACTTCCAAAAGACCAGTGAAATAACAGTAATTGAAACTTGGGAAGCAATTAAAGAAATGATAATCAAAGAATAACTACCATTTATTTTTGCTGTGATCATAATAGTTGCGGTATAATTGAACGTATGCCAGCAAAACTTTTTAACAAGTAAAGCAAAGAAGTTATGTTATATGCAAAAATCTTTAAACGTTGAGTTTTCAACGTTGATAATTATTCATGTTGCAAGTTAACGTGCATACAAAAAGTAATAGGTTAGTTTTCATTTCAAACACGTTTTCGTGTATTATGAGTTTTTCTAAGTTAAGTCGAAAACACAGCTTTTTTTCACAGCTAGAGCTTGATGATCATTATTGATATTTTCGTAAATTTACCGTTACGTTTTTTGTTTAAAACAATTGTATTATAATTATTACTCTTTTTATTATTATTTATACTCATTTTTGTTGCTGTTTATTTTAAAAGCTGTTATAATTTCTGAAAATACTTTGCATATTGTTTAGTAAAATTCTAAGAAAGTGCGACAACTAATTAGAAACGCGTAATTGTTTATTAAAGTTTTCTTGGCTAAGAGGTGTTTTGATAAAAAAAATTTTATTTTATGGTTATTTATTTCCAATTAAATATTTTATAGCAGATAAGAAATTATAGTTTTTAAGATTTATCATGGGAAAAGGCAAAAGCTGCACTCCTGAAGAACGGAGCCCAATTTTTGAACTTTAGAAGTCTGGAAAGTCTTATAGAGAAATAGCAGAGCAGCTAAAGTGTTCCAAAAAATGGTTTTTAATGATTTACAGCATATCAACAAATACGAGACCATAGCCAATGTTCCGCGAAAGAAGAGACCCAGAAACACATCAGCACATACCGACCGAATGATAACGCGAATCTCCAAATCCGGCCCAAAAAAGTCATCTACTGACATCCAACGCGATATTCAAGAAAATTTAAATGTCACGATATCCAAGCGGACTATTGCACGTAGTTTGGTGGAAGCCGAGCTACATGGAAGAGAAGCACGAAAGAAGCCACTTCTGAGTAGGATTCAAAGAAAACGTCGTGTGGATTTCGCGAAGTCCCATTGAAATTGGACAGTAAATTAATGGGAATATGTGATTTGGAGCGATGAAAAAAGATTAATCGCCTTGGTCCAGATGGTCGGAGATACGTTAGATGACCGATTAACCAAGAATTTAATCCTCGCTTCGTTTCACGGGTAGTGAAGCATGGTGGTGGGTTAACTATGGTATGGCGATGTTTCTCCTGGAATGGTGTTGGCCCAATTTATAAAATTTATGGAATCTTAAATAAGAATACTGTCATGCTTCCGTGGTCTGAGGAGAATTTGCCTATTATATGGCAATTTCAGCAGGATAATGATCCGAAGCACACGGTGAGGCTGAAAAAATTCTTTGATGATAATTTCATCAACGTTTTGGAATGGCAATCATCCAGTCCGGACTTGAAACCCATAGAATATCTATGGAGGGACGTAAAGACAGCCGTTAGTCTGAAAAATATAACAAATACAGCGACTCTTTTTGAGGATGTTAAGAAAGCATGGGAGGCGATACCAGTAGAGCGATGTCGGCGTCTAAGAAAAATAAATTAAATAAATTAATATTAGTTTTTTTTTCTAATAATATAAAATCGTTTCTAATTAGGTGTCGCTATTATATTTCAAACAATATAATAAATTTATAAAATATTTTTACTAAATAATTTTTTAAGTTCTTTTTGAATATTTGTAAACAATTGAATATATTTAATTAAAATATTATGAAATAAATGAATATTAATTTTGTTTTATATAAAAACTTAAGCATTATTTTAAAAATAAAAGGCGTTTCTAATTAGTTGTCAACAGCTGTATGTATTCACGTATTTTACTCGAAAATACTATTAATTTATAGCAAAATATTTTTTTTTTGAAACTACTTCTAATTTTTTAAGTAATTTAAACATGTTTGATAATTTTAGTTAAATATACTTGAACATGTACACGCTGAAAAAAAACGGCCTGTCCCAAACTTATTTTTGCTGGTCATATATATATATTTGGAGAAATTGTTAAACATAGTTGCCGTGTTTTTTACTAGAAACAATATATATTTTGGCGCAGCCCGCTACGTTGTTAGCGTGCCTTAAGGCGCAGCCCCCCCCCCCCCCCCCGACAATTTTGTTTAAATTCGCTTTTTATTTAAAGTACAGTTTTTATAATAAAAGCCTTCACCCAGCCACCACAAATAAATAATTCTGTCCAAAGTCCTAGAAATGCCTTGTCGATAAGTTAGCCCATACTCCAAGGAAAACATATTATATATTACAGGTTTCTAGCCGAAGGGTTCGGTTAGGCCATCAAGGGGGAGAATTATTCCGTTTTTACCCCTTCCGGTAGGAATTTCAAAAAATTCCGTCTTAGAGGACGTCTGCGTTGGAGGAGGAACCTACTACATACATAATTTTAGGTCTCTATATCCAGCAGCAGGCCAAGCCATCAAGGGGGAAATTTGTTCCCTTTTTACCCCTCCCGCTATGAATTTCCAAAAATACCGTCTTAGGAGACGTCTACGTTGGAGAAGGAACCCAAATACCGAATTTAAGCTCCCTAGATCCAGCAGTTTGGCCAGGCCGTTAAGGGGGAGACTTTTCCTGTTTTTGACCCTACCTGTGGAAATTTCCAAAAATCTCATCTTAGCGGATGTCTACAATAGAGGAGGAACTTTAATACCAAATTTAAACTTCCTACCACCAGCGTTTGAGCAGGCCTTTTAGCGGCACTTTTCGCTTCATTAATCCCCATTTTTGCAATGTCCCTGTCCAAAAAGCACCTTCCCGGTAAGTGACCCCATACTCCAAGTAACATATGTTTTACATTTCAGGTTTCTAGCCAAATTTTACTATTTGTGCCCCTCTCGGTAGGAATTTCCGAAAATCCATCGACAGGGAATTTCAGCTTCTTAGTTCCAGTAGTTTGAGCAGGCTGTCAAGGAGGATACTTTTTCTTTTTTTGTCCCTCCCGGTTGGAATTAGGCTGGAAGAGGAACCTAAGTACCGAATTTCAGCTTCCTAGTTCCAGCAGTTTGGACAGGTCGTTAAGGCGCCACTTTCCCTTTTTGAGCCCCCATTTTATAACGACCCTGTCCAAAATTCAAAAAAGTATATTTCTAATAAGTTAGCCCTTACTCCAGGGACCCAGGTTTCAGGTTTCTAGCCGAAGGGGTTTTTCCAGGCCACCAAGGGGAGTCTTTTCTTCTTTTTGCCCCTCCCTTTAGGAATTTACAAAAATTCCATCTTCGCGGCTATCTGCGATGGATGAGGAACATTCATACCAAATTTCAACTTCATTGCCTCAGCGGTTTGGGCAGGCCGTTATTGGGGAGATTTATCCCTTTCAACTACCTTTTTTACTATGTTACTGTTCCAAAATAGAAAAATTACATTGCCGGTGAGTTAGTTCTACTCCAAGGAATACATATTTAAAATTTTAGGTTGGCCAAAAGGGATTGGGCAGGCCGTCAAGCAGGAGACTTTTCCCCTTATTTCCCCTCCCAATAGGAATTTAAAAAATTCCGTCTAAGAGGATGCCTACACAGAAGGGGGAACTCAAATACCGAATTTTCTTTTGGGTATTTCCAAAAATACAAACTTAGCCGATGTCTACTACAGTAAAGGAACCTTTATACCAAATTTCAACTTCTTACCTCCAGGGGTTTGGGCAGGCACTTTTCCAATTTGTGAGACTGTTTATGGGGAGAATTTTCCCCTTTTTGCCCGTTCCGGTAGGAATTTACAAAAATCCCGTCTTAGCGCATGTCTATGCCGAATATCAAGAAACCTTGTTTTAGTGAAGATATCAGTGGAGAGGAAAAAAAGTAATTTTTTTGAAATTATATTTTTTTAAATGGAAATTTTTTTAAATGGTACTTTTTGGAAAAAGCGAAATTTTTTGGAAAAAGATACTTTTTTTACAAAGTACTTTATTTGTACTTTTTTTGAAAAAGGTATTTTTTTGGAAAAGGGTACTTTTTTGGGAAAAGGTACTTTTTTTGGAAAAAGGTACTTTTTTTGGAAAAACGTACTTTTTTTAGAAAAAGGTACTTTTTTGGAAAAAGGTACTTATTTTGGAAAAAGGTGTTTTTTTGGAAGAAGGTACTTTTTTTTGGAAAAAGGTTCTTTTTTTGGAAAAAGGTACTTTTTTTGAAAAAAGGTACTTTTTTTGGAAAAAGGTACTTTTTTTGGAAAAAGGTACTTTTTTGGAAAAAGGTACTTTTTTGGAAAAAGGTACTTTTTTTGGAAAAATGTACTTTTTTTTGGAAAAATGTACTTTTTTTGGAAAAAGATACTTTTTTTGGAAAAAGATACTTTTTTTTAGAAAAATGTACTTTTTTTTGGAAAAAGGTACTTTTTTTTTTTGGAAAAAGGTACTTTTTTTCGAAAAAGGTACTTTTTTGGAAAAAGGTACTTTTTTGGAAAAAGGTACTTTTTTTGGAAAAAGGTATTTTTTTTGTGGAAAAAGGTACTTTTTTTTTGGAAAAAGGTACTTTTTTTGGAAAAAGGTACTTTTTTTGGAAAAAGGTACTTTTTTTGGAAAAAGGTACTTTTTTATCCCCTTTTTGCCCCTCCCGATAAGAATTTCCAAAAATGCCGTCTCAACGGACGGCTACACCGGTCGAGGAACCTACATACCAAATTTCGACTTCAAAGCTCCAGCAGTTTGAGCAGGCCGTCAAGGGGGAGACTTTTTCCCCTTTTTGCCCCTCCCTGTAAAAATTTCCAAAAATCCCGTCTTGGTGGATGTCTACGATAGTAGAGGAACCTTTATACCAAATTTCAACTTCCTACCTCCAGCGGTTTGGGCAGGCCGTCAAGGGGGACTTTTTTCCCCTTTTTAACCCCCATTTTTACAACGTGCCTGTCCAAAATTCTAGAAAGTACTTTCCAGAAAAGTTAGCCCCTACTCCAAGGAACACATATCTTAAATTTCAGCTTTCTAGCCAAAGGGGTTTTGGCAGGCCGTCAAGGGGGAGACTTTTCCCCTTTTTGCCCGTTCCGGTAGGAATTTCCAAAAATCCCGTCTTAGCGGACGTCTACGCCGAAAGAGGAACCTACATACCAAATTTCAACTTCCTAGCTTCAGCGGTTTGGGCTGGGCGATGTTGAGTCAGTCAGTCACGTTATTCTTTTATATATAGAGAATATATATATAGTATATATGTTTGTATATATGTTTGCCTGTAAATATATAAATGTTTGGATGAAATTATAATAAGTTAATACTTTAATATACACAATTAAATAATTTTTAATTTATTTTTAACACAATTTTGTATTTTATTTTTACTAATTTATTTTTTCACATTTTTCACAATAAAATTAATAAATAAAGGAAATATATCACTAAATTTTCTGACTAGATGCAGTCTAGCTAAACTAAACGATTATTACCAACTAAAAAAGTTATAATGGCTGCATACAACTTTATATGTATCAAGAATGTAAATTCGCCGTTTTTCCAAATATATGTTTAATTTTATCCCACAAATACAATTATTATAAAGTTAAAAATGCAAAAATATGTATTTTTAAATGACAAAATATGACTTATTTACAAACAAACCAATATTTACCGGGAAATATATGTATAGTAACTATAAAAACAATATAATTGGAAGCATACTCCAGTAGTATGTAGTTTGTAAACATACATATAATTACCTCTAAACATATACAAAAACGTCTTTTCCTCCATTTATGTATTAATATTGGAAAAAATTCCTTCAAATAAAATTTACTTGAAAATTCATATACTTTAACTTTCCATTAAATACTTTAAGTAACAACAAATACTTTAAGTGAAAAAATATTTTTATTTAGAACTTTCAAGTACTTAAAATTGTTTCATTATTTACCTAAATTTGATTCAAGTAAATAATATAATATTTAATCTTGAAGTATTTAAATACAAGAATTTGGATATTTACTTAAAAATCTCCAAGTAAAGTATTTACCCAGGTTTGGTTAATAATTAGGGCCATTCGTAATTTTTCTTAGTATTTTATATAATATTTTAATTTTAATTAAAACTTTTTATCTCTCGCCTATATTATTTTTACACTTTTTAAATAATATTAGTGAAATATAAAATAAATTTTAATAAAAATATTATGTGAAAAGCAAATAAAAAATTACTTTTAGAATATAAAACAGTCTCAAAGGTGCGTTTACAATGATGGAGAACTCCAATTTAGTTCTTTTCTCTTTCACACTAACAAATCTTTGTATTTTGCTATCTTTTTTTATTCCACTCCAGAGTCACATCACTAATTTGTGCACATCTCTAATTGTCAATAAATTAGAAAAAATATTTAAAATATATTAAAGTAATACAAAATATTTGTGTTTCGAACAATAATTGAAATTAAAAAAATTATTTAAAGCTAAAAGTAAGGTGAAGGAATTAGCAAAAAATGATGTAATTATTGAAGTGTCAAAAATTTTGTGAAATAACTTTACTCTGCATTTTGAACTGTTAACAGTTCAATCTGTGCTGCAGAGTAGAGTAACTCTATCATTTTAAACGCGCCTTAAAACATAAAAGAAAAAAGCATAAACTCAAATGTACTTAAATAAAAATTAAAGAGTTTACGTACACAAAAATTTAAGTTGTTTTTAAATCGCGCGATATCGCCACCCGATATTTAACATGTCTGTGAGAGGCAAAGGAACTCACGTTAAAAAAGTCACCATATTTTATCCAAATTTTATGAGATAAATTATGAATTTCGTACCATTTTTTTTGTAAGAAAAATGTATTTGAAATGGCTATGGAACAACATTTTATAGTTAATAAAAAAAATCTGTTTTGCAATCCTGATGAAATTTCCTTTCATTGTAGTACCCACACTTATATGTTACTACGCGTTCCGATTTTACGGCCTCAGAGTCCCGGTAGCCTTAAAAAAAGCTGGACAAAATTTTTCTTTTTAATTCCAGAGGGGGTCATTTTTTTAGGAATGCCCGATAAACTGCACATTTGTCAAAATTTGTTTAATATACAATTTTCTTTAATTTTTTTACGCTCCTAATAATTTAAATTAGTCGCAATTATTATTTTTTTCTCTTATAAAAAAATTGGTGAAAACACACAATAACAAGTTTTTAAACTTTTTCTTTCCGTTTGAAATTGTGCCACAATTATTTTTTTTAGTTGTCTTATACAAATTCTCCCCGATTTCAAGAGAAAATTTAAAGAATAAGATAATAAGTTTCATTTAATATACCCAAAGATTTTATCTAGTACGATAATGTAGAAAACAAGGTTGGTTACCGTTATCGCTAAAATACCATTTCAAATTTAATACCGTTACCAATACCAAAATTGGAATTACCTATATCGTTACCGATACCGTTATTTTTATTGGTAGTTACCGGTATTTTACAGGTGTTTATTAATTTATATAAAAATGCAAATTTTTAAAATTTTTTATTTTATAATCTTGAGTTTTTTTACAAAAAAAATTAGAGATAATAATTTAACTTATTAAAAGTGCCAAAATGGAATATATAGCTCATAATCTGTATTTTTAACACCTAAAATTAAAATTATGCTATGTTTTTACTTGTTTTTATATGCTTTAAACATAATTTTTAATACCGGTACGTACCGGTATTGCTGTTTCGATAACGGTATACCGTTACCGAAACAGTCTTAAATACCGTTAACTTTATCGTTACCGAAACAAACAAAATTTGATATTGTTACCCTTACCGTTATTCGTTTCGGTAACTAACCTTGGTAGAAAATAATGCAAAAAGAAGTAGACATTTCTTCTTGTATTTTTTTGTAATTCATTATAGATTGAATTCTTTTTCATATCTTGCTACACAACCATCAAATCATACCTTACCCATTTGATTGTGTTGTATATGTACAACTTCTTTGTAATGTATAAAAGCATATATTTTCAGTGCCATGCATTGCCTATTTTTTGCTGGGTTAAGTTGCTAAACTTGTTTTGTTTTCATTTTAGTCTGTTTTTTTTTTGGGTAAAAAATTCGGCATGCACTGAAATAACTGACTACGGTTAACCTTAAAATACCATTACCGAAATAACTGAAAAACCGTTAACCTTAAAATATCATTACCGAAATATCGTTATCCTTAAAATACCATTACCGAAATAACTCAAATACCGTTAACCGTAAAATACCGATTCAGAAATTAATAAAATAGCGTTACCAGTGTTGCCACCAGTAAAACAAAAAATTACACAGCTGTAGGTCAAAAATTATTCAAAACAGTATGAAATTACACAAAAAATTATAATTTTTTATATTATTTCAAAATAAACTCTCCTGAGCACAGTGGGGAAGAATGAAAGTATTTTGGACTCATATGAAATTTCACACTGTAAATTTCGACTCCAAAGTTTTGCAATTTTTCTATTTATATTTTGCGTTTTTGCAATAATCTGGTCCGGATTTTTGCCTTCTACAAAAGCAAATTCAGGCCAACTTTTCTGGAAAATATTATAACAAATTATTCTATTAACTAAAGGGAATTTCAATGAAATAACTTTTTAAGGCTTAAAATGACGTGCTTTTAAATTTGAATATTAAAAAAATGGTAATATTTATGTTTTTCAGAAAGGCTACTTCATTCAGATGCGTTGCATGCAAAAATATTACCTATTTGATAATTATTCTCTCCCATAACCCTCAAATTTTAACCATTTTTATTTAAATTTAACCAATTTTTCTCTGAGTTCAAATCTGGGATTTAATAACAAAAAGATGGAGTAGATTGTCCAAGGCGTTCCTAATGTGATGACATAAGTCTTGTTCAATCCTAGTTTTAAATGTCGGCAAGACAGCAAAAATTGTAAAATGTAAAAATCTTTAATTTTTAAATTACTGATAGCAAGGCATGACATTTCTTTGCAGTATGTACATCAACAAATTTTCTTTTGGAAAACAAAATAATAACATTTTCACAAAAAATTCCCTATATTTTTTTTTAATTTCATACTATTTTGTTGAAATCTGGAACATGTTTGATTTACAGAATTCTAAAATATTTTGATTCTGCTCCAACTTGCCGCGTTAATAGCATTTTTGTCTGGTCAAAGCCCTGTATCATGTTAACTAAAGCAAAAAAATATCAGAGATTAGAAAGCAACAATCATAACAAACTCAAATTTTCCCACTCTTTCGCTGCATTTTTAAATGGTCTTGCAAACCAAGAGAATTTTTAAACGAAGCTTGACAATTATTTTCGCAAAAAATACACAAAAGACGGTGTTTAAAACAAAACAAAAAAGAATAAATAGCAAATTTTTTTATTTCTTTTAAATTGGGTTTAGTGTTGAAAAAAATTACAAAAGTAATTCACCAAAAATTGGAGATTTGTGATAAATGTTTCACAGACAAACTCGTTTCGTCAACTATCGACTAATTTTTATTAACTTTTAAAAATTTACGAAAATTTCTGTTAAAAGTGAAATTACACAAAAACTACACAAAAATGTCATTATTCAAAAATTATCCAACGTATGTGTAAACAGTCCCGTTTTTGAATAATTATTCAAAAAGTGGCAACACTGAGCGTTACCCTTAAAATACCGTTACCGCAATAATCTAAAATAGCGTTACCCTAACGATAACCGCATTCGTTTCGGTTACCATCCATGCAAAAAAATTAAATTTTCAAAGTTTTCTTTATTATTTTTTTAGTGATGAACAGGGCAAGGACTTTCATGCACTAAAAAATCGAAAATATTCGCTTAAAATATGCACTATAAAATGGAAAATATGCACTTAAATATGCATTTATAACGAAATATGCACTAAAAACCAAAAAATATGCAATTAAAAATAAATGTTTTTTTTGTAAATTATATTTATTAAAACTATCGTAACCGTAAATATTCAGGTATCGGTTACAATAAGCTTGTTCGTTTACTTACTACAAGTTACTATATTTACTACAGCTGGAAAAATTCAATACAAAAAGTAAAAAAAACTTTGCAATTGTAGCAAAAGTAGTAAGAAATTCGAGTAAACGAACACACTGAATAAGTCTTCAAATACACATACACTCATAAAAAAAGCCCGTACAAATAGTTAAAAATTCTGCTAAAATAACAGGAAATAGTACCTGAATTTGCGCATTCAGAAATTTCAATGATGTTGAGAATCATGGTCTGCTAAATTTAGGTGACCTAAATTTTAGGTAAAAAAGTTAGTTCAAATACTATAATTTATAAGGAATGTTGTTTAATGGAAATGAAAATTACTCATCTGAAATCAGCACATGTTTTCTGCTAAATTCTAGTTGGTTATAAACAGGTAAAAACTTCAGTTAACATTCAAAAATTTAAAATAATGTTTGTTTAATAGAAATGAAAGTGGGTCAGTTGAAATCTGCAAAACATGCTGCTAAAATTACAATCACTTTTTGTTATTCATTGAATAAAAATAAATTAATGTAAATATTGTTAATTTTATTTTTGAATAAATTACACAATCCAAAAACACTATTTGCACTAAATATCACTTGTATTTTCTTTCCAATATGTGTGCCAGCGGTAGGTTGAATTTAGATGAAAACGTTAAAGGGCTGAAATAAAAGAGAAACAACATATTTAATAGTATTCCCGTAAATAAATATAGTTTATATTATAAAACAAACACTATTTTATTTTTTTAAAACAATTTTAACTGCGAAATATTAATGTCCAGTATACCTCCGTTTTCTTTTGCGTTCCTTTATTTGGTTCCTTTTTTTCGTCTACCTGGTAGAATTCAGATGAAAATGTTAAAGGGCTGAAATAAAAGAAAAACAATAACATATTTAATAGAATTCCCGTAAATAAATATAGTTTATATTATAAAACAAACCTCTATTATTTTTTAACAATTTTAACTGCGAAATGTTAATGTCCAGTATACCTCCGTTTTCTTTTGCGTTCCTTTGCTGACAAACAGAAACAAAAGAAAACATGCTCTTGTCATATTATTTTATTTACTAGATCTTTCTTAACACGCCATATTATTTTTGTTTGTATTAGTAAGCATCATCAGTGATGACTCATCACACACATTAAAATACCCTTACTAGAAATTTTCTAATTTGCATTGGTCGGCAAACTCACCAATACACACCAGAGTAACAAGCCGACCCTCGAAAAATCGGCGGCGCACCGGCGCCTGCCACTTTTATGCTTTATTAGCCGCCTCCGTTTCAAACGACTCGCTTCGGCTCAAAAGACAGCCGACCAAGACAAGAGCCGCCAAATTTTTTTCGCGCCGCCATTTTTTTTAAATTTATTTTTCTTATTTCAGAGATTAATCAGAACTGGGTCGACAACGACAATTGCTTTTTCATATATTTTGTATGGCTAACTAAGGTAACTATGGTTAAGCACTAAACTCAGTTTATTTTGAGATAAGTTAACAGGTCTTAAGCGGATTCAATCAGAAAAGAATTAATTTTTCAAAGGTCTGTTATAAACAGTGCATAGAAAACAATTCGAGCCGTCAATCCAGCCGCCGCCGCCGTAGTTGTTTTGGTTGCACCGCCGCCGCAGAAAATTTTGGGTCGGCTTGGAACCTTGATACACACCTCACCATCAAGCGCCAACAAGCACCATCAATCACTATACACTAGCTGATATAGTGTCAAAATAGTTTATAAAAAAATAGGTAAATATCAGGAGGAAAAATTAGTTCAAGTACAGCACAAATATGTTTTTGTGGTGAAATTGGATAACTAACAACTTTAGCTAAACAACGGATTTAAACGAAAACAACAGGAAAAATTAGTTCAACTGAATTAGAACGCGTTTAACAGACTTTTGTACTAACTTTTTTTTTATGAGTGTAGAAAAAGATATGATTTTGGAGAAAAATCAGATTTTTAGCAAATTTCTGTTTTAAATATAAAAAACTCGTTGTTGTCAAGGTATAATTAAGCAGATCAGCATTTATTTTAAAAATATCAAATTAACGGCCTGTTTATCTATTACGAACGAAAAGAAATTTTCGTCCAAATGACGAACGATAACCTTTTTTGGTTCATATATAACGAAAGACACCTTTTAACGAACAATAACGTAATATCCGGTGTAAAAATCTTAATATGGTATCATATATAATTATATCTTATTTGATAAGTCCCCATATACAACCACATACAGCTTGATCCGAAAAATGGGTCATCTACATGTATCTAATTATATAAAATTAGATATAATTTGATAGAGTTTGATCCGAGATTTGTCCATATCCTGGACATCATATTATATCTAATTCGATATAAAAATATCTGATTTTATATAATTTTGTCTGATAGTAGGTATACTTTTTATGCATAACTAATAGCTGACATTAAAATTTGTATAGTTTGAACAATTTTAAAGGCCCAAATTTTATAACATAAAATAAAAATTTAGTTGAATGCTTTTGTCTTCTAAATCGTACGCATCATTTTTTAACATGATTTTACATGAAAAAAAATCACGTGAAAATTATTTGGCTACCCGAGTAAAAAAGAGTATATATAACATATATTTTTTAATATTAAAATATATGATAATATAAAATATTGTATGCGACCTTATATGTTTTTATATGATGATATATTATAAATTTTTTTAGAAATTTTCTCATATGTAATCATATTATATCATATATCAGTATTTGCTTTATTGCAAATTGTATATACAGGAATATATTATTAACTCTACTATTTTCTTGAGCTTAAGGTTTGGTTTTTATTTTTAAAAAGTTTTTTATTTTCGATATTTCGCTACTCCAATGTGTAGCATCTTCAGGAAATAACAATTAAATGAACAAATTATAAACAATTTTAAAGTTTGAAAAAATTTGAAAAGCATTTGTCAAATATAAATTGTATGTATACATTTATACCAGCAAACAAAGTTTTTGGTATAAAAGTATAACAAACAAAAATAACAATAATTAACAATAAAAAATGTATAATATAATGTGTTATAAATTAATGTAATGTGTGCTATTTCTTTTGTATTAAATATCTATAATTCTGAGCTACATTTTCAATATCTGCCTTAAAGTTAATTCTATTTGTTGTTGGTGTATTAATTATCTGTAACATTTCTAATATATAACGACGTTTATAATTATGTTCTGTATTTAAAACTGATACATTTTCAAAGTCAGGATAGTGATTTAAACTTGAACAATGAGAAGATAATGCTGTCTTTTGTGAATTAATATGCCTATATTTCTGATCTGATTTATGTCCAGCTATTCTAGTTCTCAATTTATTCTTTGTTGTACCTATATATACTTTATCACAATTCTCTCCGTCATTTCCACTACATGGTATTTTATATACTATATTTGACATGTCCAATTTTTGTATCCTATCCTTTGTCTTACTGTATAATTTATTTACTGTATTGTATGATTTAAAAGCTATTTTATATCTATTAGTATCTATTATCTTTGATTTCTCTAAACGTTCTGATATTCCCGGTATATAGACCATAGACTTGTAAATCTTCTGTTCAATTAAATTCCCTGTGTTACTATTCCTCCTAAATTTATATTGATTTATCAATGAAGAAATTAATCCTATCGGAAAATCATTATCTCTTAATAAATTTCTAATTATTTCCTCATTCTTTCTATGAAATTTTCTGTCACTAATAGTCAATACTTTCTCTATCAAATTCTTTGCAGTGTTAATAATGATTTTCTTACTATGTTTTGAATAAAAATTAATAATTCTACCTGACGCTGTTGGTTTCTGATACCAATCCATTATCAAATTATTACCTCTTCTTATTACCAAAGTATCTAAATAAGAAAGTTTAGAATCACACTCCTTTTCCATGGTAAACTTAATATCAGGACTAAATTCATTTAATGCTCTTAACATATCATCAATTGCATTTTCAGAAATGACACAAAATAGATCATCCACATATTTAGTCATTATCCCTGGTCTAACATCAAGTTTTTTAATACAAGTGTCCAATAATTCTTCCATAACTATATCAGCCACAATTGGAGAAGCAGGTGATCCCATTGGAAGTCCTTTCCGTTGTAAATATATCTTCTCACTGTATTGAAAGTATCTATTATCCTCTATACAAAATTTCAAAATACGGAAAAATAAGTCTTTTTTAATAGTT